>MU226923.1:680640-722478 GCA_018584345.1 Thuja plicata | reverse complement strand
AGATTTGACAGAGTATCATGAAGGAGGTGTTGAAGATGAGATCACAGCGGCATAGTGGAGTATTCCAGCAAGTAGTTCAGATACCAAGGAGATTGAAGACATACTGGACAGTCATGTTGGTAGAAGCACAAGGAACAGGACATATGAAGAATATTTGGTCAAGTGGAAAGGACGACCTGTTGAAGACTTGTCATGGCTGACAAGGGAGGAGGTTAACCGTCTTGGTTTTCCTCTGCACACCTGAGTCGTGACAGGGTCACTTCTCACCCCGTGTGTCTGATGCAGGAGCATCCTGGGTGTAAGGGAAATCTTGCATCACCCAAAAATATTTCTATTTTCTTTTCAATAAGGGCTACCTTGTGGAGAGCTGCTATTTATGGAAACTTGCTATTTTTAGTAAGTTGGTCATACGATCTCGAAATGTTCTGATTTTGCATGGGGAGGTTCATCTCAGTCATATCAGCCTGCCAGTAAAGTTTCATGGTTAGATCAAGTCTAGTTTTGAAGATATTGAAAATTTTCGATATTGAAAATAGGGTATAGAAACTTTGAGCTCAGTTTTGAAGGCTTTAGAGGCCCCGGATGAGGTCGAAACTTGGGCTGAATGAAGCTTGCTTAATTCAATTGTTGTAGAGCGCTTCGTGGCATTTTTGAAAAAGGGTTATAATAGTCAATCGGGTCAACTAGTGATGACTTATGGTCTCCAGAAGTTGGGCCACTTGAAATAGCATAAAATAATTTTCCTTCAAAAATTTTCAGGTTTCAAAAGTTATTTTGAGCCGACTTTGATGTACTAAATTGAAAAATAAAATAATTCTAAGTTTGGTCGGCCCTAAGGGCTAAATTTCTAGAACCTTCTCGGGCGGTGGAAATTACTTATATAAAGAAGGCCCGTAGTGTTGTCTTAGGTAGTTCGGGACAGTTCTGGGTAGATCTGGGTAATAATTCGAGGCTCTGTCCTACAGAATATTGTAAGGGGAATGCCCACGTGGCTTTGCATATTGTAATTCTGAAATTTTGTAATTCCACATTTGTGGAGATAATAAGAAGCCCATTTTCTATTCTTGCAAATTGTTGTTGCTTCTCTGTTTCTGTTATGTGTTTGTGGCATTAAGGGGAGTACCCTTCATCATAACCCTTATGTCTCTCCTGACCTGATGCCACCATGGTCATGTTCACAGTTTTTGTGGTCCAACCTCTGTATTATTCGATCTACGAGCAACCTTTGTTAGTGTGTATGTCTCCCCTGTGGGTATTCTCTTATGGATTGTTTAGGTGGGGATTCAAACCTTTATCATCGTTTCAGTAGAGCTTTGCAATGAAAACATTGTCGTTGCACTGCAAGGTCAAAACTCTTCTACATTAATCTTACATATTAGGTTGATGCTACAAATGTTAAGGACTAATATTTTATCGAGTAGAGTACACTTTATCTCATTTTGATTGATGATAACCATAATCATAAGAGGATCATATTATTATTGTATCTTTGGGGAAAGTAACTCATATTTTGAGAAAACAATATCCAAAATTATCATATTCATAGAATTTAACAATGACACTACATCATTTGGTATAGAAAAATGTGGGTAACTATCCTTTATAAGGCTTCCTATAAAAATTTACGGTATGTAGGCAATGTTTGAATTAAGTCCCAGAGTGATACTTTAGAGTAGCCTGAAGCTGCTGAACACATTTTGAGAAAATAATATCCAGACTTATCATATTCATAGAATCTAACAGTGACACTACATCATTTTCTCTAACAAAAGGTGGAGTAACTATGCTTTATAAGGCTTCCTAGAAAAAATTGTGCTATGTAGGCAATGTTTGAATCGAGTCCCAGAGTGATACTTTATAGTACTATGAAGTTGCTCAACAAGATCATACTTTTTTACCAACATGTAGAGAAAGATGAATTATGGGAGGAAACATAGGTTGAGAAGGTGGAAAATGAGGTGGAATGAATGGTTTTTTGTTTAGGTTTTTTATTATTTAGAGTATATGTGTGAATAACTACATGGTGATGAGACTATTATGACACATCTTGATTATGATTATTATTTTGTGTTATTTATTTTGTAGAGAATTAGATATAACCTAGACCTCGATATAGGTTTTAAACACCTAAATATATTTTTTTGTGATTGAGGAACATCTATATGAAGATGTACAACAACTGGAGGTTTCATAGGTTCATTTTTTATAACTGGAAACATAAATAATGTTATTCAACCTTCAACACCAAGATGTTTTACTTAGTCGTAGAGGATGATTTTATAGATATAAAGTCATCAAAGCTTCAACTAACATATCAAAATCATCACTGCTAAATACCTTCTCAAACAGATCAAAACTTTGTAGGAAGATATCTAACATGATCAAATAACGTAGAAGAAAAAAAGAGGAGAGATAAAAGAAAGATGATGACAAGACAACATATATTGATCTAGTGATAAACGAAGGTTTCCTTAAAGTTTTCATTTTATAATATAAAAGAAAAGAAATATATGTTAAAAATTCTAATGGTTTCTAGACTAAATATGCAACGTTATTACAAGAGTACAAGCATCTATTAATTAACTATCTAATCAAACACAATAAAATACAACAAATATGTAAGAATGTAAAATATTTGTAAGTATAAAATATATCAGGATCATCAAAATATGAAGGGGCAAAAATGATCCTATAAGAACTAGTAAATTAACTCAAATAAATATTATCTACATGACACATTGTAACATGAACTAACCAATGACATTTATACCTAGCTATTGTACTAAAGAGAAAGCTTCTTGGGTTCTATTCCTTTGTTCAAAAGAGGCTTTGATTGATCAATATGTTGGTTAATTCAACATATAGATGTAATGGATGAGAAAACCAAATGAGTGTAATATAAATAGAATGAAAGGAGTGCACAAAGATAGGTATAGATATGAAATGAGAGTGTGGAGAGTAATCTAGCATAAAAAAAAATATGTAGTATTGAGACAATTAACACTAGATTCTAGAGATAGACATATAGGTGACAGTATCAGGAATTGGTTTAGGAGACCTTTCTAGACTACATCCATTGAAAACTCAACCAAAAATGGAAAAACACTAGTGTTAGTTTTTAGGGCCATAGGGTTTTTCCTCGAACTTAAATGACTGATAGTCTCTACCTTAGTATACTCTTCTTATCTATAACTTTCTTTAGATTTCGTCATGCATAAGCACAAAGATAGAAATAAATGTTTTTTTAAAGATTATTTTTCCTTAGTTAATCCCTCATTAAGGTCTACCTCCAAAAATAGCCAAGTTGATAACATCAATAATGTGTTCTTTGAATCTTAAGTGGGTCTATGATTGTGGCGAGTAGTTACAAATGCAATTTAAAAAAGCATGAAACCCTACACAAGTGTGTTAGGGTGGATTCCTCAAAGCCTCAAACAAGGTAGTGTAATAACTAACCAAAGGAATAATAACACACTCAAGGGTAATGGATCGTGATAAATTAGATCAAGAGATAAAAACACAAAACATGAGAATAAATCAAGAGTTATTCCAAACCATCATTGAGAGGTACAAGTTAGTAATCATTGAGTGATTTCAGTTGTTCTTCAATATTTGGAGAGCTTCAATCATAGAAAGAAGAAGACTAACAATAGCGGTGCTTATTCACAAATTAAGTGCACTTTCAAACTTGTAGAACTAGATAATAGTTTTAGTAGGGGTTCACCATAAAATTTAAATAATTAGTTGTTTTCAAGTGTCAAAATTCCAGGTTTCTATATTGATCACAATATTATTTTTAGTTGTAAGTTTACACAATAACCAAATGTCAAAACTAGAGGCACATCACTCAAAGAAAGGTTGACACATACTATGTCCCAAAAGCTCGAGGAAAATAAGTGGGACACTAGTGTCTAGACCCATTTGGTCATTCAAACAAGAGATATAAGTGGTGGGGCCCATGATTCAATAAATGGTCTTTTCTCGAGTGTTTGAAAAATGTTTGGGTCCTTGGGCCATCAGTGAGGGTTTGAGGTACATACATAGCATATTCCTTGAGTGAAGGTTAGGTCAAGGCTATAAGTGGTCTAAAAAGGAATTATGGGAGTGAACACTAAAGTGATATGGAGCATGAAATTGGGCTTGAACCGTTAGAAAACTTAACTTATGGCTCGACAGTATCATAGGTATAGACCTATCAAACGGATAAGGGCAAAAATCCTCAAGTGTGTAATTTTTCTTAACATCTCCCATTTTGAGAGAGAGAGAGAGAGAGAGAGAGAGAGAGAGAGAGAGAGAGAGAGAGAGAGAGAGAGAGAGAGAGAGAGAGAGAGAGAGAGGGTNGAGAGAGAGAGAGAGAGAGAGAGAGAGAGAGAGAGAGAGAGAGAGAGAGAGAGTTGTTATTAGCCCCTTATCCCCTATCACACTCTGGTATGTTGTACTTTGATCAGGATCCTTAAACTTTAAAGATTGGTTGCCTTGTAGATGAGACTCACCCAAGGGGGGCCACTTGGTGAGAATTCCACTCAGTTGGTTAAGTAGTTACTTTTTTTGTTCAGTAATTAGTTTTAGTTTTAGGAGCTGACTGTTCCTGCAACCATTGGAACTATGTTCTGTGACTGTTCCTGCAACCAATACAAAACATAGTAACTTCTTGTTGGTTTTATAAGAACTACATTTCCATTATCTATTTAAGTCCACTATAGTTATTGATTCATATAATACGATTATTGTTTAGTTTCATATTTTATAATATTATATGTATAACATAAACATGTTTTATTGTATTAAATAAATAATAACTTTTTATTAAAACAATTTTTTTGATAGAACTCAGGTCTTCCAAGAGATGAAGATGATCCTTGAGATACAGATCTGGATTATGTTGGTTTTGGTCCAGATCACATGGTAGAGGATGATGACAATAGAGATACAAAGGACACTGAGGCTGATGACGATGATGATAATGACGTCGATGATCATGTTGATGATGACCGTGGTGGTCATGATGATGATGAGGTAGTTGCTGGTAGTAGCTAGTATATTCATGGTCATTTATAATACATTATGGATCATTGTTGAGTTGGAAGATCCTATTGAGGTGGAGGCTCAACCTATTGAGGTGGTTTGGGACGACTGGATGGAGGTAGCTTGGGGCAGTGTGTGGCCTCCTCTTTCATTTAGTCATAGGATGGCAAGCAAGAAATGGTTGGGGGCCAACCCTTTGGTCTTTAAGGTGGAGTGTTCTATGATGTGGTACCAATCTAGGGCTGGTGGTTTTCTGTTGGTGTTGGGAGATACTCATTTCTTTGGGTATTAATTCTATCACCAAAGTTGTGGTTTAGGGAATTCTTGGCTCTCCTATTTTAATGTCTTGTTGGTTTTCTCTTTGCTCGCAGCTGGGAGGTGTCTGTTGGTGGTCGGGAGGTGCTTAAAGATGGATGCTGAAAGTTTTCAAGGGCCCATTCTGAATGCTGGGTGTTTTTTATTAAGGTCAAAGGCAAGTTTTGGGGCATTGATGCCCTATGGTGTTGTTCTATTGGGTTCTAGGTTCCATGTCAAAACACTAGATTTCTGTTTGGGGAGCCTCAAAACTCCAACAAACTTAATGGTGTAAGGTTTATGCAGCTGAGGTTTTAATGGTTTATCTTTTTAGCAACTTATTGTTGTAGTTTCTGGGTTGCTGGTTCAAAATGTATATTTCTTAGCAGTGTTTCATTTTTAGTCAGGTTTCAGAATCTAGCCAAAATCTGTTTGTATAGGGTTTCGGGGCCCCTTCAAAACTTGCATTTACCCTAATAAAAAAACTAATTAAATTTAAATAAAATATAGTAAATCAATAATAAATGGACTTGTAGAATAAGAAGCACTTTTAGAAGGAAAAAAAGAAGAAACAATGGAAGCCAAACCAGAAGCAATCTTGGAAGAAAAAATAGAAGCAAATCACATAGAAAAAAGGAGTAATAATGGAAGCAATTTTAGAAGCAACAAAAGATGTCAAATTAGAAGAATGCTTGGAAGAAACACAAAAAGAAAATCCGGAAGCCAAACTGGAGGCAAAAAAGATTCCAAAAGAAAAATAGGGAGCAAAAAAGGGATGAAAATTGGAAGCAACAAAGGACGTTATAATAGAAGCACAACTAGAAGCAAAATCAGAAGCAAAATGGGAATCAAACAATGAAGAAAACCCAAAAGAAAAATGAGAAGAAAAACCAAAA
Organism: Thuja plicata; assembly: GCA_018584345.1. NCBI lineage: Eukaryota > Viridiplantae > Streptophyta > Pinopsida > Cupressales > Cupressaceae > Thuja > Thuja plicata. Next base: position 716,263 of record MU226923.1, on the reverse strand, counting down.
GCGCCAAATGACCTTCTAATGGAAGCAAAATTGGAAGCAACACAATAAGCCAAAATGGAAGTAGAAACACAAGCAAAACCGAAAGCAGAAATAGAAATAAAACTAGAAGCAAAACTGGAAGCAAATAAGGAAGAAAAACTAGAAGCAAAATTGGAAGCAAAACCAGAAGAAACGAAGGATGTTATAATAGAAGAAAAACTGGGAGCAAAATGGGAAGAAAACATCGAAGCAAAACCAAAAGAAAAACCATAAGCAATGAAGGACATTATAATAGAAGAAAAACTGGAAGCAACACAAGAAGAAAAAAATGGAAGCATAATTAGAAGCATGACTAGAAGCATAACTGGAAGCATAACTAGAAGCATAACTAGAAGCAAAAGCTAAAGCAACAAAAGAACCACAATCATAAGTTAGATCTGGTGCAATGTACGATGCCATACATGATGCCAAGGGACACAATTGCTCGCTTCCTCTTCTAGTGCCAAAAATGACGTTATTGCAGTTATGGCACTAAACTCATCATTAAACGTAGCTTAAAGGGTGACACAAATTACAACACAAATGGAAGCTCAAATGTTAGATGAAATTGGGCGCTGAATTTTGTGCCAACACAAAGGCTCGTTTCAGGCCCAAAAATGCACTACAATCCAGTGCTATTTTAGGCACTAATTTATTGTTTTGTTGTAGTGCTTCAATCCTGTCTCAGTCTCAACGATTTTCTTAAAAATACTGAACTTATCAAAGATTTCATACTTTTCTCTTAAGAAATTTATCCATACCATCCTAGAATAGTCATCAATGAGTAACATGAAATATCTATCACCTTGCAAACTTATTACCTTAACAGGACCACACAAATCAATATGAACAAGATCTAACAATTCATTTAAATTTTTAGTCTTAGAGTGGAAATTAACTCTTGTTTGCTTACCCAATTGACATTCTTTGCAAATAGTGTTAGAAGACTTCTTCACCCTAGGAAGATCTCTAACAACATAAGTAAAACTTATAGCCATAATACTATCAAACTTCACATGACACAACCTTTTATTTCATAACCAACTTTAATCTATTTGAGAAATCAAATAATTTTTCTGACCACTATTCAAATGAAATATATTACCTTTTTCCTTTGATCCTAATGCAATCTCTATCCTTAAGTCATTCACGATCTTTCACTTACCATTCTTGAAATGCAGGCCATAACCTTTGTCCATCATCTATCCAACACTAAGAAGATTATGTTTCAAATCTTCCACATACAACACATCATCAATATTATTCTTGTCATCCAAAGAAATAGAACCTCTACCTCTGATCATACCACCTGAATTATCTCCCCATTTCACAATACCACCATCATACCTTTCAAAGCTCACAAACTTGCTCTTATCACCAATCATATGATGGGAGAATCCACTGTTTATTACCCATTTGTCCTCTTTTACAACTTGAGCAACAAGGGCTTTCTGTTCAATAACACAACTAGCAGAACTAGTAGGCACATAATCTCCATGCTTTGGATCTTCTTCTTCTTCTTTGATAATAATGAATGTGATTTCCTCATCACTCTATTCAATATCATCAAATTCATCATTTGTAACTCCTTCATCAATAACATAGTAGCATGTCTTTGCAACAATAGGATTATTATTATTAAACTTAGGAACCTTTCCAGACATATAGATACAAAATTAATGCAGGAGCATCCTGGGGTAGTTGGCAATCATGTATCACCCAAAACATGTTTTGGTTTGATTTTGGTTTTAGTAGTAAACTCGGTTGGAGACCCGAGGTGCTCGGTCACTTTGGTGGCAGTTCTCGGTTGGAAGATGTATTGCTTCACTGTTGGACTCAGTGACTGGACTCGGTGGTGCTTGATGTTGTTGTTTTTGGTGATATTCTACTCGGGGTACACTAATCAGTGGTAGTTTCTCGATGTGTGCAGCTCGGTGGTGTCTTGCTCGATATCATATTACTCAATGGTGTATGTTTAGTGGAGTTATACTCAATTGTGTCTTTCACTTTGTGGTCTGGATCTCGATGTGTTTGTTTACCATCTGGTTGTTGGGGTTCACCAAATTGTGTTTATGGATTGGGCAGACATTGGAGATTGCATCCGTGATTTGACGGGGTCATCGGGATCATGCTAAATTCTGAGGCGTGCAGATTTGTGGCATTGATCTTGTGTGGACATAAATCTAGGTTGATGTATTCTCTTATGTATTTTGTTATTGTTTGCAGCCGACTGGTGCATTTAATATCGGTTCATTGTAGAGTGTATGGCTGACTGGGTCATTTAATTATTGTTTACAAGCTGACTTGTGGCAAGTGTGTATAAAAGAGAGTCTAGGTTTATGTTTAAGGGCATACATAAAATAATGGGAAGATAGATAGAGGATAGCCGAGTAAGCTGATAAACTGAAAGATTGTAAGTTACTGTAGATAAATGTAAGTGGGTAGACAGAGATTGGAGATTGCTTGGTGGCTTGCATGCACAAGTTTAGATCTGGTTTCTTCCACTTAGCTATAGGGTAGATGGATAAGGTTGGATCCTGTGAGATCTTGTTGAATTTTATTGATATAATTGGCCCTAACCGAGAATGCCTTACAACCTGACATGTTACATGTAATTGAAATTCTGAGATAATATAAGTTGATATTAATATATCTTATGTTGTGTTATTTCCGCTGTGTTGTTCTTGTTGTTGGCTACAAGTTTGGAGAGTTCTTTATTGGATCCTCTGAGCTTGGAGTGCATCAAGTGGTATGAAAGTTGTTGGTTCATTTCTTATGGAGCTTAGGGTTTTTGAAGATCTAGAGAGATGCCTCCGAGAAGATTAGACCGTAGGGCAATTACAGATCTTTCTGAGGAGGTTGAAGTGAGGATAACAAAAAGATTTAGATCTGAGATGGTGGCAATGAAGAATGAAATCATAAAAGGTATTAGAAATGTTGGATTATAGAGAGGTCCTAGAACAAATGATGGTTATAAATATGTTGTTGAAGACTTTGAAGTAGCTGGGTTTAGTGGAGATGATAGAGTCGATCAGATAGAGAGAACTAGAGGAGACAGATATGATCGGTTGTAGAGATCTAGAGCTCGGTTGAGTACAAGATACCGAATGGAGGTGTCCAAATTTTTAGGTACATTGAGACCCGAGGATCTGATTGATTGGATCGGTGAGTTAGAAGACTAATTTGAGCTGGAAGACATTGAAGATCCGCTTAGAGTGAGGTTGGCACAGACTAAAAGGGCATGCTGCTTTATGGTGGAAAGAGTTGCAGAGGGACCGAGAAGAGGAAGGTGAGATGAAGATCAATCGGTGGAGGTTGATGGTGATAAAGCTAAAAGATAAGTTCATTCCTATTGACTATGAACTTGAGTTGTTTAAGAAATTGTAGAATCTGAAACAAAAGGAGATGATTGTGGAAGATTATATCAAGGAGTTCTACAAGCTGACTATTCAGTCTGGACATGGAGAAATTTTTAAAGAAAAGGTGGTGAGGTATGTTAATGGACTGAAATTCAATATCCAAGATGAGATTGTTATGTTGAAGATTGACTCTGCTTATCAATATTCACTTAAGGCAGAAGATAGGTTGAAGAGAAGACATTATGGTAATTCCCGAGGGAAAGAGAAGCAAGAGCAGTCGGTTAAAGATAAACTGAGAGTTGAGGATGAACCAAAACCCATTGAACCAAAGAGAAAGATAGGTAGAGGTGTGTTAAGAGGTACTTTTTATAACTATGGAGAAGAAGGAAATCACTCATTTGAATGTCCCCATGCAGATAAGAAGGTTCATAGTCACCGAAATGCTATGGTGAATGAGGTTGCTGAGAATGAACCTGAGGTGGAGGGTGTGACTCTTTTTCTTAGGAGAACTTTGCTTCCCTCGAAGCAAGTTGATTCTTGTCAGAGGAAGAACTCTTTCTGGACTATGTCCAAGTCTGGTGGTAAATGTTGTAAGGTGATTTTTGATGGAGGAAGTACTGACAACCTAGTTGTTGAGGAGATGGTTCAGAAACTTCATTTGAAAAGGTTGAGACATCGTTGTCCTTATAGGATAAGTTGGTTACAAGATGTTTATGCAGTAGAAGTGAAGGAGTAGTGCATGGTGATTTTTTACATTGGTACCTATAGAGATGAAGTATTATGTGACATTGTGGATGTGAGTTCTTGTCATGTTTTACTTGGTAGACCTTAGCAATATGATACAAAGGATATTCGCGACTGTAAAAGAAATTACTTTACTATACTGAAGGATGGGAAAAAGTCTATTTTGATTCCTTTGAAGGATGTAGAGCTTGGGAGGAGGAACTTGAGCATTGGTAGCAGATCTGAAGTGGTTACACTGGATGGTGCAGGTATTAGTGTGCAAAAATATGAAGATAAATCAACAAGTACTAGTGGTAAAGGGAAGTAGAAGAAAAACTGAGGGAAGAGTGTGTCGGTTGAGGACTTGGAGGACATGTATATCAAGAACCAGTTTGGGATTTATGTGTTGAATCCCAACATATGTTCATCCAGCTTCTGAGAACATCTTTTTGCACCTGGGGTGTCTGATGCAGGAGCATCCTAGGGTAGTTGGAAATCACGTGTCACCAAAAACATGTTTTGGTTTGATTTTGGTTTTAGTAGTAAACTCGGTTGGAAACCTGAGGTGCTCGGTCACTTTGGTGGCAATTCTCAATTGGAAGATGTATTGCTTCATTGTTGGACTCGGTGACCGGACTTAGTGGTGCTCAGTGTTGTTATTTTTAGTGATATTCTACTCAGGGTACACTGCTCGGTGTGTGCATCTTGGTGGTATCTTGATCGGTAGCATATTACTCGGCGGTTTCTGTTCGGTGGAGTTCTTCTCAATTGTGTCTTTCACCGAGTGGTATGGCTCTCGGTGTGTTTGTTTACCGACTAGATGTTAGGGTTCACTGACTTGTGTTTATGGATTGGGTGGACATTTGATATTGCATCCATGATTTGAGGGGGTCATTGGGATCGTGTTGAGTTACGAGGCATGCAGATTTGTGGCATTGGATATTGTGTGGACCTAAATTTGGGTTGATGTGTTCTCCTATGTATTTTGTTATTATTTGCAGTCGACTGGTGCATTTAATATCTGTTCATTGTAGAGTGTATGGACAAATGGGTCATTTAATTATTATTTACAAGATGACTTGTGGCAAGTGTGTATAAAAGAGAGTCCAGGTTGATGTTTAAGGGCAGACAAAAAATGATGGGAAGATAGATAGAGGATAGCCGAGTAAGCTAATAAGATGAAATATTGTAAGTTGCTGCAAATAGTTGTAAGTGGGTACATAGAGATTGTATATTGCTTGGTGGCTTGCGTGCATAAGTTCAGATCTCATTTCTTCCACTTAGCTATAGGATAGATGGATAAGGTTGGATCCTGCAAGATCTTTTTGAATCCTTTGATGTAATTGGCCCTAACTGGGAAGGCCTTACAACATGTCATGTTGCATGTAATTGGAATTCTAAGATAATATAAGTTTATATTGATATATATTGTGTTGTGTTGTTTCTGTTGTGTTGTTCTTGTTGTTGGTTACAAGTTTGGGCAGTCCTTTATTGGATCCTCCGAGCTTGGACTACATCAAAAATGTCTTATCTTATTGCATGAAAATAACTTAAGGGTCATCTTTCCTTTATACTTACCAAAAACCTTTGTAAATCTTCTAGTAATTAGTGCTTCCAACTCTTGAATTTCTTGCTCTTCTTCTTCGATCTCTTTCTCATATCTTGACATTCTCCTTATGGATCCTTCTCTTGGATCAGATCTTTGCATGTTCCTTCTAGATGCAGTAGCTTTGAATGTTGATTCCAAATTAGGTAATGCACCACCAAATTCACTTAGCTCATAAGAAGTAAGCCGACCAGTCAACTTGTCTCTTGTTATATTTGTCACTATCTGAATCTCTTCAATAGTTACAACTTTGTGTTTATTGGAAGGGGGCAGGGATCTCAGTATTTTAGAAACAATCTCATCCTCTTCCAAGGAACCTCCAACACATCTGATGAATACGCCACCTCATTCACCCTAAGCATGAAAGAGGCAACATTCTCATATTCACTCATCTTCAAGGCTTCATACTATCCCTTCAAAACATGCAACATGACAATCTTGACTTCCTTGTCTCCTTCGTACAAGGTCAGCAACTTCTCCCAAATATCATTGGCCATCTCAAATTCCATGAAATTTTTCATTCTAGCATCAGTTAAGGCACTCAATTATGCTTCCTTTTCTCTTGTTTTTTTTTTAGCATCTTTGATCTCATTTGGAGTAGGAGTTGTAGGACCAGTATAAGTAGACTTGGTGATCTTCCTACAATCTTAATCTATGCATATGATATGAACTATCATGTGAATCTTCCACAATGTGTATTTGGTGCCTTCAAACCTTGGACTGTCCTTCTTATAAGTTTTCATCTTCGGATCTCCCTCAAGTTGCTAGGATTTCTCCAAGGGACTGAGCTCTGATACCAATTGTAGGAAATATGGCAGTGAACAACTGAGAGGGGGGTGAAAGAGTTGTTCCAAAGATTTAAAATTTCAAAACCCTTACTTATGATCTTAATGATTAAGAATGCATGTATAAATCATAAAATACATCCACAACACTTGATACAAAGTTTTTTATCATGGAAACCTTGTTAGTAGTAAACCACAGTGGGGATGAAGACTCACAATATGAACTATACCTTGTTAGAAGTATAACACATATTACAAATGGGAATGCACATGCATTTGGGCACACTGCCTAGAGCTCACTTCTTAAATACAAAAAGGGTTATAACCCTATGGAAGGCTCACTGCCTTACAAGATCACTATAATGATCAATTTGAGATTTTTGAGCTGTATAATGACATCTACCCTATGCCTAAGTCAATTCCAATGAATCAAGATCATATCTTTGTTAAAATCCTCTCTGCCACCTTCAAACAAGTGATTCAACCCTCTACAGATCTACATACTTTATTTCCAAGAAATTTTGCATGTCAAAGCCACACAATTTTTGCTCTGTTTATATCCAATTCATCAACCTTGAAAATAAACAAGGTCGAGTCAACCTTTATTTAAAAATCAAAATCCACGCGCCAAGACTAACAATTCAAATCAATATTTGACTGGCAAAACATAACAATGATCCTTATCAACAACCTCAAGCTCATGACATGGTCAAAAATCATGCCTTGAACTTCATAAAACATTTTACTGATCAAGTCGGTTAAGAACATAAGGAATATTAGCACCGACTAAAAAATCCTTCAAATTTGATCACCAAAATTGATGTGGACCACCAACTCAGCTTGCACACAATTCAACAATATCCATAGGCATCATGAATACCACAAAAAAATTTGAACCCATCCAACTCATCAGATTTGTTAGCATCTCTTATGCCGAACCTCATGAACACTATCAAAACCCTCAGATACAACTAAAAAATGACTTGCGTATCTATAAAATGTGGACCTTCTAAGTCAAGAACACATCAGGATGTCCCAAACATCCACCTAGATGTGCAGAGAAAAATATCATCTTAAACTTGGACACCGAACCTATTTCTGTCACACTGTCATCTTCTTGAATAACTAGAAATAGCTATCACTACTCTTGACCTCATAAATCATCTGAATCTTCATGCGCACCTTTGTAACTTGATATAGACCATGTACAAACTCTCTTTAACATCTCCTAACGTCCACAACCACCTATCTGCAACAACCTTTGCTCACCGGACCATTGAGCATACTACACCACTTTCCAAACTGTGACCAAATTGTCCAACAACTATGTTGAAAGCAATGACAACATATCTAACTAATATGTCTTCTAATTCATATGTGCATCTGCCCAATAGTATATCACTCCTTATAAACTAAGAGGGGCATTTAGGGTCTTTGTCACTAATTTTAATTCCTAAAAGAAATTAGGATAAGAGTACACATGTTTTTATATTTTTTTAGCTACCCATGAAGGCAAATAGATCAAAACAATGGCTTTATCATTCATGAAAATATTCTAAGAATCTCCAACATTTTAGCTATAGTTTTCATTCAAAGCTCTTCATCACACAAGGGTTTACACATCCTTTTCCCTCTTCGGTTTGTCATTGGCAATTATTGAATTCATATATTAAAAATTACTTTTCTCATCTTCTATACCTCTTCAAATTTTTGTCGCATTTTTCTATTGTCCCATGTGTAGTTGCACATAAATTTAAAATTTAAAATTGATTTTACTATTACACTACCTTGTATTGCTTGTGTAGCATAAATTTTGTGTGTTATGAAAGCAACCTCAAGAAAGACTTCAATTTTTTTCTTCTTTAGTTTCTATTTGAACTCTAATTTATCGTCATGGGTTTGATTTATTGTAATTTTATTTTTTTGAAATTAAATCAATACATCTCTATTCCCTATATATATTTTAGATTATTGGAAATATATTTTCCTAATTTTAAAATATTTCTATGATAGGATGGTAGTTTTTTCTCTCTTTTGGATTTAAATAACATTAGAAACAATATATCTTGATTAAACCTTAGATTCATATTTGATCAGTAAATAATCTAGGAGGGTCTCGATGGCATTGGCACAAGCAATAATGAAAAATATGTTTTTTTGGTGTTTTCTAGGTTTTAGTAAATCACATTTTCAGAGGTCTTCAGAGCATTTTCAGGCTTTGAAACTCTGGTGGTGTACCATTCTAAAAATTGGATGCTCTATTAGACCCCATTTTGGTGATTTTGAGATTTGATATCTGTTACGCTTGATCCTAACAACCTGATTATTCTTTTCCAGCGTCTTTTCTATAATCTCAACACCCAGTTCAAATTTGGTTTAATTCTCCTAGGTACAAAATGTTTGAAATGTTCTGTACATAGGAATAGAACATTTCAAATGTTATATTCCCACACTTTTTGGCCTAAATTTGGTTTGCATCCCTATGTCAGGGTGTTAGTGGGATATAAGATTTTGTGGTCGACCTGGCTTATTTTTAAATACCAAAATGTAGGATGAGGTATATAAATGCCTTATTTGTCCTCATTTTGGTATCCATTAATATTATCAAGTATTCATGATCAAGTTTTCATAAGGCATTCAAGAGGTCAAGAGTATTCAAGCATTTAAGCATTTGGATTCAAGATTTGAAGGCAAGCATCCAAGATCTAGTTTCTCTAATTCATTCAATTAAATTACAAGGAAATATATTCACTGGAGAAATTTTCTCTCCCACGATGGCCAAGTAGAGGAATTCTCAATCAATAAATAAGTTCATTCCTTCCATTTGCATTCATTTATCCTTCATTGCAAGGGATTATCAAGCATATCTACATTGAAGATCTAGGAGTGAAATTCATAGATTCATGCATTTGTGATGGCATCCTTGATTTGTATTCTACATTCCAAGGTCAACTCCTTGATTTCAAGTAGATTCAAACATCTTCATGGGTATGAGTGATTTCTACATCCGTTCACGAGGGTTTATGCAAGGTGAATCAAACATTTACCTTTTTACATACTTTCCTTTATGCAATTTCATTACATTTTAAAGGTTGATTCCTAATAGGGATTTGAAAAAGGAAAACCTCTTTAATCCAACCTTTTCCCCATTTTTCTGTGTGCAAGAACAAGTTACAGAGCTATCAGAACTTTTCCAGGCAGAGTGGAAACGGTTGGAGGATCCTTGAAAATTCCAAGCAAAAGTACCTGGAACATAATGTTTCAAATGTTCTATACCCTCCAAATTTATCTTAGATTGAGATCACAGGCCAGTACAATAGTCTAGACCTTAATTCAGTTCATTTCCTATTTCTAGCAATTAGTTATTAGACTATTATTTCCAATTTTTTTCTCTATTAATCTATTTTATCATATACATTGCATCTTTCCTATTTTTAATTTTCAAATTACATATTTAGAAAATGATCACTACCCCATTTAGTGCTTAGTTCCTTACTTGATCCTATTGGGACATCTTCCTTCTCAAGTGTGCAATTTTGAAAAAGAGTAATCAACCCCTTTGCCTTTTCTCCCCTTTTCACCTTATACATTTTTGGTGAAGATGATTGATAACATTTTCATTCTGCTTTTGGTGTTAGATCTCCTTTATGAATTAGATCTTCGTGTTTGATTTGATGGTTAAATGTACTATTGTGCTTAGTTAATGAATATTTTCATATCTCTTTCAAAGTCCATATTTACATTAGATCTATCTATCTTTCATCTTCTTATGCATGAATGCTATTACATTGAGTTCTACCTATAATATTCTAGTTAGGAGAAGTCGTAGACTTATGGGTTCCTTTATCTCGAGTCCTCTATTTTTCCTAGGAATATTGATGATACAAACATGCCTACTAATGAAATTCCTCCTATTATTGAGGAAAAATCTTCCCACTATTCTCGTGATGAAGATGAGACTTTAAGAGTTCCTCTTATGCAAGTCCAAAATATTTCTGACGACTTTGAAAAAATCGAGCAATGGTTAGGACAAAAAAACTCTAATCCTGAGGTGATTTCCGTAGTAGAGGGTTTGAGGAAGATAATTCACAATAATGAATATGGTGTTAATATCTTATGTAGTATCTCTCATCTCATTGATATAAATGTCAAAACTATTAGAGATTGTTCCAAAGAATTAGGATTCATTCCACCTACCACTCGTGTTGAGACCTCCATTCCTATTCCCACCTCAATACCTAGTGTGTCCACTTATGCTCCACCTCTCATAACCACTTTCATTCAAAACACCAATCCTACACATGTTAGCATCCCTAATGATATGGTTCCTCCTCCTTCAAGTGTTCCATGTGTTTCTTTACCTTCATCCATGCCCACTTACAATAGTGTTCCATTTTCATACTCTACCATTCCTGCTATTTCCCATAATGGTCTAAATATTTCACATATATCTCCTACCACTCTTTCTACTAAATATACTATCAATAGCTTGGCTCAAACTATTTCATCTTTGAAAAAAAAAGTGTGCCCATGACCCAATCCAAGTTTAACATTCCTACTTGTGACATTGCTATTCCTTTGTCCTTAGACACCATTCATGTCGTTATCCCTCAATACATTGAATTCCTCATTGGAGACTTACAATGGTAAGGATGATACCTTGACCCATGTTAAAACCTTTCAAACATTGTGTAGTGATTTCTTTCATGATCATAGGTTCGTGGATAAATTGTTTAATATAACCTTTCGAGACAAAGCATTGCAATGATATTGTTATTTGCCTCCTTATTCTGTTGATTCCTTTCAAAAACTTGCTAATGCTTCCATTCAACAGTTTCAAAACAATATTGGTCATAACATTTCTATGACTGATTTGATGCATTATAAATAAGGTGTTAAAGAAAAAGTACTGATTTCATTGGGAGATTTAAGCATTTGCATACTCAGATTTCTTATCTAGTGCTTGATATTGATGTGAAACACATTTTCATAGCTAATTTAGAAAAATACATTAGAGATAAGATATTGCTTTCTTAATTCTCTTCATTTACTCAAATATGTCCCATGCTTCATAATTATCAGCTCCAAGTGAGTCAATTTGAGAGAACCACTCCAATGGATCCAGTTGATAAGAGTGATGCAATATCCTAGTCATTTTAAAAGTTTCAAAAACCTAAAGGATTCACCAAGATCAATAATTCATCAAATAATGTTGATGAGAAAGTGGCATCAACATCCAAAGGTGTGACTCCTTTGTCATCTATTTTTAGACCTTCTCGTGACTTTAAACCTCTTTCTGAATCTTTTCATAATGTGATGTTGAATTTTATTGATGATAATGTTTTATAATTTCCTCCCATTAAATTGATTGACACATCCAAACTTTTCATAAATATTTTGATCACAAAGCTTTTTGTCAATATCATTGCCAACCTGGTCATAATACTGAGAAGTGTTTCTGTGTGAAGTTTGTACTTCAAGACCTCATTGATTTTAATGCTATATCTATTGAGGGTGTTAATGATCAAGGAAACAAGTTTGTAGCGCCTCCCAACCAAAACTTACAAATTTATACCAATCCTTTACTTTCTCATTAGACTAATACCATTTAGTTTACTCAATCTTTACCTTCTTCCACCCATGTTGTTGACTATGATGTTGAATGTATTTAAGCAAACAATGTTGTCAAACTTATTGATCAATTTGAACCTAAACCCGAGATTTGCATTACATTTAATCCTAAAGATATAATTAAAGCATTTGATGGCCCTCTTTACATTATAGAAAAGGTTAATGGTCTTCTTTTTCATGGTGTCCTTATAGTTCCTACTTGCATGATGAATGTTATGACTGAAGAACATATTTACACTCAAAAGATGCACCAATATTTCTATGAAAAATCTGATGTGATGATCCAAAATTTCAATGGTTTTACTTATCCTACCCCTGGTTCCATTTTTCCCCATAGAAGTTGTGGTAAAACTTTATATGTTACCTTTGTTGTCATCCCAACTTTCGATCAATTTCAAGTTAGACATGGTCTACCTTGGCTCACCTCCATGAAATTCGTAGTCTCTCTTATTCATAAGTGTTTTAAATTTCCTCATGATGGATAAATAATCATGTTTAATCATAGTCTATATCAACCTTTAGCACCTCAAGGGAACTTTGACCTTGAATTCTTTTGGCCTTCCATGCCTCAACCAATTCAACCTCACAAAGACAATAATTTTTATGCTGTCGAAAATTCAAAATCCAAAAGATTTGCGAGCTTAGAAATCTTAAAGATATTCCATCTCCTTACCTTGGACTTAGACTTCTTCCTACACCTTCCATATATCCTATATATGCTTCTGTAACACATCCTATCTTATAAACATTTTTTAGATGTTATCTCTCAACATAGCTTGGTTTCTTTTGTTCTTCCTACTAAAGAAGAAAAGGACCCAATGTTGGTTGACCCTAAACCAAGTCAAATATCGAGAAAAAAATGTATCTGTTGTGCTCATGACCACAACTATTGATAATCCTTAAACAATCAGAAGTTATCATTAGTATACAAGCATAAATTTTTGGTCGGTCATGATCACCGAGCGACATCGCTCACCGAGAAACAACATTCACCAAGTGCAGTGGTCACCGAAATGTTTTGAACACCGAGCAATATATCAACCAAGCATCAGTCTACAAAGACATCACCAAGCACCAATACATAGAGACATCACCGAGCACTAGTCTACATCGAGAGACAACATTTCACTAGATAAAGCGGATCTCAAACTACACGTCAGCTAAAGCACTCTAGTCTTTAAAAATAGCTTTTTGCTTAGCTGGATAACCATTTCTTGTGGATCAAGAAAAGCATAAATGATGGATTTAATTAGTTAACTGATTGTATTCATGCAAACTAGGAGATCAAGGTCAAGTTGTAAACCTTTGATCTTAGAGTTTTTCAAGAAAAATGTGAAACCTAATTAGGTCAAAATCTTGTATATATAGATGTAATTATCAATCAAGAAGATGATGATTGTACCCGCCAAGGACATCTATGGATCAGACAAAGTTTTTCATGCTGAAGGACATATAAAGAATAATTCAGTTATGAAGACCTACATTCAAGGCTACCAAGCAGAACAAAGGTATTATCCATCACAATAGGTGATATATATTTTGTGAACTTAATGGATCTATAATCAACAATATAAGATTGCAAGCAATCAAGTCATATTTTTTACTGACTAACAATTGTAGCAAGCAGTAAAATCCTTTAAGAAGGTGGACTTAATAGTATTTATGTAAATCTCTTAACGAAGTGCACACATACATTGCGTTGTTGAAATCTCTTAACCTAGTAGACTTAACAAGTCTAACATGTTACTCCTAACAGGGTAAGATCATCATAAGTGATCACAACTTGTAGCCCCAATAAACACCTTCCATTCCGAAGATAGTGAAGCTTTGTAGGTTTTACCCCCACCGCAATTTTTACCTTCTAACAATGGTTTCTGAGTTATCAAATACTTGTGTCATGTGTAAATGAGTTTCATGAATGTTTCAATATTTGTTTACATGCATTTAAATTTATGCTATGATATTGCATGCATGAAGTAGAAAAGCTACAATGGTTGGTTATGCAAGTAATGATTACTAAGGTTAATTGAAAATAGTTTTTAAGGGTACTGATTCACCCCTCCCCTTTTAGTACACACCCTTCCATTATTACAACAATTAGTATCAGAGCTAGATCTCTTATTTGGAAAAGTTTAATTACTTGAGAGAAAAGATCATACAATGGAAAGGTATAAGCTTGATAAAAATATTAAGAATAAGAAGTTCCAAATACATATTTTCTTTGAGCAATACAAAGAAGCAAGAAACAAAATGAAAGAGTTGTTGGTTGAAATAAAAGTCATGGCATCTCGCTACAATGAAATTGACTATCATGAAGAAGAGATACCTGACTTATTTGATTCATCTAGATCTGGATCCGGTAATACATCTGACACATATGAAGGAACCATTGTAGATCTAAATGAAATCAATCAACATTTGATTGAACAAGTGAAAATACTGTAGATCAGTCAAGAGACACAAATGGTAAGAATGATTGATGTTATGAATAATGCAAGACAGGCTGAACAAGAAAGAACTTTGGCTATTGATGACATAAGAAAGATTATTGAAAAGTTGTAAGAGAAAGAATTTGAGATAGAGAGACTTACAGAATATCACATTGAGATCACCAATCAAATAGTTCTTATGAGTCATGAGGCCAACCGAGTGAACATGGAACTTACTAGAAAATAGGAAGTTATTGCTGAACTAAAAGAAGAAAATGAGAAACTGAAGCATGAAGCAAAGATTCAACAACAACATAATGATATGATCAAGAAAGCTGAAGATAGTACAAAAAAAATGGATGAATTTCTGAATGGACAAAGAAGACTCAACAATAATACCGGTTTAGGGTATACCAAGCATGGAGAATCATCAAACCAAACTAATCAAAGGAATGTCTACACAAATCCAAGACCAAAGAAGCGTTCATGTAACCACTGTGGAAAACAAGCTACACATCAAATGTTTGCAAGAGTAAAGCAAAAGGTATTCCTAAAACTACTTCTACATTCATTGGTAATTTTTATATCTGTAACAAGCATGGACACAAAGAACATGAATGCAGATCTAAGCTGAACAAACCAAAGAAGAACCCTTACATGGAAAAACATTGTTCTACTTGCAACATACATGGCCACACATTTCATGAAAGTAGAAAAAGGGTAAAGCAAGTCTGAAAACCCAAAGAACAAGAAAATGCATATCAACCGAGAAGAGTTAGTAATAAATATGTTTGGGATTACAACACTTGGGTAAATTGCACATGTGGTAGATATGAACCTATAGTTGCTAAATTATATCAGGAAATGGATAAGAAGATCTAGAAACTAGACTATCCCTGGAATGGCATGCTTACACTGTTATAAGGTTGGTCACTTAAGCAAGGACTGCAGAGACCGAGTGACAGAGTCAAGCACTTTTGCAAATGGAAATACTATTGAAGACATCAAGAGAATGAGAAATCAAATGTGGAGGAGAGCTTCAAATAATGATAATGTTGGACCAAGCACTACAGTTGGTGTCACCTCATCTAATGGATCAGATGATTCCACCACCCCCACCTAAGCAATACAAGTATGTAACTGCACTCTACAAAGTTGTATTTTACATCAGTTCCTATATTCATTAAGAATATGCTAAATTAGCATGAATGCAGATGCACTATGGTATTGCATGTTATGTTTTGTGAATCTAGTCTGGTCGATCAATATGAACCAAGCATAAACTACATGTCAGTGTACATACAAAAGTGTTGCCCCACTTTTCGTCCACATACCTTTCGGACAAAAGCGAGTGTTTAATGTATAGTGGTGGTCTTGCTAGCTTCTTGTTAGTCCTGAGTCTATGTCTAGAAATCTTTCCCTTAGGCTAGGGAGCCTTTACCAGATTTTTCCCAATTGCCTTCTCTTTTGTAGGCTGGAGGCAATGTGTATCTGAGTTCATGTATTATTCGGGTAGGTTAAGTTCCCCATCTGGTAAAGGCTATGGTTCAGAGATTTCTAACATCAACGTTACACACAATGGAAGTATGTAGCCGTAATTTTTCATTTTGCAGCTTGGCAGAGAATTGGGATCGAGCTTCTCCACTAGCAGAAAAGTATCAACAGAGTGCATTTCCTGCCGATGACTATTAGGTGATGCCTCAGCAAGAAGTACAGTGTTAAAATGGATCCTTTAGGCTTAAGAAGGGTTGCTGCATCTGGATTACCCCTCTCCAAGCCAAAGGGAATGATTCAATAGAAAGAAATTATGGAAATAAGCCAAAGGAAAAAAAAGTGGAAAATGGCTTCTCCCCTACTCCTGCAGGTGGGTTTTGACCCACGGGGTATGTTTTCCACCAAATCATTTAAATAAAGCGATTTTGAGGAAGAATCTGTCTCTTAAAGTATCTGAGATATAAAGAAAGTGGATGAAATCGACACATGCCATTTTGGCATCTTGATAGACTAAATTTTTCCCTTGGTGGACTTCTGAACTGAGAGCACTCCAAAGGCAGTTCTCCACCAAAGGAGAAGCGAAAAAGTGATTTTCCACTACCTCAAAAAAGTTACCGTTGCGATTACTAAAAGTGAAAAGACATTTCATACAAGCAAGGTAATTAATTCAAATAAAGTCATTTTAATTCATAATGGGATTTTTCATTAATGTTGGGGTCTTTTCATTCGTGTGGTGTGGGAAGTCGACCGTTAAGGGTAAGAATTCAAAAGTTATAAAATTAGTTGAAAGTTGTGAACAAGAACCACCATTTGTTTGCCAAATTGCTTTGAATTCGAAGTCTCATATTTTAGCTATTCCTTGCTCCTACATCCCTAAGAGATATTCCCAATTTCCAAATACGAATCATCAGAAACATGGCTTCCAAATTCATGGGGTTTGATGGGATGAACGGAATTACCTCTGAATGGTATAAGATTTCGAATACATCCCTGAAGTTCTTTGACATGCAGAACTTCCAAAACAGATTGAAAGTGGCCCAGGAACATCCTATTACAGAGAAGTTGAAAGAGAGCAGATTAGTTGAGGCTGCTAGTTTTCCCATGGCTATTCAAGCCCCATAATTAATCTGGGAATGCATCGCTCGATACAACCCAGATACCAGGCAAATTCTCTTGCCCAATGATACAGTGTTGTTATCTATTGACAGGGAATTGGTTCAGAACTCGCTTTGCATCCCAGAGCAAACCGAGTATTTGGAAATGACATACAGTCGAGCGATGACTGAGTATATTGCTAAAGAGTCAGTCTGGAAGAAAGAGATAATGAAAGCATGGTTTCAAGAACCCAAGAGCGCCAAAGGAAAGATGTCGAAGACATTATATGACACTAATATGAAGTCAGAGATCGTTGACATCCTGGTGTTGCTCCACAAGATCAGTGGTGAGAGCGAGGCACTAAATTTTATCGACCATCACTTCTTCCTGGTTCAAGTAATTTGTTCCCAGCACCACTTCATAGATTGGGCACTTATGGTAGGTGAGAACCTCTCGGAGGCCCTAGATAGAGCTAAATGCCAGAATGAATTTTACTTGTCTTCAGTTGTCTTATACATTCTGGCTACACTCCAAATTTGGCCATGTCTTCCCAGATTAGAAGAATTACCTGATGATGTTAAGAATTATGAATTTTTCCCCTCTTTGCAATTACATAATAGTTATGCTGAGTACCTTCGGGTTAATGATGCATTCACAATGAGATTGTGCAGGGAGTTACAAGGTTGTCCCGAAAGGAGATTCTCTCCCGAAGCCATGGCTTTCATCAACCAATTTGGATGCTATTTCATTCAATTTAGGGGTTTATCATACCTTTGTCTTGCAGGTTTTGATGATTTCCCTTTGAAGTTGCCCAGGTATCTTACTGATATGATCCTGCTGATCGAAGTACCGAGGCAAGTACTCCAGGTGAACTTGCTCTATGCTAAGGCTAAGAAGAAGGGATACAATTTCCCCATGACCATCGGGGCTTACAGCTGTGCATTCCAGTCAGAGGCAAAGAATGTTCTCAAGACATTCTCAAAGAAGTTTTCTCTGGAGACCTACGATGTCTTAAGACTGCAATATGATCCAGTGAACTATGCTAGGGATATTGCAAATGAGTCATGCAATTCATCATGTTCATGATATAGAAGACTATTGGGCAAATTGTAAGGATGATTTGGAAAGCAGAGAGAGATTCTACGCCCGGTTAACTATTGAACGAATCAAAAGGTTCAATGTTAACATTGCAGTAGAGGGGCTAGAAGATGACGACAATCATATGTATGATGACATATTTCTAGAGGAAATAAAGCTCACCCCTGTCAGTTCTCAACCCATGCTGGACCAAGCCATTAGCAATTTGCCCGTTCTAATGGGGGGTATCTATAAAAGAATAGAAAAGTGGGCCGAATGGATCGTAGGCCAAAGGAAGAGATAAAAAAGGAAGCCGTCTACTCAGCAAAATCTAGCAAAGGACACTACTAGTACTGCAACCACTCCGTCGGTAACAATCCCAACCGTTGCCAAAGGATCAACTCAACCGGCAGGAGGAGGTGATGGAACTCCTAAGAAAACAATTACGTTGGAGAAGACTTGTGGAGAGGGTCCACTCCTAAATATCGGGACAACAAAGGAGCTCACCAAAGATGCAGAACCAGAGCGGTCGGTAAAAGCAGTCATAGTTGATGTACCGATTGACACCCTGACATAGGATTCTCCCAGGAGAGGGTCTCCCGTCATAGTGGAAGTAGGTGAAGATACTCCTTCAACCACAGAATCAGATGGAGAAGTTGAAAAGAATCAGAAGGTCGCTTCAGTAGCCAAGTTGGTGCCCTCTTCCCCTACTTTGATAAACCCATTTGCTTTGAGACCAAAGGCTACACCTCCAGTCATCAAGAAATTATTCATTGAGGAGTTGGTCTCTGCCAACAAAGTTACTAGCGCAAAGTCATGGATAGAACATACTCTGGAATGCAAGAGAAAGAGGGCAGAAGAAAGGACTACCAGCAAAGACACTCTATCATGAGCTATTCAACCCAAGGCCATCATGAGCAAACAGAAGAAGGTGAAGACAATATCTACCCTGGGTCATGATCCTGAGACTGGGCACTTCACCATGGAAGTGGCCAAGCCAATTAAAGAAGGTAGATTCGAGGACATGACTGCTTCAGAATTTCAACTGCAGTCATTTGACATGGGGTTGGCCCATCATAATACCAAGTTGGATTGGTGGAAATCTACCAATGTAGTGATAGAAGAGGAGCTTAAGGAGCTCAAGACTGCCAAAGTTCAACTTAAGGCAGAAGTAGCTGAGCTGACCAACTTCATCAGGCAGCTCCTCACTCCAATTGCAAGTGTTCCCAGCACTCAAACCACCTTTGACCCCAGTGCTGCAAAGAACCAAGCTATTCTGGCTAAGTTGCAAGAAGACCAACATTATGGACAGATTGGTAAACAGTGGATTGAGAGGCTCAAGTCTGAGAGCCTAGCAGTGGTTGAGCAACTAGGTAACACTCTTCTAAGGTTGGAAGTAGAGAGCAATGCCATTGCTACTAACCTACAGACTCTCACGTCGGAGAGGGTGAAATGCCAGGAATGTATAGTTATGCTGCATGTGGCAGTAAAGATGAAGACCAAAGAAGCTCTGAAAGCTAAGATTTTATAGAAAGGAGATGAGCCTTTGATCGAATGGCTTCAAAGCCTAGAGTTTAATATCAAAATGATCATCCTGGCCGAAGCAAGATTGTAACAGATAGATGTCAAGATCAAAGAAGAGCAGAGCAAAGATTTCAAACTCCTCTTAGGGATTCATATGGAATCACAGAACAGTGGTCAGGGAAAAGCAATAATCAGAGTAGCTAATATGCAGAATTCATTTTCTGATTATTTGCATAAACTGATAGAAGATTCTGCCTCTCATTTAGACAAAATACCAGAACTCCAGCAATTGAGTGGATGCATCTTTAGAGCGACAGAGGAACTGAAAGATCAAACTGATGCTATCAAGATTCTCACCAAAGAACATTCCAGGTGGCTCATTCGATACATTAACTTCCACGTCAACAGGCATGAAGAACTCGTTCGAGTCATTATAGCGGTTACAACCTATAGGGCTAAATTAGACAAGGGGAAGGAAATTGAAACTTAAATAGATTCCCCCTTGTACTATTTTTGATACTATTGTAAATGATAAATCTTTCAGTTATCATTTCTAGTTGGGGAAGTTGAACTATTTTCAGTTCTCCCCCTTTCTTGTAACGGCCCAATCTGGGAACCTATATGTACTATTTTCAAAATCAATACAAAGGTCGGCTAAATTTTGGTATGAAAGATAGCATTTTGCTGAGTCAAATTTGTATATCTAAATGCCATTTTTTTATTTGTTCCATGTGCATTGCATTCATCTTTTTGTTGAATTCAGATGTTTCTTTGAAGTTGGATTTACAATCTGTGTTTGAACCAGAGCTTTGTATTATGATTTGATACAATTATCAAAAGGGGAAACTCGTTGTTATCTCAAATTTGGGAAATATTCTCATGATATAGATTGATTCATTATTCTTTCATCATTAGTTTAGTCTTGCATATGCATTCTCAGTAGAAGTTCATGCATCACCAATTTTGGGAGTTAATCTGATTGATGAAATCTGAGGCTTGGCTAGATTTAGAGTGGAATTCATCCTGCCTTGGATTAGCTTGGTTTGCCTCTTCTGTTCTCAGGTTAAGAACATACCCCTGTTAGATTAGGAAAGAGAAAAATTCACTAAAAATCATTCATATAAGGGAGTTTTACCTTTAAATTCAGAGGGAAATTAGTTTCTTCAATAACAATTTCCCAACTGTTATATTTGATTATTCTTAAGCATTTTGGGTATTTTGGAGTTAAGTTGAAAAGAAAAATCTGTTTACTAACAGATTTTTGGTGACTCTGCTGGGAAAATGAACAGTCGTTACACTAGAAGCATATCATGAGGAAAGATGGTGCTTCCCCATGAAAATATATTTCCTGTACACCAACCAAATCTTGGTTTTCAAGACGATCAAGAGGACCTTATTTCCTCATTGAACACTTTTGCCTGGAGGAACAGAAGAAGTAGCGAACATTACAGAAACGCTAGTCAAGTGCTAAAGCAAGAAGAAGCTAAAGAAGAAGCACTTGAAAGAGCATTCCAAAGGAGAAATTAAAGAAGAGCACAACGCCAAGTCGAATGTGAAGTTAGGCCATAGAATTAGTCAAAAATCTGGAGCCTAAAAGATTTCTCAGGAGCACAAAGAGAGAAGGAAGTACAGATCCAGTCTTTGAGAGACTTACGAATATTAATTTTGCTCTACTTGAAGTACCTCGCCGAAGAAACAAAACTACAAAAAGCTAGAGAAGACCTTCTTCACCCCCTAAGCAGTCTACTCTTTTATCCACCACTTTCCAAGTGTTAACATTACACGGAGTAGTTGCTCCTCTTGTTATCAATCTAGCCCCTTATTTACCTCAAGTAACAATGGCTCTCCCTTGGGATGCTACAGTTGGACCCCTGCAATTAGTATCTTATAACCCTCTTCCCTCAGCGTCTAGAAAAAATTTCCCCAAGTTTTTTGGAGACGGGAAAGTATCTACAGATGAACATATTGCTGCATTCTTTGCTTCGGTCAATATTCTAGCAGTACGAGAAGAGGATGTGGCTGTCAGATTATTTCTTGAGACACTTGTTGAAGGCACTGTCGATTGGTTTCATCATCTGCCAAATTCTTCTATTACAGACTGGGCCTCCATGAGAGCTGCATTTGAGAGAAGGTTCAAAACTATGGAAGATGAACATGCTCTCCTGACACAGTTGACCTCTATCAAGAAAGAGCCTTCTATTAGTATGAGAGATTTCATAGCCAAATTCAATAAGCTCGTAAATCATATTCTAGCGGTTGACAGACCTATGACGGGAAATCTGAAAACATTCTTTATAAGTGCTATGCCACCAGATATCAATTATGATCTAAGAAGAGTGAACCCCGCTGGTTTAGATGCTACACAGAGGACTACCGTGGAACTTGAAGACCACATGATTTCATCCAGGAAATGGAAGAGAGAGATACAGTCAAGAGCCAGTACTAGTGGTACTACATCATCTGATGAGATGATCCAAAAATTGTCAAATGAATTCATTTCCTTCAAAAGGCAACTTCCTAGATTCAATAACCCTTATCAACATAATTATCAAGAGCAACCTGGAAGAAGCAATGATGGGAGGAATGCTGACAATAAAGCATTGTAGTTGATTGGTCCACCACAACGACTAGCTATTGAAGCCCCCCCTAAAAGAGGGAATATGTGTGCCTTTCATCTAACTACAGATCACGATGAAGAAAGTTGCCCTAATGTAGCCCATGCTTGGCAAATGCATTAGACTAGTGAATGGAACGCTGGAGTCTCCGGAGCCGAACCAGATTCATACTCACATGGTGACTCTAAAAATTTATATTTAGAGTATGAGTCTAATTCTGAATAAGGAGCAACATGTTATGCAACCATAGATGGGACTTCCTATACAGTCTTGACCAGGATCCAGAAAGATAAAGGCCCTGCCCCTTCTCTCCCACCTAAATGTAATGAAGCGTCTACCTCCAAGTCTAAGGAAGTAAAGCAAGGCATGAGAATTCTACAACCAGGTAAGGAGCAAAACTCTTTTGACATTATTAAATTCTATAAAGACTCATGAATTCAAATCTCTCCCATAGATTATCTCAAGTCCAATCCTATAGAATTCCAAAAATTAGTAGATTACTGTACTGAAGGGAATCAAAACCTAAACCAAAACGTCATGACTACTATAGAAAATGAGACAATTTTTGCAGAACCCATTGATCAAGGTGAATCATCTGTGTTAGCTACTTTCCTGGGTTAGAAGCCTGATCCATTTTATGTGTCTTTATATATTAATGGATGCAAGTTGAGCAATTGTATAATAGACTCTGGAGCCTCAGATAACGTGATGCCATCAACAGTAGCTAAAGCTTTGGGACTTACCCTTACTAAAGCTCATGGGAGGTGCTATTCTATGGACTCCAAGCAAGTACCTCTGGTTGGACAAATTAAAGATGCTCAAGTGGCTCTGGCAGCGCATCCTAAGAAGAAGATGTTGTTAACGATTCTAGTTGTCGATATACGTGCTAGCTACGATTTGTTGCTAAGTAGGAGTTTTTGCAGAGATCTAGGAGGAGAAATAAAGTTAGATTGGTCTCAAGCTTTAATGTCGGTGGGTAATAAAAAAATTAAACCGGTCCCAGAAGAGAAAGCTAAGTTTACAGTGCTGAAGTCAGATGATCCTAAAGCCCAATTTTTGTATCAAGAATTGGAATTTGGAAACTATATGCTATTTACTGATGATCACGATGAGAAAGTGAAACCAGGAGAACCAGGAAAGGAATTTTCCATCGAAGAAGAGTCTTCTCAAATATGGACACTTGAATTTGATGGCAGTTGTGCTTCGTCAGGATCCGGTGCAGGCGTGGTCTTGATATCACCAGATGGGATATGTGAGCCTTTGGATTATAAATTAGAATTCAAAAATACCAACAACACTTCTGAATATGAAGCCCTTCTGTTAGAAATTATCGCTGCAAAGGAAAAAGGCATGAATATTTTGAGAGCTCGTGGTGATGTAGAGCTTATCGTGCGCCATTTTAAGAATCAATATTCTATTAAGAATCACAGATTGAAGAACTATAGGAATAGAGTATGGGATGAGATAGAAACACTGGATGCATTCTTTATTGAATCAGTGCCGAGAGAGTTGAATGCGAAAGCAAACTCCCTAGTTGTGTCAGCTTCATTACTCCTCCCCCACCCATTATTCAAAGACAAGAAGTACCAAGTGGAAGTCATATATCGACTATCTATACCTGACAATGTGGAATATTGGCAAGTATTCGAAGATGACAAGAATCTCCTTCTCTTTCTAGAGAGCAGTGGTGACTTCCACAAAGAGGTCTGTGGCGATCATGAAGGAGATCATCCAAATAAGAAAAAGAAAGATAAGTCAGATATTATCCAATAGCAGGGTAATATCATCCCACCCCATCTAGTTACTCTTGAAAAACTCTTCAACAGGCATGACACATTTGTGAAGAAGAAAAGAATCAAAAGAGGTCCTACTACTCGTGAGTATAAAGGAATGAACATTCGAACTGAGAAAGATCCCAAGATGATCAACATTGGGAAGTGTTGTACTGAAGAAGAAAGGAATGAGGCAAGGAAACTCTTCCTAGAATACTCGGACATTTTCTCCTGGAGCTATGAGGACCTGAAAAGTTTTATGGGTGGGAAATTCAAGCATCAAATCCCCTTAAAACCTGAAGCTACCCCGTTCAGGCAAAAGAAAAGGAACTATAATCCCAAAGTTGTAGATGTAATATTCAAGGATGTAGATAAAATTATTAAAGAAAGGATCATCTATCCTATACACCACTCTACCTGGGTGGCAAACATAGTGCCTGTGAGGAAGAAGAACGGAGAGATAAGAATCTGTGTAGACTTCAGAAATCTTAACCAATCTTCTTTGAAAGATAATTATGCTCTGCCTAATATGGATTGCTTACTGTAGATTATAGTCGGAGCTAAAACGATGTCTATGTTGGACAAATTTTCAGGATATAATCAGATAGAAGTCGAGAAAGCGGACCAGCGTAAAATGGCGTTCACCACCCTATGGGGCAATTTCACTTACTACACAATGTCATTTTGGTTGATCAACGCTGGAGCTACTTTTCAGAGAGGTATGGATCTTTCCTTCAGTAACATGAAGAATAAAATCATTGGTATGTACTTGGATGATCTTACTGTGTTCTCTAGGAAAAGAATAGATCATATAAGTGACTTAAGGAAAGTATTGCAAAGGTGTCGGGAGGATGGGATTTCATTAAATCCCAAGAAGTGAGTCTTTTGTGTAACCGAGGGGAAATTTCTAGGTCATATTGTCTCTAGGAAGGCATAAGAATCGATCCAGAAAGGGTTAGAGCTATTTAGCAATTGAGTTTACCTTTGAATAAAACTGGAGCAAAATCTTTTTTTGGTCAGGTTAACTTTCTCAGAAGATTCGTTCCAGATTTTTCAGAAATTACTAAATGTATAGTTGATATGATGAAAGGAAATGTGAATTTCAAGTGGAATGAACCTGGTAAACAAGCCTTCAAAAACATAAAGAATGCCATAGCCAATGCTCCAGTGTTATGTCACCCAGATTACAAGAAAGACTTCGTAATCTATTGTTATTCTTCTGTACATACTCTATCAGCCATTCTAATGCAGGAGAGTGAGGAGGGAACCCAGGATCTTATTTCTTTTATGAGCACGCCTCTAAAAAATCATGAGCTAAAATATTCCCAAACTGAAAAACATGCTTTCATAGTCGTTAAGGCTTTAAAGAATTTTAGATTCTACATCTTACACTCGCATTCTCTTGTGTATGTACCTGATATCTCAGTAAAGAGTATATTGACTCAACAAGATGTAGGATGCAACAACAGAGGAGCATGGGTAGCTAAAATGCAAGAATATGATGTAGAGATCAAACCCACAAAGCTGGTAAGAGGCAATGCACTATGTAGGGCAATGGCAAAAAAACAAGCAGGCGAAGACCCAAAAGCTACACAATTAGTTTTGACGGTAAGTATGCAAGACCCCTAGTTTGAAAACATCAAGTATTTCCTTATGTATGGTGAATGCCCTAAAGGGCTGACTTCTAAGAAAAAAAGAGACCTGAAACTGAAGGCTTCTAAATATGTTATCTGGGAAGATAGGTTGTATAAGAGATCAATAGATGGGACCTTTCTCCGATGTGTTGATAGACAACAACAAGAGAAGTTGTTAAAAGTATTTCATGATGAAGCCTATGGAGGACATTTCTCCTCGTTAGTTACCGCATTCAAGATTCTACGACAGTGTTATTACTGGCCAGGAATGTTCAGAGATGCCTACCACTATGTAGCAAAGTGTGAGAAATGCAAAATGTTTATCGAAAAGCCACAGTTAGTAGCGTTGCCTCTGAGACCGGTGATAATTGAGGTCCTTTTCAACAATGGGGTCTCAATTTTATTGGTCCTATAAACCCCACATCCAGCGCAGGTCATACCTACATAATCACTGTGACTGATTACTTCACAAAATGGGTGGAGGCGAAAGCAACCAAGAGGACTACTTCAAAAGTAGTATGTGAGTTCATCAAAGAAAACATCCTGGTAAGGTTCACTGTGTCTATTAAGTTAGTTATGGATAATGCAACATACTTTTCTTCTCAAGAGATTACCAAATTTTGTTTTGAGTATGACATCATGGTCAGTCATTCTTTTGACTATTTCCCCCAAGGAAATAGTCAAGCCGAGTCCAACAATAAAAACCTGGTGAATATCATGAAGAATCTTGTAGTAGACAACCAGAGAACCTGGAAAAAGAAAATCTATGAAGCCCTCTGGGCAGATAGAGTGACTCCCAAAAGAGCCATAGGTGTATCCCCTTTTGAACTTGTTTATGGAGTAGAGGACAGCCTTCCATTACCACTGGAGCTAGCAACCTGCCAACTAAGAACGACAGTAGAAGATGGCATATATGAAAATGGTTTAGAGAAGAGGATTATGTACCTAAACAAATAGGAAGAAGAAAGAGAGAAAATGGTTGACCACATTACATAGCATCAAATACGAGTGAAGAGTTTGTTTGACAAAAAGAGCAGACCCCAGAAATTTATGATAGGAGACATGGTACTGTTATGGGACAAACGTAGGGCACCCAAGGGCATGCACAAAAAATTTGAAACACTATGGAAAGGACCTTTCAAGATCCATCAGGCATTCGAGAAGAATTCCTTCAAGCTGACATATCCGGATGGTGAAGTGCTGCCCCTGACGTATAATGGTCAGGATTTAAAGCTCTATCAGATTTAAATCAAAATTAGGTAACCCATGTATTGTACAATAGTTACGTTTAGTTCTTGCTTTTGTTTTCCTAGTTAGGTTCCCTTCCTATTTTCCCTTTCCATGTCTTGCTTTAGTTTTGTTGTGAGCCGCCTTTTTGTTGAGCTTTGCAAAATCAGAGATTTGAGATTCCTTGCTTGGACATGTGAATGTCCAAGTCCCTAGATAGAGCTAGATGTTGCCCCACTTTTGGTCCACATACCTTTCGAACAAAAGTGAGTGTTTAATGTATAGTGGTGGTCTTGCTAGCTTCTTGTTAGTCTTGAGTCTAAGTCTAGAAATATTTCCCTTAGGCTAGGGAGCCTTTACTGGATTTTTCCCAATTGCCTTCTCTTTTGTAGGCTAGAGGGAATGTGTATCTGAGTTCATGTATTATTCGGGTAGGTTAAGTTCCCCATCTGGTAAAGGTTGTGGTCCAATGATTTATAATATCAACGTTACACACAATGGAAGTATGTAGCCGTAATTCTTCATTTTGTAGCTTGGCGAAGAATCAGGCTCAAGCTTCTCCACTGACGAAAAAGTATCAACAGAGTGCATTTCCTGCCGATGACTATTAGGTGATGCCTCAGTAAGAAGTACAGTGTTAAAATGGATCCGTTAGGCTTAAGAAGGGTTGTTGCATTTGGATTACCCCTCTCCAAGCCAAAGGGAATGATTCAATAGAAAGAAATTATGGAAATAAGCCAAAGGCAAAAAAATGGAAAATGACTTCTCCCCTACTCTTGCAGGCAGGTTTTGACCCACGGGGTATGTTTTCTACCAAATCATTTAAATAAAGCGATTTCGAGGAAGAATCTGTCTCTTAAAGTATCTGAGATATAAAGAAAGTGGATGAAATCGACACATGCCATTTTGGCATCCTGATAGACTAAATTTTTCCCTTGGAAGACTTTTGAACTAAGAGCACTCCAAAAGCACTTCTCCGCCAAAGGAGAAGCAGAAAAGTGATTTTCTGCTACCTCAAAAAAGTTACCGTTGCGGTTACTAAAAGTGAAAAGACATTTCTTAACGACCTGTAAAAGCAAGGTAATTAATTCAAATAAAGCCATTTTACTTCATAACGGGCTTTTTCATTAATGTTGGGGGTTTTTTCATTCATGTGGCGCAGGAAGTTGGCCATTAACGGTAATAATTCAAAAGTTATAAAATCAATTGAAAGTTGCAAACGAGAACCACCATTTGTTCGCCAAATTGCTTTGAATTCGAAGTCTCATATTTTAGCTATTCCTTGCTCCTGCATCCCTAAGAGATATTCCCAATTTACAAATACGAATCATCAGAAACATGGCTTCCAGATTCATGGGGTTTGATGGGATGAACAAAATTACCTCTGAATGGTATAAGATTTCAGATACATCCCTGAAGTTCTTTGACATGCAGAACTTCCAAAATAGATTGAAAGCAAACCAGGTACATCCTATTACAGAGAAGTTGAAAGAGAATGGATTAGTTGAGGTTGCTAGTTTTCGTGTGGTTGTTTAAGCCCTAGAATTAATCCAGGAATGCATCACTTGATACAACCCAAATACCAGGCAAATTCTCTTGCCCAATGATACGGTATTGTTATCTATTGACAGGGAATCGATCCAAAACTCACTTCGCATCCCAGAGAAAACCTAGTATTCAGAAATGACATACATTCGAGCGGTGACTGAGTATATTGCTAAAAAGTTAGTCTGGAAGAAAGAGATAATGAAAGCGTGGTTTCAAGAACCCAAGAGTGCCAAAGGAAATCTGTCGAAGACATTATACGACACTAATCTGAAGCTGGAGATCATTGACATCCTGGTGTTGCTCCACAGGATCAGAGGTGAGAGTGAGGCACTCAATTTTGTCGACCATCACTTCTTCCTATTCAGGTAATCTATTCCCAACACCACTTCATAGATTGGGCCCTTATGGTAAGTGAGAACCTCTCAGAGGCCCTAGATAGAGCTAAATGCCATAATGAATTTTACTTGTCTTCAGTTCTCTTATACATTATGGCTACACTCCAAATTTGGCCAGGTCTTCCCAGATTAGAAGAATTCCCTGATGATGTCAAGAGTTATGAGTTTTTCCCCTCTTTGCAATTACAAATAGTTATGCTGAGTACCTTCGGGTTAATGATGCATTCACAATGAGATTGTGCAGGGAGTTACAAGGCTGTCCAGAAAGGAGATTCTCTCCTGAAGCCATGGCTTTCATTAGCCAATTTGGATGCTATTTCATTCAATTTAGGGGTTTCTCATACCTTCATCTTGCAGGTTTTGATGATTTCCCTTTGAAGCTTCCCAGGTATCCTACTAATACGATCGTGCTGATTGAAGTAATGAGGAAAGCACTCCAGGTGAACTTGCTCTATGCTGAGGCTAAGAATAAGGGATACGATTTCCCCATGACCATCAGGGCTTACAGCTGTGCATCCCGGTCAAAGGCGAAGAATGTTCTTAAGACATTCTCAAAGAAGTTTTCTTTGGAGACCTATGATGTCTTGAGACTGCAATATGATCTAGTGAACTATACCAGGGATATATTGCAAATGAGTTTTGCAATTCATCATGTTCATGATATAGAAGACTACTGGGCAAATTGTAAGGATGATTTGGAAAGTAGAAAGATTCTATGCCCGGTTAACTATTGAACAAATCAAAAGGTTCAATGTTAACATTGTAGTAGAGGGGCTAGAAGATGACGACAATCATATGTATGATGACATATATCTAGAGGAAATAAAGCTCACCCCTGTCAGTTCTCAACCCATGCTGGACCAAGCCATTAGCGATTTGCCGACTCTAATGGGGGGTATCTACAAAAGAACATAATAGTGGGTTGAATGGACAGCAGGCTGAAGGAAGAGATTAGAAAGGAAGCCATCTACTCAGCAAACTCTGGCAAAGGACACTACTAGTACTACAACCACTTCGTCGGTAACAATCCCAACCATTGCCAAAGGATCAACCCAGCCGGCGGGAGGAGGTGACGAACCTAATGAGAAAGCAATTACATTGAAGAAGACTTGTGGAGAGGGTCCACTCTTGAATATCGGGACAATAAAGGAGCTCACCAAAGATGCAAAACCAGAGCGGTCGGTAAAAGCAATCACAGTTGATGTACCGGTTGACACCCTGACATAGGATTCTCCCAAGAGAGGGTCTCCCGTCATAGTGGAAGTAGGTGAAGATACTCCTTCAACCACAGAATCAGAATGAGAAGTTGAAAAGAATCAGAAAGTCACTTCAGTAGCTAAGTTGGTGCCCTCTTCCCCTACTTCGATAAACCCATTTGCTTCAAGACCAAAGGCTAAACCTCTAGTCATCAGGAAATTATTCATTGAGGAGTTGGTCTCTGCCAACAAAGTTACTAGCGCAGAGTCATGGATAGAACATACTCTGGAATGCAAGAGAAAGAGGGAAAAAGAAGGGACTGCCAGCAAAGACACTGTATCACGAGCTATTCAGCCCAAGGCCATCATGAGCAAATAGAAGAAGGTGAAGACAATGTCTACCCTGGGTCATGATCCTGAGACTGGGCACTTCACCATGGAAGTGGCCAAGCCAATTAAAGAAGGTAGATTCGAGGACATGACTGCTTCAAACTTTCAACTGTAGTCATTTGACATTGAGTTGGCCCGTCGTGATACCAAGGTGGATTGGTGGAAATCTACCAATGTAGTGATAGAAGAGGAGCTCGAGGAGCTCAAGACTACCAAATTTCAACTTAAGGTAGAAGTAGCTGAGCTGACCAACTTCATCAGGAAGATCCTCACTCCGATTGCAAGCATTCACACCACTCAAACCACCTTTGACCCCAGTGCTACAGAGAACCAAGCCATTCTGGCTAAGTTGCAAGAAGACCGACATCATGGGCAGATTGGTAAATGGTGGATTGAGAGGCTTGAGTCTAAGGGCCTAGCAGTGGTTGAGAAACTAGGTAACACTCTTCTAAGGTTGGAAGTAGAGAGCAATAACATTGCTACTAACCTACAAACTCTCACATCAGAGAGGGTGAAATGCCAGGAATGTATAGTTATGCTGCATGTGGCAGTAAAGATGAAGACCAAAGAAGATCTGAAAGCTAAGATTTTATAGAAAGGAGATGAGCCTTTGATCGAATGGCTTCAGAGCCTAGAGTTTAAGATCAAAATGGTCATCCAGGCCGAAGTAGGATTGCAACAGACAGATGTCAAGGTCAAAGAAGAGCAGAGCAAAGATTTCAAATTCCTCTTAGGGATTCATACAGAATCATAGAACAGTGGTAAGGGAAAAGCAATAATTGGAGTAGCTAATATGCAGAATTTATTTTCCGATTATTTGCATAAACTGATAGAAGATTCTGCCTCTCATCTAGACAAAATACTAGAACTCCAGTAATTGAATGGATGCATCTTTAGAGCGATAGAGGAACTAAAAGATCAGACTGATGCTATCAAGATCTCACCAAAGAACATTCCAGGTGGCTCATTCAATACACTAACATCCATGTCAATAGGCATGAAGAACTCATTCAAGTCATTACAGCGGTTACAGCCTATAGGGCTAAATTAGACAAGGGGAAGGAAACTGAAACTTAAATATATTACCCCTTGTACTATTTTTGATACTATTGTAACCAATAAATATTTCAGTTATCATTTCTAGTTGGGGAAGTTGAACCATTTTTGGTTCTCCCCCTTTCTTGTAATGGCCCAATCTGGGACCCTATATGTACTATTTCCAAAATCAATATAAAGGTCGGCTAAATTTTGGTATGAAAGATAGCATTTTGCTAAGTCAAATTGGTATATCTGAATGCCATTATTTTATCTGTTCCATGTGCATTGCATTCCTTTATGTTGAATTTGGATGTTTCTTTGAAGTTGGATTTACAATCTGTGTTCGAACCAAAGCTTTGTATTATGATTTGATACAATTAGCAAAAGGGGAAACTCGTTATTATCTCAAACTTGGGAAATATTCTCATGATATAGATTGATTCATTGTTCTTTCATCATTAGTTTAGTCTTGCATATGCATTTCTAGTAGAAGTTCATGCATCACCAATTTTGGGAGTTAATCTGATTGATGAAATCTCAGGGTTGGCTAGATTTAGAGTGGAATTTTTCCTGCCTGAGCTATTTCCTACCTAGGATTAGCTTGGTTTGCCTCTTCTATTCTCGGGTTAAGAACATACCCCTGTTAGATTAGGAAAGAGAAAAATTCACTAAAAATATTCATATAAGGGAGTTGTACCTTTAAATTTAGAGGGAAATTAGTTTCTTCAATAACAGTTTCCCAACTGTTATACTCGATTGTTCTTAAGCATTTTGGGTATTTTGGAGTTAAGTTGAAAAGAACAATCTGTTTACTAACAAAAAGATAACCGAGTTGACACTATATGTCGAGCATCATCGGTAAACATGTGGAAGACAACCAAGTTGACACTTTGTACTAAGCATTTTATACTCACCGAGATGAAGACTTTGGTGTGTTAACCAAGCATCTACATTTTGTCAATTGAGTGGTAGGTGAAGCATTTAATGCATCACTTAGGGTATATTTTCCTATAAAAAGGGAAATGTAAACTCATTCGTTCACCCAACATTATAGAGGATATTTTAGAGTGAAGAAGAGTGATTCAAAGTGATTATATTGCAGAGTGATTCATAGCACCTTTAAAGCAACTCCAACAGATCTCGAGCATTCTCAGCAAGCATCCAGTGAGTATCTAGACTTATCGAGCTAACAAGTTATTTGCAAAGAAGCCCTAAATTTAAATGAACAATGGAAACCACTTCACGAACCTCAAAGATCAAGATGGAAAAGGATAAGAAGGTCATTCTAATCAAGAAATCAACTTTTGAGGAACCAAACTACAATTTTGGCCTTGAGGTTGTTGCTCAACCCAGCGATAAGGGAGCATTCTTGAGTATCCCACCAAGGGTTTTACTGGTTGAAGACATTCGTGCATACATTTACTGCAAAGTTACAGAGATTGAAGACATTGAACTTGAAGAAGCTTATCAGAAGCTATGCAAGGATGGAAACCTGAAGGATGAGTACAAATACATTGAAGTGAAAGGGTTAACCAATACCCTACTATTCTCAAAAGAATTCAAGACATAATGGATTCACATTGTACTCAGCCAAGTGCATGATGGTAAAATGTAGTTAGATGAACCTAAGGCAATCACAAAGGATGTGATTCTCACAGTAATTGGATACCCCATCACCGAGAAGGAAAAATCCCTAAGGCACCCTGGACGCCTAGAGATTGAAAAGATAACTGAAGCCGAATGGGACGTCAGAGGTCTAAAATTCAATTCAATAACCGACCCTGAAATAAAATTGGGTGCATATGTGTTAGGAATAAGGTGTCTCAACCTTGGATAGCTCCTATTCTTATTATTTGTTTTGTAAAATGTATTTTCTTGCAAATAATGTAATTAAGTGCGAGTGTCACTCCACTTGATGTGTCGGCATCTTGAATGGTGTGTAAGGAGATCATGGCTGAAATGGTTATGAAGGATTCCTATGACACATAAGAGCTATTTCTAGGAGATTTCAATGACAGGTGAAGACATGCAAGACATGTGGCAACTGATAAAGTTGATTACTTTACACTCTTCCACAATCGTGGGGTTTGGGATTCCTATTTTCTCAAAGAATGGTAAAACCCTAATGCGGCTATCTTTGGAAGTTGCCCTAAAAAGGAAAGCACATGATATAATCATTTTTAGGGTTACAGAAAAGGATACAAAAAAAGAGTGTATTGTTGGTATAATCTGGTGCTACTGGATTTGTCTGTGTGTGTTGATTGTCTCCTGGAAGAACTTGCATTGCAAGTGTGTTGTAACCGTTGTGTTGAAGATAATACATTGTGTAGGTTTTGGAGTGCTGGGGTTTTTTACTGAAAGGTTTTCCCCAGGGTAAATCATTGTGTCATTCTCTATTTTCTATATGCATGGTATGTGGCTACAATATCATTGTTAAAGTAGTTAACAAATATGAAATTGTAAGGAATTAAAAGAATTTGCACAATACTTTCCTATAGAGATTAGTGTAGGAAGCTGTTTCCGCACCTGAGTTTCCTTGCAAGTGGTATCAAAGCCTGATCAACTTTTGATCCTAGTTGTTGGGTAGGGTTTTTTGAGCTAATCTCAAGTTGAGTGGGAGTTTTTTGTGCAGAGCTTTCTGAATCTTATTTGCAGATTGAGATGGCAGGTTCATCATACAGTAGAATGGAGGTGGAGAAATTTAATGGCACTAATTTCGAGTTGTGGAAACTCAAGATGGAAGACATGCTTGAAGATCGCGATCTATGGGAGGCTACTTCACTTGCTGTGAGACCTATAGCGATATCTCAAGAGGATTGGGAGATCAAGGATTGGAAGGCTAAGGGTCTCATCAGACTCTGTCTTGCAGATGTCGTTCTTCTGAATGTTCTT
Organism: Thuja plicata; assembly: GCA_018584345.1. Taxonomy (NCBI): domain Eukaryota; kingdom Viridiplantae; phylum Streptophyta; class Pinopsida; order Cupressales; family Cupressaceae; genus Thuja; species Thuja plicata. The sequence goes on along the minus strand of MU226923.1, from coordinate 681,815 downwards.
GATGAGACTACTGAAAATTCTTTATGGACACGGCTTGGGTCTATGTATCAGGCCAAATCTCTGGTGAATAAGTTGTTCCTGAGAAAGAATTTGTATTCTTTAAGAATGGAAGAAGGTGGATTCATAACTGATCATCTCAATGCATTCAATTTATTGATTCCACAGTTGGCATCATCCGGTGCCAAGATCGAGGAGGAGGATTGATGTATGACCCTAATTTGTTCCTTGCTGGATTCGTGGGACCATCTTGTGATGGCTCTCAGAAGTACTATAGTCACATTTTGTATGGATGATGCGGTGTCTTCGCTACTATCTGAGGAGATGCGAAGAAAGACTTCAGATTCATCTAAGGAAGCCCTTGTTGTTTGTGGGAGATCCATCAACAAAGGAAGCAGAATGACAATAAGTCAAAGAAGGGCAGATCCAAATCCTATGGGAGTTCTAAAACTCTTGGAAAGTCCAAGGCAAAATGTTGGAACTGTGATAAATTTGGGCACTTTCGGAGGGACTGCAAAGAACTGAAGAAGAAGAAGAAAGGCTCAGATTCAACTTCTGAAAAATCTCAAGAAGATGGAGATGCTTTTATTGCAGCTTTGGTAGCCGATGCATCCGATGATGTGTGGTTAGTAGACTTGGGTGCTTCTTTTCACATGACCTCTCATCGAAACTGGTTCTCAAAATATGAAGAGTTTGATGGTGAAAAGGTGTACTTGGGTGATGATTCTCACCTAAAGATAGTTGGACGTGGAAGGGTCACTATCAGATTTCTTGATGGACGAGTAAAGGGAATCAATGGAGTTATGCACATTTTAGGTTTGGCACGAAACCTATTATCTGTAAGTATGTTGAATGATGTAGGTGTGCAAGTTTTCTTTTCGAAAGATGGATGCAAGATGATGAGAGGTTCTATCGTGCTCGCTAAAGGTACTAGGAGAGGTACTTTGTTTTAGCTTGATGCATGCATTGCTCAGTGCAATAGTTCTTCTATTTCAAAGAAGAGAGTGGCTATCACTTCATCCCCACCATCTGAATGAGTAGTAAAGAAGACTGTGGCAATGGGTTCTGATGGCAGTGCAGTAAGTGTACCCAAGGGTGCAAACACTTTGGAAGGCAAGCTTCCTGCAGAAAAGACAATGTTGTGGCATATGAGATTTGGCCACATTGGTGAGAAGGGT
>MU226923.1:644241-677930 GCA_018584345.1 Thuja plicata | reverse complement strand
ACAAGTGGGAGAATGTTAGGAATAAGGTGTCTCAACCTTGGATAATTCCTATTCTTATTATTTGTTTTGTAAAATGTATTTTCTTGCAAATAATGTAATTAAGTGCGAGTGTACATGTCTAGTTGGTATGTTGATGTGTCACTCCACTTGATGTGTCGGCATATTGAATGGTGTGTAAGGAGATCATGGCTGAAACGGTTATGAAGGATTCCTATGACACATAAGAGCTATTTCTAGGAGATTTCAATGATAGGTGAAGACATGCAAGACATGTGGCAACTGATAAAGTTGAGTACTTTACACTCTTCCACAATTGTGGGGTTCGGGGTTCCTATTTTCTTGGAGAATGGTAAAACCCTAATGCGGCTATCTTTGGAAGTTTCCCTAAACAGGAAAGCGCATGATATAAGCATTTTTAGGGTTACAGAAAAGGATACAAAAAAATAGTGTATTGTTGGTATAATCTGGTGCTACTAGATTTGTCTGTGTGTTGATTGTCTCCTGAAAGAACTTGGATTGCAAGTGTGTTGTAACCGTTGTGTTGAAGATAATACATTGTGCAGGTTTTGGAGTGCTGGGGTTTTTTACCAAAAGGTTTTCCTGAGGGTAAATCATTGTGTCATTCTCTATTTTCTGTATGCATGGTATGTGGCTGCAATATCATTGTTAAAGTAGTTAACGAATCTGAAATTGTAAGGATTTAAAAGAATTTGCACAATACTTTCCTATATAGATTAGTGTAGGAAGTTGTTTCCGCACCTGAGTTTCCTTGCAATATGTGATTGGATACAAGATCTTCCAAGAAAGAAGAATGAACAGTGTTTCTTGTGGAGAAGTTGACACAACATACAAAATAGTAAAGAAAGGTGTGCAACTAGACCTAGTCGAGCTGGTACTAAAACAAATGGAATAAAAAATGAGAACAATTAGAGTAGCTTGATCTAATGCATGTAAGATTAGTTATCCATTAATGTGCACATTCTTTACTTCTAGAAATTCTTTCCTTCAGTCGGTAATGTCACTTGGGACACCAATCGACCAATAACAACATAGATTAGTGATTACATTAAATCACTAGGAGATAATTTCATTCTACTATTGGATGCATACTTCAATACATTTAAGAAGAGGATGTAGAAGAGGATGAGAATCCCTACACAGTTGGTTGAACAATAAAATATGAGATATTCTTTATAGTGGACACTGATACTACAGTCATAAAAGTTGCCAACCCAAGAACAACATGGTTACCACCATTGGATTATGAAATTGACGTAGATCTGGATAAAAATGCCATTGAAGCCCTACTAAATGAACCAGTTGACAAATCTATAAGTAGATTTAGCACATATGAGGAAGCCAAGTCAAGAATAAATACTGGTTTGGTGGTCAAGAAGATAGGAAAGAAGCAAACACAAATGGTGAAAATACTTAAGAAGAAACTCTCGGTAACTGATAAAGAGATGGAACAATCAATAGATGTCACCGAGGAACAGTCACCTATCGGTGAAGGAAAAGAATTGAATGATTTAGAGTCTACTGAATCAGAGGCAGAGCAACCACAGGCCAAGAAAACAAAATTTACTAATGTAACAACTGCATCTAGGACAATGAGAAAAACAACTAAAATAGAATCACCACCATTGAAGAAAGGCATAGCGAAAATATATCAGAAAATAAAAGCTTCAACCAAGAAACCAACCCCGAGACAATAGAAGAGATATGTAAGAGGTAGAGAAGACAAGGATGATACTGAAGAACTAGAAAGAGAACAGATAATCCAAGTAGAAAAGGCCAAAATACCAAAGACAATTAATGAAATTGCAGAGTCAACCATCAACACAGGCAGTATACAACATCATAAGATTAGATAATGGGGAAATTTGTCTACCGAGGCTCAAAATAAAATAGAAGAAGCAATCATTAAGATGATGGTAGCTAACAAATATGTACCTCTACAATTCGACAATCATATTCCACAGGAGCTACAAGATAAAATATCACCAAGGTGGACATATGTATTGCATATGGAGAAACAAATGAGGGAGAAATCCCTAGTTGCATTCATGCCCAACTCCTTAGTTGAATAAATTGACTCAACAATGAAGGAGTACGCAAAGAATTTTTTTGCAAAAACCAGAGCATACAAGGTATTGCAGAACAAGCTCGAATATATTAACATTAAGAGCAATAAGATTTGGACTCAAATCTTTAATCCACCTGAGCAGATAATGGCTCTAACCTAGACTGCTCACACCAAGCAAAAGTAGGCCACACCGAGCCCTAAGCACATTTTCATCAACGACATTGAGGATGTCAATCCCATTAACTTAACCACAGAGGAAAGTAAGGCCATGGATGATATTCCTCAAATATTGCAATCATTAGGAGAAACAAAAGACATAACTATACAAGATATCACTCATGATGATTCTGATAATGATGCCAAGGCTAATGAAGATGTCACAAAAGCCACTAAGAAAACAAATGAAAAGGACACTACTGATGTTTCACAGGCACAAATACTAGGTAATATGCCTTTATTGATGCAAGCAATAAATATAATGACTGAGTCACAACAAACACCACCTAAGACAGAAGCAGACAAACTGATGGACATAGGTGATGACCAAGGGGAAGAGAAAAATACCAATGGAGAGGATAAACTAAGTGATGCACCCATCGAGGATAATGGAAAGGTAGATAAGGTTGGAAGTCAAGAAAAGGTTGAAGTAGAGACGTCTACAATCGACCAACAGGTATTGACTGAGAAACCTAGCTAAGGCACCACACCTCCCAAGAAATCACCGATAGAAATTGAGCAACAAAAGGCTCTTGTTATAATACCTCACTCCCCTGCATCAAGCAACATTAAGAACAAGAAAAAGAACAAGAAAAGTAAAGCCCTCGTTACACTCACGGAGATCATAGACATACCTGACTGTAATCCAAGAACACTTGATCCTGAGTCACTGACAAGGTATGGGGAGCTATGCAAGAGAAAAGAACAGTAGGACAAGCTCCGACAAGAAAAAAGAAATTCACAAGTCCTAGAAACAACAAAGGAAATTATATTGCAAGTAGTTCCTGACACACAGATTGATCAAAATGCACCCATCATTGATCAACTTGCAGTTTTGACCGAGGCAATCACACAACAAAATGTAGACGCCGAGAAGGTCATTGAGGAAAGAGCAGAAGAGAAATATCACTACAAACTCACAGAGAAAATCAACCAAGAAGTGGCAGAGAATAAGGTCAAACTTTCTGAACTAGTAACTACATTAGAACCTATTATTTCAGAATTAGTTACCTTAGTTCAAAAGTTGTGCACTATAGAGAAATTCACTACCGAGCATAATGAACAGATAGCTAAGTTAACTAAGGATCTAAAAGCTAGTGCACAAAGTCTTTCAACTGAGCCAAATGCATTCCAACTGCATTATGAAAACCTAGTTGAATCTAAACGGTTAATACTTGAAATACAAAAGGAAGAAAGAAAAATCACAGATGAAGTAACCAAGCTACAAGCCATGTTACTACCGAATCTCATGTTGCTGATGACACACATAACTACGATAAAGACTCCAATTGCCACCCCAGAGATTTTAGTAGAAGAGAGAATCTATGACATGCACACTCAAATCAAATTGGAGAAAATGACCCTAGAGAACTTAAAGGAGAAATGGGAAAAGTTAATGGCGGACATCAAGCAATCTCATTCACACATACTTGACAAGCTGTAAGTTATACAACTTTGTCATTACTATCAAAAAAAGGGGGAAACATGTACATACATTATATCTACATACCGAGGCATGTACATAGGGGGAGTCATTGTAAAAGTATAATACAACACTTGGTATATACTGTACATATCAGTTTTTTATACTAATGCCAAAGGGGGAGATTGATAATCCTTAAAGGATCAAAAGTTGTCATTAGTATACAAGCAAACAATTTTGGTCGGTCACGATCACCGAGTGACAACACTCACCGAGCAACAACATTCACTGAGCACAGTGGTTGTAATCACCTAAAAATGGTCATCTAAACCCTAGACCCCCAATCTTAATAATTAATCAAGAAACCCTAATCTTGATTATTCTAAGTCCTAAATCAAACAAGTAATTCATCAAATTAGAACTGATCTGACCTAAACCCTAGGTCCTAATCGATCATCTTACTTGATTAATTAATTAATCCCTAAAATCACATTACATTGGAAAATAAACCTTATGTTAATTATTTAATTGATATTCTGATATATTAATTAAATAAAAATACAAAATTGTCAATTAAATAAAAAGGGATTTAAATTAATTAATAAAAACACAAATATGCATTCAAAATCATTTAATTTATTAGAAATGCAAATGACACCATCCAATCCAGTTAACTGATTTATCATTTTGGAAACAATCTAGTTCCACTCAGTTAACTGATTCTCCACTGTTTATCATCTTAGAAACATTTCAGTTAACTAAAAACTGAATATGGAAGTTTCCAGAAAGATTGATCAGTCAGTTCAATCAACTAACTCTTTTAACCAATCACATCGCTTGCACATGGATTGTGCTTCTTCAATTGAATCTGAGCCACTCTTTTCTTTCGATCTCGATCGTCGATTCGAGAGAGATTTCTATAAAAAAAAAACTCTTTTCCTTCACAGGGATCCTAATTTTGCATTATAGTTGTTATGTTGCATTTCACATTCTAGTTTTCTTGCATCTTAGTTTTCTTTTAATCATTTAGCTTTTATTGTTGTTAATTTGTTTAAAGCACGCAAATCTAACTTAGAGCACACTTTAAATTTGGGTTTTTAAAATGAATATTAAACACTTCAACTTGGTGCTTTAAAATTGAATCTTAAGTAGCTTGGGTTAACAACAAATCTAAATTTTGCATAATCATTTTAGATCATTTAGATTTAATCCTTTGTTTAGGTTATCGATGTAGTCATTGAGCTTGCGATGACCTGAGAGAAAGCTCATACTCCTGCCTACTAGAAGGCAATGGGTCATTGTCGGTTAGTGTAGTTATTATTTTCAGATTTTGTATTGTCTAACCCACTAACCACATAAAGACTTTATTGAAGTGTGTTTATTTGTGTTTGTATCTTGCAGGTATCGACCATAATTCACGCGTACATCTCTGACGCCCACCATGGGGCTTGAATCTTACTTTGAGACAAATCCTAATAACACCTTCATTTTGAGCAAAATCTGAGCCCACCATCGCGTCTAGGTCATTGTTTTGGTTCAAAATGACTATAAATATGCCCATACTCACCCAAAATTGAATTTGTGGCAAAAACAATTGTAAACAGAGGTCGTATGACCTCTACACGCAAATCGAGACAAATTTGACTCTATGCTTGCACGCAGAACGAGATAAAAGAAGACAAAATTTTATTTTTAAAATAAAATTTTGAGTCTAGTGTTAACAACCCCCAATTGCTATCACTTTACCTGGGGAACACATCATATCGGCCTTACAAATCCATCCCCCAGCCTCCCAACCCGTGCACATAGCTCCTAAGCTTCATTTTCTTATTAAAGTGGCGGGTCGTGTATTTAAAAACAATAATATCCTTACACTGTGTGAATGTGGGATTAAAGATCCCACACCCACTACATCGCTGCTTCTCATTATCCCTACCCTGCACGCTAAAACTCCACCCTCTGCACTCCACTGCCCACCTAACTCCCACCCTCTACGCGTGGTTTAACTCCCCTCTTCTTCCACACTTCCCCACACCCCGCGTCATTCTCCCCTCACCGCTTCCACCCACTCCCCACTCTGCCTTCCTCCTGTGCAACCTTCAAAACTCCACATTCCCCTCCCCATGCAACCCACACCACCATTCCATCCGCTGCCTCCCACCACAGCTACCTGCCTTCTACCCCCACACAGCCTCCCAAAACCCTTTCTACCAACCTCCCTGCGTTTTTGCCCGCGCTCAACCGCTCCTCTGCCACTGCAAATAAACCCTCCTCCACCCAGCTCCTCTTCCCCTCTCTGCCTCCTGCGCATAGCCTCTACAACACAGCCCTACCTCCTCTCCACCCTTCCGTTGTTCCTCCTCCACCTGAACACCACCCAACCACCACCTAACCACCACCTCTTCTCTCTGGGAGTGGTATCAATTTTGACAGCAGTTCAACCATCTTTTTGCAAGGTTTTTGGTCTTCTGTGACATTCTAGTGACCGTCAAATTTAACCTAATAGATTGTTGACGTCATCCAAAATTTTAAAATCCTTGCCTTCACCATTGGAGTTTTAGAATTTGCAGTCTGACTTCAAACCTCCATATCTTGCTCATATTAACTCCTTTTTTCGAGAATTATTTTTTGATTTGGGGTAGAATTTCATAACAATCATGGTGGTGGAGTTATTTTCTATTTGTGATTGCTAGTTTATCATAAATCACAGATTTGGATGACTGTACTTGCTTAATCATCTGATTTGCAGCTTCTAGAGCCTCATACGGGCTCATACGGTAACCTTTTTGATTGCATTTTTTTTAAAGTGCGTGATTTCTCATATAGTTTCTGAATATGCAATCATATTTATGAGTTTCTAATTTTTCTAATGCTATCAAATTTTGGGCTTTGTTGTTCTCTAGATTATCTTATTGGTTTCAACCTAATAGTGGTTTGCAGGACGTTGAAAAAGAAGACTAAAACACATACTACTAACGAATCATCTTGCAAGTTGCCTCGATCGATAGAACGCTAAACATTGTGCTTGTATATATTTTTTTTTTTATTAAAATAGGAATGCACATGCAAGACTTTTTAAAATGAACTTCTATCTGGTGTTTTAGGGATGACAATAATGTCAGGAAACTATGCTCTCGCCCTTTTGGGATGATCAGAAATCCAGAAACATTATTGTCATTCGTCATTTGAGATCTGCAACCTTAGAGGGCTTGTCCAAGTGGGGAAAAGTACTCACCCATGGAGAACAACCCAAGTGAGAACAAGCTAACGCCAAGCTTCTTCAAGTCACTATAATAAAAATGCTTCCTTGAGGCCAAAACCTCAGAAGATAAGTGGCATTTGAGCTTATACTCGGCTGTCGCCTAACACAAAGCAGGGCCTCTAGGTCTCAATCACGTATCGTGAACTGCTTGTGCTAAGGTACTTTATGGGGTTAGCAACCTGAATCACACTTGCGCGGACACACATGATACACTTAAACAAAGACCCTCACTAAAACCCTTTTCAACTAGTGGCCAAAATCATTTTCTACTTGTTGATACAGGCATTGTGAGATGCACATGCCTAAGAAACCTCTCACGTACCCCTCTTGTTGAGATAATAAATTTATCAAGATCCTCAGATATTGGGAAATTCGAAGCTTGGTAGGCCCAAGAAGTGTGTGTTGTGGAGGGGAGCCAATGCTGCCAAGCTTCTAACTGTCCAACTTGAATGGGTATTTTATTTTAAGATTATTAATACAAGTATTGTCCATTTCTCACCACCTAGGAATAGGGTTTGCTTGATGTGCTTGAATAGCTAAGGGCTTCTTGATGTTTCTAGTGTGAGTGTTCACTGAAACAACAACAACAACAATAATCCAATAATCAAACAATCTAGAAAATTGTATACTTTAGGTACGTGTCTGTCATATATCATCTGAAACATCAACAATCTATCAAAATCTTGTCAAAACTTTATCTTTTCATCACTCTATCCTACTACATTCAGTCTATTCTGAGGTCTGCACTATCATAACGCTTCTGCTAGTTTGTGTTTGACTATGATCTATTGTCAGTCCAACCTATCATTGTCTTGAAATCTGATGTTGTTATGTTTGTCCAATTGACCAGTCCTTTGTTCAAATCTTATCAGTCTTTGTCCGTGTTGTCCTTATTCTAGGTTGTGAGAGCAGGTTCATTAACCTTGACTCAAGATCAAAGTCTTTTCTATCTCCTTCTTAGTTGGACATTTATCACTTGGTCTCTTTGGTCTTGGATTCAGACAACACTTTAGATATCACTATAGTGTCAGTCAGGTGAATCAACTTACTTATGCCTGTGCAAACTAGAAGTCAGTTTAAGGAACTACATGAACAAGGATTCCCATTTGAAGACAACTCCTTGTTTGGAGAGAATCCTCTTTTTGGGAGAGATCCTCAAACTCCTCCTAGATCACTATCCCCACAGAAAAAGTTACCTAGTCCTAGGATGTCGAAAGAAAGACAAAGTCGAGGTAGGTCTCGACAGAGATACCTCTATAGTCACCACTCCTCGAGTCCATTAGAACCTGAGGAGGAGGAGATTGACAAATGTCTCCAGGATAAGAGGTTTGTAAAACTAATGAAAACAATCATAAATCGGGATAAGGAACAATATTTCCTCAATCTAGCAGAGCAAGGCGCTAACTTCCACCTCACTTCAAAGTTGAGGATATCATTGCTAAAGAAGAAGAGACTCCCATGACACTCATGGATAAACAAATGAAAAATTTGCAAATGGAACTACAAGAACTCAAAAAGGAAAAGGAAAAAACCAACACAAAGTTTTCCTTAAACACAATCTATCCTTTTCCTTTTGATAAAGATTTGTACTTACCTCTGTTCCCGCGTAGAGTTGAAATCCTAGGATTTGATAAGTACAATGGTCACTCTGATCCAAAAGATCACATCCGAGAATTCTATGCTCTTTGTACAGAATTTATGCATGATGAGACATATCTTATGCATCTCTTTCCTCAGAGTTTGAACGACCAGGCTATGGAGTGATTCTCAAAGTTACCCACTGGTATCAAAAATTTTGATGAGCTGATAAATCTGTTCCTGCAACAATACTCTTACAATATCTAACATCTTGTGATGATGATTGATTTATGCAACACAAAGAAAAACATAGGAGAACCCTTTCTAACCTTTCTTCAGCGATGGAGAAAGATGTTTTCTAGATATCCACGAATCGTGCCTGAATCTAAAAAGATGGATATTTTTGCTAGTGTTCTGATTCCAGAACTAAACTACCCCCTTCAGATGCAATGTCCACCCTCTTTTGAGAAAATGGTGGAAAATGTGATAAAAATAGAAGATGTTCTTGTTAAAAAGGGTGACATTACCCTCTATAAGGAAAACAAGTTTGGTTCCAACTCCAAAGACAAGACCAAGTATTGGAACAAAAACAAGCATATGGTAAATGATGGAGTAGTCGATCACTTTTCTCCCTAGTCAAAACTAGTAGTCTTTAATCTAAAAAGTGGCACAAAGGCCCTAAAGCTATTGAAAATACCACTAAATCATCATCTTCTAAAGGGGTCAGCAGTTTGTTGAAAGACAAATCATGGATTAAACACAAACGAGACTTTGACTCTTTAGGTGAGTCCTATGAATCTGCACTTAAAACTTTACTGGAAAACAAGCTGATCACATTTCCAGATAACTCCAAACCATATGATCCAGATATCAAACCTAAATGATGGAGAGACAATGATTTCTATCAATATCATAGAAACAAAGGACACGCGACATAAAATTGCATGAGGCTCAAACATGAGATTCAAGATCTCATTGATGACGAAATAATTGTGGTTGATAATCACAACAAGAATGTTGATCATAAGGCATTCAAAGATCCTTTCTCAGAACATCACAAAGGAGAAACTTCTAAGAAAGGTACTCAAATCAATCACACTTATTCTAATTATGACTACAACGTCATTAACATGCTTGATCCATCTCATTCTAAATATTGCAATTTCGTCATTGTCAAAAAGAAAGAGAAAGAGTCTTGATCGGCCAACACAGTGACCCGAGTGTAAGAAAAGGTCACCCTAGGGGGTTTTGGATCTTCCAACCCTTCATCATCTTCCAATAAACTATCGGTATCCAAATCCTGGGTACCTCTTAGAAAACAAGTTGTTGTGGGTACTTCCAAAGTCTCACAATACAAATAATCAACTTCATCCAATACTGTGAACTATAGCATCATCGAGCAATTGCAGCAAACATCTGCCCAAATTTCAATCTTTGAATTGCTCAAACTCTCTCCATCTCACCGAGAGGTCCTAGATAAAGCATTATCAACTACCAATGTCCCTGAGGACTTGGATCTGGATTGGTTTCAATCCATGGTTGGTCACTTGACCTCACCTTTATTACCTATCATTCTCAGAAGAGGATGACAACTCTTTAAGTCATCCACACAATCTCCCCTTGCATATCGAAGTCATGATCCAAAAACATCATGTCAGACGGGTCTTGATAGATTGAGGCGCAGAGTTGAATATCTGCACATACAAGTTAATTGAGCAACTAGGATTTTCAAAAATGTCATTGATCTTAAAAATAAAATCACTATCAAGGCATATGATGAACAAGAGAGATCTTCTAAAGGTCTTGTAACTTTACCAATCATAGTGGGTCCTGTTGAGAGGGATGTTACCTTCCAAGTTCTGGATCTCCCTTTGGCCTACAATATCCTATTGGGAAGACCCTGGATCCATGAGATGCTGACAGTGCCATCAAAATTCCATCAGTGTGTCAAGTTCCCATTCAATGGTGTAGAGGTAACTATTCTTACAGACACTAGCTATGCCTATAACACATTAAGACAAGCAGTAGACACTCTAGTCCTGCATAATAGTGAGGTGTCCAACTCTGAATTGGCCACAAATTTGCTAAAGGAAATGGAAAATAAACTCAAGATAAAGGACACTGGTATGGGTGGATACACAGTGGAACCCATACTATCAATCACATCTCTTCCCACATCACCTAGGTCCTATGGGAGACCTTTGAAAAAGATGAAACCGACAACACCCCAAGCAATCTATGATGGTGACTTTGTTAAAGCTGACATACCATTAGAGGACGAAAAAGAAGAACAAGTCATTATGGATTGGATACATAAAGAACCTGAAGATAATGAGGTCAAACAATGTGAAATATCCCTGGAAACATTTGGAGTGGGGTATGAGATAGCTTGTAAAATGGGTTATTCAGGTAAAGGACCCATTGGATGTAATAAGAATGGACTTAAAGAACCAATCTCTGTTAAATTCAGATGACCTAGAGACACAACTGGTCTAGGGTTCTTATCCAGGACAACGCAAAGAGAAAAGAATCATCTAGATAAAGGCAAAGGACATCAGGTTCATCTAGATGAAGCATAACATAACAAAGCAGAACAAAGCACTGACACACCCGCCCCCAAGTGGGATGACTCTGACAATTTTGATGAGGAGGATGGGTATCCTTCTCCTATTCCTACCAATATCATGGCTCTTCTCTTTGACTAAGAAACACCCCAGGTCAATGCTACTGAAGAGCGTGTTCTAGAGGAATCACCAATGAATTTTGATCAATCAAAGACTACTACATCTAAACAAGACCAAGATATAGAAGAAAGGAGTCTAACCATAGCTGATTTTTTAGATAGAACTCATCCAAACTGGGGGCAAAGAGTAGATTTCACTCATGTCCTTGATATGAAACCTAATGATGAAACAAACTCCCATGAATATGAGTTCGAAAGTCTTTCAGAAGGCACTTTAGATAAAGAGGTAGATACAGTTCAGTGATATGTACCCACGCTCGAAGTAGGTGAAGGCTTAGAGGTTAGGTCTGACAAATTAGGACCTCCTGTTTCTTACATGGGCTTCGATGATTCCATTAGGGCTCTTTCTGATTTGAACATGTCTATACAAGGTTCAAGTCTAGGACTCTACTTAAGAGTCACTGTCTATGATGAACATACTATGAACTCCCTCAAACCCATCGAACCTTTACCACCAAAGCATCCTGAACTTATTAATTGGTCCTTACAGGGACAACCCGTTGAAATGCCTACATTTCCCAATGACTATGCTTTAGCCTGCTATCTTAACATTGTTGAGCCTATCAATTCTTCCACTAGTGGAGCTAGTGTGAGCATGACTGAAGCGGACATCAAGTATCTTAGTTATAAAATAAAAATGAAAAAAATAAAAGGGTCTGAAAGTGAAAACTACATTGTGGTAGTTTCAGAACCCAAAATAGTAAAAAGAAAAGACACATCCAAAGGCAAAAAACTCTTTGAGGTGCCTGAGGATGGGATGCTTGATGTCTTGCCTAGTCATTTACATGAATGATCATCAGTGCTCATGGAGCCAACTCAACCAGTGAATATTGGTACAGAGGAACACCCGCACATCATTCATGTGGCTAAATCTTTGTTTGCAGAAGAACTCAAGGAATTCACAGACTTCTTTAAAGAGAATAAGATAAACTTTGCATGGACATACTCAGATATGCCTGGTTTAGATCCAAATATTTTCATGCACCATCTCTCAATAGCTCCTGGAATAAAACCAGTAAAACAAAAACTCAGAAAAATGCACCCTCATGTTGCATTACTTATCAAGGCTGAACTGGAAAAACTACTCAAAACTAGATTCATCCGAGCTATTGATTATGCAGAATGGATTTCCAACATCGTACTAGTATCAAAGCCAGACAAATCCATCAGAGTCTACACTATTTTAGGGATCTCAACAAAGCATGTCCAAAGGATGACTTTCCTTTGCCTAACATTGACATGATTGTAGACATGACAACTGGGTATGAAATGTATTCTCTCATGGATGGTTTCTTTGGGTACAACCAAATTAAGATTTCTCCAGAGGATCAAGAAAAGACTGCCTTCACATGTGCTTGGGGAACATTCTGGTGGAATGTCATGCCTTTTGGTTTGAAAAATGTATGAGCTACCTATTAAAGGGTAGTAACAACTATCTTCCACGATATGATGCACAAAGCCATGGAAGACTATGTGGATGACACTATTGCTAAAACAATGAAACGATCTATGTACCTACAAGACTTAGGCCCAATCATGGACATAATGGAAAAGTTTAAGTTAAGGTTGAATCCCAAGAAATGTACATTTAGTGTTACATCTAGAAAGCTATTGGGTTACATTATCTCAGCTAAAAGCATAGAGGTTGATCTTGAAAAGGTACGAGCGATACTGGAAATGCCACCTCCTAAGAACATTAGTCAGATGAGAACACTCTAAGGAAGAATCTAGTCTATCAGAAGGTTCATCTCACAGTTGGCTGATAGAGCACAACCATTTACCAAGACTCTGCGCAAGGGCATTACATATCAATGGAGTGAAGAATGTGAAAAAAGTTTCACTCAAATCAAAATGTACCTAGCTAACCCACCAGTACTCATGCCACCTCAACAAGGCAAACCATTGATTCTATACATTTCAACTACCTCAACATCACTGGGGGCACTGCTAGCACAGGAAGATGAAAACAAGAAAGAATGTGTTATCTACTATATCAATAGAACATTGGTATCCTATGAGATGAACTACTCTATGATCAAGAAAGCATGCCTAGTAGTAGTCTTTGCATCTCATAAGCTGCGTCACTACATTTTGGCTCACTCAGTCAAACTGGTGGCTAAAATTGACCCTTTGAAGTATCTCCTAAGTAAAGCTACCCTCACTGGCAGATTGGCTAAATGGGTTATGTTTCTTAGTGAATTTGACATAGAATATATTGAGCGTAAAGAAATCAAAGGGAAAGAAATTGCAGATCAACTGGATGATGCTCCACTGCAGGACAATGAAACAATCAATGTTGAGTTCCCATATAGATCTATTTTGCACATCACTCACAGATCCTGGAAAATGTTCTTCGATGGATCCTTCACGCAACAAGGTTTAGGTGCTGGGATTTTGTTTCTGAATCCTCAGAAATATTCCATTCCAAAGGTGTACAATCTCATGTTTCCTTGTACAAACAACATAGAATAATATGAAGCACTGGTAAATGGGATCAAACTGGCTCTTGAATGGAATTTTTCTAAGTTACATGTCCATGGTGACTCTCAACTTGTAATCAATCAAATAAATGATGTATACTAGACTAAGGATGACAAACTCATGCCTTATAAATGAATGGTTGATGACTTTAAGAAATATTTCACTTTCATTACATTTGAACAACTACTAAGGACACAAAACATGACAGCTGATGCCTTGGCTACATTAGCATCCTCGCAACAACAAGAGGAAGATTTTCGCTATGATTTCCTAGTGTAATAAATCCATTTCCCTTCCTACAACTCCCCTGAATCACAAATGGTATGTTCAGTCATTGAACATGAATCCTCCCGTTATCACCATGTCTACTCTTACCTGCACCATCAGGTCATTCCTGATGGACTAACTAGAAATGAAAAATGACACCTCATCTGCAATGCCTCACGGTATGTTCTCATGGCCAAAAATTTGTATAGGCGAGGATTAGATGGTACTTTGATTAGGTGTCTAGAAAAAGAAGAGTCCAAATGTGCCTTGTCTAAAGTCATGAAGGAATTTGTGGTTCTCATTCTAACGGTCTGACTTTGGCTCGAAAACTGCTTAGAGTAGGGTATTATTGGCCAGATATGGAGAAAGAAGCTATCAGGTTTGCAAAAGCTTGTAAGAAATGTCAGCTACATGGAAATATTATACATGCTCTAGCAAGGGAGCTCATTCCCTTTGTCACACATTGGCCCTTTCAACAATGGGCATTTGATCTAATCAGACAAATTCACCCCTCATCTTCTAATAGACACAAGTTCATTATTATAGCTACGAAGTATTTCACCAAGTGGGTTGAGGCAGTCCCACTCATTAAAGTGACTGGACAACAAGTATCGCTGTACATTCTGAACTACATCATTTGTTGCTATGGCATACCTTCCTCCATCATCATTGACAATGGAGGACAATTTAAGAACAACACCATAGATGATTTGTGTGCAAAGTTCAAAATCACACAACATTGTTCTTCAATATATTACCCGCAAGGTAATGGACAGGCTAAGGCCTCAAATAAAAATTTGCTAAAAATCTTGCATCATATGGTTAACAAGTCTAGAAGGGATTGGCACCTGTAGATCAATCGTGCATTATGGGCTTAAAGAACAAGCATCAAAACACCTATAGGGGAAACCCCATTTTCTCTGGTATACGGGGTAGAAGAATTCCTACCCCTAGAGGTAGAGATCCCATCTCTTAGGGTTTCTTTGCGCAGACTTATACCAAATGAAGAATACAGAGTTTTAAGACTCTAAGAACTAGAGCTACTGGATGAACGTCAGAAAGTGGCCTTTGATCACCTCAGAGCTTATTAGAAAATAATGTCAAGAGGATACAACAAGAAAGTCAGACCTAGAGAAATTCAGGTGGGCGACCTTGTGTTGAGAGAAAATCCCCGCAATCAGTCACATAGAGAGTAGAAGGGGAAGTTTGAACCCAACTGGTTGGGTCCTTATATCATTACTGTAACATTTGGCTTTGGAGCCTATCGACTCTCCGCACTTGAAGGAGAATTGCTTCAGGAGCCCATCAACACTCTCCATTTGAAGAAGTTCTACACCTAAGACATTCTCGGTGATCAGCACCATGTACATACCTATGATCTTGAAAAAAATCTAAAAATTGAAAAATGTCCTAAAAAAATGACCATCTTAGTGAAAACCTAGCAATAGGCGCCTTGATGCATCAATAAAAAAAATTAATAAAAAAAGAGAAAAATAAAAAAAATACAAAAAAAATTGAAAAAGAAGAAAAAGTGCCTTGGTGAAAACCTGGTAAATAGGCGCCATGGTAGCAAACATAGCATCTCTGCCAAGTAGGTGAAAACTTGGTAAACATGCACCTCTTGTACTCAGTGCTCCATCTATCAATGCACAGTCTTGGCAATCCTTTGCTTTAGTTTGTACATAGCTTTAGTCACTTTTGTGACACTTTGGTTCTTCTGAGAACCCTCCTAGCTTGAAACTGATCCAGAGTCATAACCTAGGGGCAATTAAATTAGCTTTGTCCTTGTAGTATGATTCAAGTCAGTCATCTTCATTTTCTACTAGGGGCATGGGTCCCAAATTTGATCACATCTTTGGCTTACACTAGAGTCAGTAATCTTGTCATTTTTGAAGGACAACTCACTACTGACACAAATAGGTGTTTCTCAACACCCTAATCAAAAGTTTTTTTTAACACTATCTTTGGACGCATCTGTGTTTCTTAACACACATTGGATACCGCAAATGTAAAAAAAAGATCGATAGCAATCAAACACATCACACTCACAAGCACGATGATGTTTCTCAACACCCTATACATATACACATCTGAAAACTTTGAAATTGGCTGAAGTATGTTGAACTTCTCTTTGTATGCTATTTGTTTTCATTGATTTTTTCGTTAATATTTTCTTTTTCTACTGCTTTTTGGTGTGGTCTCGATGATCCTACAATGTTAAATAAATAGGGTGTATGTGGTAAGCACTCCTGCATTAAGGCTGAAAAGACTCACATCCCTCGATCCTATTTATTTGTACGCCAAGGTGAGGTTAGAACCATCTCCTTGACTATTATTACTCTGCTTGTTTATGCAAGATCCTACTCATGGTTATCTTGGCTTTGAATGCCTCGATACTGGTGTACTCTTGCAACATCAACTGAAAACAACGTTCAGGTCATCTTGCCTTTTGTGCCTTGATGCTTATGTTAGTTTCCCATATCTTATCCGATGAAAGTCATATTCATATTCTTATAGTCGCAGTGACACCAGTAAGGATTGTATCGACTTCGATGTTCCAAAAATGTTCGATGATGAAAATTTTCAATGCTAAAGCTTCAGTGACTAGACCTTAGGTTGCATTCATGTTAGTCTTGCATCTGCATCTACATGGTGTTGAAATCTACATAATATCGATATCTCTCTCTAATGTTAAGGATCTGAGGTTCTTATTGATCAATCTTCTCATCGTCAAGTGGTCAGTTGTGCATGAAAATGACACCCCTCGCTAATTCAACTATCCTGATTCCATTTTTAGGATCAAAATCAAAATCTCAAATTGACCGCTTTCACAACCAATGGAAAGATCTCATGCTTTTATTCTAATCAATCCATCTATCATACTTTTGGTCAATCTTGGTCACCAAGACCTCCCATCGAGTACATCTTCTTTCCTAGCCACTTGGGACCTCTTTCTAATCAGATTAGCTTCTTCTTGCATCATGTTATCAATTGAATTGCTTCTCATCACTAGAGCACCTAGCCATATTTTGATTTTACTCCCAAGGGGCAGGATCAGGACATCAACATTCCAGTGATCACATCCTCAATCAAAACCCCATTGCTTGGGGCATCTCAGCTTCATCGCATCAAATCAAGTTGAGATCATCTTAAATCAAAGGCAACCTAATCAATGGTCTTATACAGTGGTGAATACACTCGAACCTAGACAAGATTGGTCTTATACGGGCTATTCATTATTGAAACCAGATACATTGATCAAATTGGCTTCATTGCTTCAAATCAAGTCAATTTGCTTGCTAATCAAATCTCTTAACGGTAATCAGTTTCATCACTTCAAATCAAACTAGTTATTCGTTAAAACCAATCAAAAGGTTTAAGAGTTCCTGATAGATGTTCAGTTTCATCGCTTCAAATAAAACTAAGCATTTAGTTTATATCTTTTGATCGATCTTCATCCAATCAAGCTTGGAGTCAGTCTTCTTCTTCAAAAGAATGGTTTCATCGCTTCAAATCAAACTATTCTGGGTCTTCTCACTAACAAGTCTTTGAATAAATGTGTTGATTGCACATCAATTCAAAGAGGGGAAAATGTAATCACCTAAAAATGGTCATCTAAACCCTAGACCCCCAATCTCAACAATTAATCAAGAAACCCTAATCTTGATTATTCTAAGTCCTAAATCAAACATGCAATTAAATAATTAACATAAGGTTTATTTGCCAATGTAATGTGATTTTAGGGATTAAATTATTAATTAAGTAAGATGATTGATTAGGACCTAGGTTTTAGGTCAGATCAGTTCAAATTTGATGAATTGCCTATTTGATTTAGGACTTAGAATAATCAAGATTAGGGTTTCTTGATTAATTGTTAAAATTGGGGTCTAGGGTTTAGATGACCATTTTTAGGTGATTACAGTGGTCACCAAAATGTTTTGAACACCAAGTAGTATATCAAATGAGCATCAATCTATAGAGACATCACTGAGCACTAGTACATAGAGACATCACTGAGCACCAATCTACACCGAGAGACAACATTTCACCGGATAAAGTGGATCTCAAACTACACGTCAGCTAAAGCACTTTAGTCTTTAAAGTAGCTTTTTCTTAGCTGGATAACCATCTCTTGTGGATCAAGAAAAGTGTAAATGATGGATTTAATTAGTTAACTGATTATATTCATGCAAACTAGGAGATCAAGGTCAAGTTGTAAGCCTTTGATCTTAGAGTTTTTCAAGAAAAGCGTGAAACCTAATTATGTCAAAATCTTATATATATAGATGTAATTATCAATCAAGAAGATGATGATTGTATCTTCCAAGCACATCTATGGATCAGACAGAGGTTTTCATGCAAAATGATAGATAAATAAGAATTCAGTTACGAAGAACTAAATTCAAGGCTACCAAGCAGAACAAAGGTATTATCCATCACAATAGGTGATATATATTTTATGAGCTTAATGGATCTATAATCAACGATATAAGATTGCAAGCAATCAGGTCATATATTTTGTTACTCACTAAAAATTGTAGAAAGTAGTAAAATCCTTTAAGAAGGTGGACTTAACATTCTTTATGTAAATCTCTTAATTGAGTGCACACATACATTGTGTTGCTGAAATCTCTTAACTGAGTAGACTTAACAAGTCTAACATGTTACTCCTGTATAGTCAAAAAATGGAAGCACTTCCATTTTGGATTGGTTTAGCCTTCTGAGTATGTGGTTTGGGCTCATGTAAAGAACATTGAATGGGTCTCTGACTTGGATCTGGCTTTTACCCCTGTTCTGCCCCCTTTTCCACTTCTCTCTGCCCTATTTTTGTCATCCTAAACTGCAGATATGATATTCTTGACCTCAGAGTCAAGGTTAACCTTATGAGTCAAGGTTGACCTTGACCCTGACCTAGGTCACGATCGACCTCAACCTTGAACTAGGTCAGAGTTGACCTCAACCTTGACCCAGGGTCTATATTTCATGTTTCTGGGGTTTCTGGATGTCGGTGTTCAGAAAGATTTAAGTCCCGCTTCCCGGTTGACTGTTTCGATTTTTGAGGAAGTGACTCTTGAAATTATATTTAATATAGGTCCACTTCTAGGGGTATAGGTCTAATTGGAATTTAATTATCTTATGTAGGCCAATCTAGAAGATTGTTCCCTAGATTGGTATATAAGAAAGCTTTCTCCTCTCATTTTCTCTAAGACTTGAGGCACCTAAGCAAGAAGTAAGCTAAGATGCAAGAAGCAATTTCATCCATCCGAACTCTATGAATGATATATTGAAGCAAGAATCTACTCTCAAGTATTAAAGAATTCAAGCACATTCAAGCATTCAATTCATCAAGGAGATCCATTGGTAGCCATTGAAGGATTCAAGCTCTATGGAGCCCTCTTGTTGAACATTTCTCCATCCACATCCATGCAAGCCTCTTCCTATTCCAAGATCCATTCAAGATTGGTATTGAATATCTAAAAGAAATTTATTTGAGACATCCTACATCCTATATTCTACATTCTACATTCTTTTGGAGCATACATACTTGTGGATCCAAGGATTCAAATCCTCCACAAGGGTTTCTATACAAGCAAGATGAATTATTTTATTTTCTTTGTTTATTTATGCAATCTCAATTATAATTTAAGGTTAATTCCAAAACTGAGGTTTGACCAAGGAAAACCCCTCCCCAACAAACAAAACCATTTTTCTTGCAGGTACAGGTACAAGATAGTGAATTACAGAGCAGATTCAGATACCCTTTTCGACCAACTTTTGGGATCTGCGAACATAAATTTTGTTGGAGAGGTGTAGGTCAAGGTCACTATTTTGGGGCATAATTGTGCCCTGACAAATAGGTCAAGGTTGACCTGACTCAGAAAAGGAAAATATTTATGGGTTTTGTTTGTCTCTGCGTTTCTATTCCAGATCCGATTGTAGAATTTTCTGAAACCTGACACAGACATCAGAAAAATAGCATTTTCTAGATCTGCTATATTTTGAGGTTATTACTTGTCTTCAATACATTTCAATTAAGGTATCAATCAATTCCATTATATACTCTTCATCCATTATTTGAGATTGTAAGGCTTTCTTCTTCCTTCTTATTTCTGATCGATTGATGCATTTGTGCATTAACCATTTTCTTATGGTTGATCAAAGTGGATCTTTCCTTTGTGAAATTTGGGACTAAGAGGAAAATATTTCCTTCTCTACTATCTCAACAATAAAATTTATCCAATAATAATAAAAATACATTCAACTTCTACCCAATATCATTATTCTTATCTTACATTCTAATGACCTCCCATTTTATATGTTACATTTTGGTGAGCCCGTGATAGACAAATCTTTATGTTTGGTGTTAGATTAATATTTCATGTTATATCTTGCATACATATTAAATTATCCTTCTTGTATTTTCTTGCATTTATATTTTCTTAGTTTAGTTCATTTACATTGCATTGGTGTATAAGCTTTACTACCTCTAGTCGTACCTACAATATCCCGGTTAGAAGAAGCCGTAGACTTATGGGTTCCTTTGATCCTGAGTCTTCATCTCCTTTCCTTAGGATCCAAAATGACAATTTGATCACTCATGATTCTAATCCTTCTACGGAGCATAACTCTTCTCACTCATCTCATGATGAGGATGATGCTTTAAGAGTTCCTCCTGAACAAGTCCAAAAACTGTCAACTGAACTTGATAAAATGAGAAATTGGCTTATTCAAGAAAACCTTAATCAAGATTATATCCAATCTATAGAGGCTCTTAAGAAATTCCTTTGTGATAGTGATCAAGGTGTTAACCTCTTGCACAGTATTATTCATCTTGTGCATTTAAATGTTAAACCTTTATCTCAAGAAGCTCAAGATTTAGGATTTACTTCTCCTATCACTAGTCTGGAACCTTCTTCCATTCCTTTACCTAGAAATCCTAATTACACTCGACCTTTAGTGACTACATCTCTTACATTTTCCAATCCTCTAACTTCAAATCTTCCACCTCCATCTCTTATAGTGAGTATTCCACTGGTATCTTTACCTACCTCACAACCTTCGTACCATAGTGTTCCTTTTGCCTATTTCAATCCTCCTCCAACTGTGGTTCCAAGTGTTCCACCGGTTGTGTCTTCCATTCCCGCTGCTCCCTACACTTTTCCTAGTATTCCTAATGATTCTATGCCTCCTATTTCTTCTAATGATTCCACAATTATTAGTTTGGCTCAAACCGTGTCCTCTTTACAACAACAACTTGCATCCTTAACTAAATCCAAGTTTAGTATTCCTACATGTGACATGATTAGTCCTTTATCCCTAGACATTATTCATGCTCCTTTCCCTCAGAAAGCCGATATGCCTCACCTTGAGAATTACACTGGTAAGGGAGATCCTGTCACTCATGTTAAAACATTTCAAATCCTTTGTAGTGACTATGCTCATTGATGAGGAGGTTCCTCTCCTAGAGCCTCTAGCTCTCTCCAAGACCTTCAATAGGTCTTCCTTAGGCTCTCTCTCTCTACCCTAACTAGAGGATTCTTTCCTAATCCTCTAACTCACTAGGAACTTCCCATCAATTTCAAACTCAACTCCTTACTCTCCTCCTTAGCTTTCTTGCAAGCATGGCTTCACCACCCTCCTATCACTCCAGTGGTGTCAACTTCCTAAGGTTAGGATTTCCTACTCCCCTTAGGTCAATCACACTCCTATGGATCCAATTTTCTATATCCTTCAACCATTTTCTAATCGAGACCCAAAATCAAGCTCTTTGGCCTTGTAGCCTTTTTAGGCCTATTAGCCCTCCAAAACACTGAAAATGTGTTCTTACTCCCACAAAAATTTAACAAACCCAAAAAAAAATTAGATATTATTTGTGGGTTTTTCCTCCCCTTAAATATTTACTAGGTCTCAGATTCTAATGGTATCCGTACAATAGATTTCTACCAAACCCCTAAAAATAAGGGTTTTGGAGACATGTACACTGGTTTGGTAACTTGGTCTTCTTTCTTTGATCATTTAGAATCCTTTTAACTTCTACCTCCACTAGAAGATCTGCACCACATGCCTCCTCACTTCCCCACTCTTGATTGGCTCATACCAATCACTCTGCAATCATCATTGCTACTGTTGTATCCAGTTACCCTAGCCAGAATGCTCACCACTCGCCTAGGGCCTAGTTGTTCTTGGACTTCCCCTACACTCACACACTCCAAAAGCCATATCTACATAGTATATAAAATTCTATGATGTATTCAAAGTGTTCATGGAGTTTGAACCACAGGAACTCCAAGAAAACCTATCTTTTACATGACTGGACCAAAACTGGCCAATGAACTTACAAAACACAAATAAATTAACAAAGCTTAACCAGAAAGGATAAAATACAAAAATAACTCCATAAAAAGCTTGGAAATTACATTTTAAACACTATCCAATCCTTCATTCAGTCCATTCAATCCAATAAAGTGATGGATGATGGCTCTGTCACAAATTTACACTGCTAATTGATCCTTCCTTGTGATCAGTCTGTACAAAATAAAAGATAACTCACAAATTAGGGTTGGATTCACCTTATATACTCCTATCCCATTTGTCTGGACCATTTGGTTGGGATTCGGGCACCTTAATGGCCGATTCCTAAAATCTAGGAAATGTTGTCATGATAACTTTAAAAGTTGTCATGACAACTTTGACAACTTTTGTCAAAATTGCCATTTTCACAACTTGAGTGTCCT
Organism: Thuja plicata; assembly: GCA_018584345.1. Classification (NCBI taxonomy): domain Eukaryota; kingdom Viridiplantae; phylum Streptophyta; class Pinopsida; order Cupressales; family Cupressaceae; genus Thuja; species Thuja plicata. The sequence goes on along the minus strand of MU226923.1, from coordinate 655,139 downwards.
AATTGGTTCTAAACTTTACCAATTGACCTCAAATGGTTAGAAAAAAAAATAACATTAAAATTCTTCCCAATTTGGGACTTTGGTCAACTCTTTGACTTTTGAGTTGACTTCTAGGCCTTAGACTCCTAGAATCAACTAGACTCAAACAACACAACCCTAATCTTTCCAAACCTAATCCATACCTCAAACACATACTAGGGACTTTGTAATTAGTACTTATTCATGGATGGTTGGCCAAACCAACCTACAAGACAAAATTGATTAAGATCTTTCAATAGACCTTAATGGTGCTCCTGCACCATACTCCCCCCTGCAACAGGCAAGTTAAGGAACTTTTGGTGACAGGAACTCCTCACTGATTCCATGTTTCATGAAGTCACTTTCAGCTATCCAAGTGGCTTCTGACTCTGGTTGTTGCTTCCACTTCACTAGATGCTCCATGTAGATCTTATGTCTTGTTTTCTTTTTCTCCTTTGAATCCAATATCTTCTCAACTTGTAGTTTGTCCTGTTCCAGAGTCTTGAACTCTCCCATGTCCTTAATGACCTCTATTATGTACTACATCTCATCCATATCTGGCCCCTTATACTTGATCAAATATTTCACATTGAATATTGGAGAAATTGACATCTCCTTGGGCAACTCTACCTTGTATACATTAGGTCCATACTTTGCCAATATCTTACAAGGTCCAATTTGTTTCATCTGTAGCTTGCTGGGTATCCCTTTTTGTAGTCTTGACTTATTCAGGAACACCATGACTAATTCACCCACTTCAAACTACAATTCTCTTCTCCCCTCATCTTTCTTTGCCTTTAACTTTTTATTTGCCTCCATCAAGATCTTTTGCACTTGCTCATGAACCTCCTTCATTGATTGTGCAAAATCATCAGCATGCCCACTAATTCCCTCATATCCTTTGAGGTCTCTAAGTTCCATCACATCCCTTGGATGTGCCCCATACACTATCTCAAATGGGCTCTTCCCCATAACTCTATTGGTACTGTCATTGTAGGCTAATTCTGCCCGTGGAATAACTTGCTCCCAACCTTGTCCATAATCCTTGGTCAAACATCTAAGAAAGTTCCCAAGTACCCTATTGATTACTTCAGTCTACCCATCCATTTGAGGATGATAGGTAGATCCACGAGACAAGTTCATACCTAACCTCTTCCATAGGGTCTTCCAAAAGTGACCCATGAACTTTACATCCCTGTCTGCAACAATGCTCAGTAGTAGGCCATGAATCCTTACCACTTCTTTGAAAAACAAGTAGGCAATATGGAGGATCATGTGTTTTTTTACATGGTATGAAGTGGATCATTTTACTAAACCTATCTACCACTATAAATACACTGTCTAAACCAGTTGGAGTTCTAGGTAACCCCACTATGAATTCCATACTTATGCACTCCCAAGGTCTACTTGGGATGGGTAATGGCTGGTAAATTCTTGCATTAGTTGAAGTGTCTTTAGCTTTATGACATATGCTACACTGCTCCACATACCTTCTTACTTCCTTTTGCATTTTTGGCCACCAATAGAATCTCTCTACTAAGTCCAATGTCTTATTCAATCCAAAATGTCCACTTAGGCTTCCATTATGCTTCTTCTGTATAAGGTTCTCCCTCATTGAACCTCTTGGAACACATAGTTTCTTGCCTTTGAATAGAAACCCATTCTGCAATGTATATTATGCAAACTCACTATGAAAGTGATTCTCAAGATTTTGACACACCTTATATATCTCTGAGAAATATGAATCTCCCTCATATAGGTCCTTAAAACCTTCAACCCATGTAATTTGCAACTGAATCTCTTGGATGGTAAGTAGTCTTCTACTAAGGGCATCTGCAACTTTGTTTTGCACTCCCTTCTTATTTTTGATAGTAAAGGTGTAAGACTGTAGGAATTCCATCCACTTGATGTGTCTCAAACTAAGCTTGTCTTGAGTATTTATGTAACTCACTGCTTGGTTGTCTGTGAAGACAATAAACTCTTTGGGCAAAAGATAGTGCCTCCACTTCTTTAAGGCTTGTACAAGAGCTTATAGCTCCAAGTCATAGGAAGAGTACCTAGACTTAGCCTCATTTAGTCTTTCACTAAAAAAGGCCACAGGCCTGCCTGCCCGACTTAAGACAACTCCCACTGCAATGCTACTTGCATCACACTCCACAATAAATGGTTTATCAAAGCTTGGAAATAGTAACATAGGCTGAGTAGCCACTTCCTTCTTCAATTTCTCAAATCCATCATCAGCTGCCTTTGTCCACACAAATTTTGTTTTCAATCCTCCTTTTATAGTCTCTAGGACTGGACCACAAATCTCACTGAATCTCCTAATGAAATTCCTATAGAATTGGGCTAACCCATGGAATCTCCTAACCTTTGTCCCTATTTTAGGAGTAGGCCAGTTCAGTATGGCCTCTACCTTCTCCTTATCCATTTTTAAGTCACCCTTGGAAACCATAAAGCCAAGGTAGACTAGCTCTTCCTTCATGAACTCACTCTTCTCAAGGTTTATGGTGGGTTTCTCTTTCTACAACTTCTTCAACACTAACTCCAAGTGTCTCATATGGTCCTCCTTTGTTTTACTGAATATGAGGATGTCATCTAAATAGACAACTACAAAGAATCCTATATAGTCCTTCAAGACTTCATTCATCACCCTCATAAAGGTGCTTGGTGCATTGGTAAGCCCAAAGGGCATCACTAACCATTCATACAACCCCTCTGTAGTATTAAATGCAAAATTCCACTCATCACCCTCTTTCATCCTAATTTGATAGTACCCACTCTTCAAATCAATTTTAGAGAAGTACTTAGCACCCCCCAAACAATCCATCAAATCCTCTATTCTAGGAATTGGAAATCTATATCTGATAGTTATTCTATTTATTGACCTAGAATCTGTACACATCCTCCACTTACCTCCCTTCTTAGGAGCCAACACCACTAGGACAACACAAGGGCTAATGCTCTTCCTTATCAACCCTTGGTCCAAAAGCTCTTGGACTTGTCTGGCTATCTCCTTGTTTTGCTCTAGTGTCATCTTGTATGCAGCCTTGTTTAGCAAAGATGCTCCTAGCATGAATTCAATTTGATGACTTATCTCCCTTTTGGGTGGAAGGGTGGCTATTGTACACTCACAAATTATATCCTTGAACTGGTCTAGCATTTCTCTTACCTCCTATGGTATGGGTGCCTTCTCATGAGACTCCTCCTCCTTTGGCTTTAGCAAAATTGCATAACCAACTTCTTCTTTCTTCATATCCCTTAGAAATTATTTTCCACTCAATAGCATGGCACTGGATTCTTCCTTCTCCATTGTATCCTCCTCTAGTATGGATTATACTTTGTAAGTGACCCCATTTTTCTTGAAGGTGTACTTGTTATCCTTCCCATTATGGACTGCATCTCTGTCATACTGCCATGGTCTGCCAAGCAACAGATGGCAAGCATCCATTGGAAAAAAATCACATAGTATCTTGTCATGATACTTCCCAATGGAAAATTCCACCCACACTTGTTCATTGAATAAGATGTTCTGGCCCTTATTCACCCATGTGACTTTGTAGGGACATTCATGTGGAATTTTAGTGAGCTTTAACTTCTCTACTGCCTCTTCTGATATAACATTGTCTGTAGATCTTGAATCAATGATCACCTTATAGACTTTCCCCATTATCTTTCACTTGACTCTGAAAAGAGCCCTTATTTTCTTGTGTCCATCCTTAGTGGGTTCTTTAATTAGTATCCTTCTAAGCATCAAACTTTCACCTTTCTCTGAATCCAGACTGACCTTTGAATGCTTGGTGTTGTCCTCCTCTTGGACATAGTTGATCCTCTTTTCTCCTTGTGAGGATGTTGGCTTATCTAGAAACCTGTATGTAGGGTGCCCCAACTGTCCACAGTTGTAACATTTCATGGAAGAGAAATGGGATCCCCTTCCAAAACCTCTTGTCCTTCCTCTACCACTATTATACGAACCCCTTCCTCTACTGCTAAATCCACCTCCATTTTTTGACTCCTGTCCCTAATCAGCATACCTAGAGTCACCTTGACCCCTATTATCATTACCTCTACCACTTGAGCCTCCTCTATGGCCACCTCTATTATCTCTGCCCCTTCCTCTACTTTTGGAGCTAGAATCTTGTCTTTTCTTTAGTTTTTCTTCCACCTTCAAAGCCATTTGAAAACAACAATGAATGAAAGTCAGGGTGAAGAAACTAAGCTCTTCTTGGATGTTCTACCTTAATCCATCAAGGTATCTTGGCACTTTAATGCTCTATGTCTCTTGGATTCTTGATCTAAGACAAAGTTTTTGAAATTCTTCAGTATAGGCTGCCACATCTAGGTCTTTTTGCCTAAGATTTTTCCTCTTCTTATGCAGTTGGATATTGTAATCCTCAGGAAGATAATACTCCTTCATTTTTTCCATCATTGTCTTCAAATTTTTTATGGGCTTCTTTCCCTCTTTCTCCCTTTCTTCCTGCAAGAACTTCCACCATGTAAATGCTTGCCCTCTTAGCCTTGAATTGGCTATCTTCACCTTTTGGGCTTCTGTAATCCCATCACACTTGAAGTGATTCTTCATCCCTTCAAGCCATTCCATAACCAGCTCTGTATCCATCTTACCAGAGAAGATTGGTATTCCTTCTATAGCCTTCCCACTTAATGCTTTGAGTGCTTTGAGGAATGGTTCCTCAGGTAGAAGAGGATCAGGCTCTGGTTCTACTTCCTCTTCTAATGGAGATTTACCTTTATCTAACCCTCCATACACTTCTTCTCTCAATTTGTTGGCTGTCTCTGCAACCTCTACCATTTTGATCTTCATTTCCTCCATTGCCTCTTTAAGAAGCCTATTCTTGATTTGTTTCTCTGACAAATCTTTGGCCAACTCTGCATTAGTCACCATCCTGGACTCACTTATGGACTCACTCTAATCTGACATACACCTATTCAATCACCCAAGCCTTTAAATGGCTCTGATACCAATTTTATGAGGAGGTTCCTCTCCTAGAGCCTCTAGCTCTCTCTAAGACCTTCACTGGGTCTTCCTTAGGGTCTCTCTCTCTCTACCCTAACTAGAGGATTCTTTCCTAATCCTCTAACTCACTAGGAACTTCCCATCAATTTCAAACTCAACTCCTTACTCTCCTCCTTAGCTTTCTTGCAAGCATTGCTTCACCAGCCTCCTATCACTCCAGTGGTGTCAACTTCCTAAGGTTAGGCTTTCCTACTCCCCTTAGGTCAAATCACACTCCTATGGATCCAATTTTCTATATCCTTCAACCATTTTCCAATCGAGACCCAAAATCAAGCTCTTTGGCCTTGTAGCCTTTTTAGGCCTATTAGCCCTCCAAAACACTGAAAATGTGTTCTTACTCCCACAAACCCTTAACAAACCCAAAAAAAATTGGATATTCTTTGTGGGGTTTTCCTCCCCTTAAAGATTTACTAGGTCTCAGATTCTAATGGTATCCGTACAATAGATTTCTACCAAACCCCTAAAATAGGGGTTTTGGAGACATCTAGACTGGTTTGGTAACTTGGTCTTCTTTCTTTGATCATTTGGACTCCTCTAAACTTCTCCCTCCACTAGAAGGTCTGCGCCACATGCCTCCTCACTTCCCCACTCTTTATTGGCTCATACCAGTCACTCTGCAATCATCATTGCTACTGTTGTATCCAATTACCCTAGCCAGAATGCTCACCACTCGCCTAGGGCCTGGTTGTTCTTGGACTTCCCCTACACTCACACACTCCAAAAGCCATATATACATAGTATATACAAGGCTCTGATGGATTCCAAGTGTTCATGGAGTTTGAACCACGGGAACTCCAAGAAAACCTATCTTTTACATGACTGGACCAAAACTGGCCAGTGAACTTAAAAAACACAAATAAATTAACAAAGATTAACCATAAAGGATAAAAAAACAAACTAACTCCACCCAAAGCTTGGAAATTACATTGTAAACACTATCCAATCCTTCATTCAGTCTATTCAATCCAATAAAGTGATGGATGATGGCTCTGTCACAAATTTACACTGCTAATTGATCCCTCCTTGTGATCAGTCCGTACAAAACAAAAGCTAACTCACAAATTAGGGTTGGATTCACCTTATATAATCCTATCCCATTTGTCTAGACCATTTGGTCAGGATTTGGGAACCTTAATGGCCGATTCCTAAAATCTAGGAAATGTTATGACAACTTTGACAACTTTTGTCAAAATTGCCATTTTCACAAATCGACTGTCCTAATTGGTTCTAAACTTTTACCAATTGACCTCAAATGGTTAGAAAAAAAAAAAAACATTAAAAATCTTCCCAATTGGGACTTTGGTCAACTCTTTGACTTTTGAGTTGACTTCTAGGCCTTAGACTCCTAGAATCAACTAGACTCAAACAACACAACCCTAATCTTTCCAAACCTAAACAATACCTCAAACACACACTCGGGACTTTATACTTAGTCCTTATTCATGGATGGTTGGGCAAACCAACCTACAAGCCAAAATTGATTAAGATCTTTCAATAGACCTTAAGGGTGCTCCTACAACACTCATGACCATAGGATTTTAGCCAAGTTGTTTTCTAGAAATTTTCATGATAAGGCTTTGCAATAGTATTGTTCCTTGCCTCCTTATTCTATTGATTATTTTCCAAAACTTGCTAATACCTTTATCCAGCAGTTCCAAAATAACATTGGTCCGTAAGTGTCCTTAACTGATTTGATGCATTATAAACATAATACTAAGGAAAAATTGACTTAATTTATTGGTAGATTTAAGCATTTGTATGCTTAGATTTATTATCTTGTTCCTGATATTGATATTTAACATATGTTTATTTCAAATTTGCAAAAGGATATTAGAGATAAGATCATGCTTACTGAATTTACCTCCTTTCAACAACTTTTTGCACCACTTTATCATTATCAATTACAAGTGAGTCAATTTGAGAGCAACACTCCAATGGCTCTTGTTCGAGTTGATAAGAGTGATGCTGCTCCTAAGCCCAACAAGTTTCAGAAGCCTAACAACTATGTCAAAATTAATAAACAAGCAAATGGAGTTGCTGATCAAGTTGTTGTTGCATCCCACAATGTCACTTCTGCATCCACTGCTTTTCATTTAAATCGTATGTTTACTCCTCTTTCTGAATATTTACATTCTATTATGAGTAAATTGTTAAGTGCTAATATGATTACTTTGCCTTCTATTCAACCTCTTCTTCCTACTACGATGGCATCAAAATATTTTGATCCCAAAGCCTTTTGTCAATACCATCGTCTGAATGGCCATGATACTGAGAAGTTTAATTCCCTAAAATATAAGGTTCAAGATTTAATTGATTCTAATGCTTTATCTATTGATAATTTTGATAGTAGTGGGAACAAATTTGTCTCTCCTCCTAATCAAAACCTTCAAATCTCTATGAATCCTTTGCCTTCACATGATACTAATACCATTGTTCAGCCATCTTCTATGGATATTGTTTGTGATTCAAAGATGGATGATATCAACCAGATTGTTAACCATGTGGAGTGCGCTATTTCATCTCAACCTACTGTTTAAGATCCTTCTGTTAGAATAGTCCCAAAGGATAACAAAGAGGGGTGGGGGGTGAATTAGTTATCAGCTAATTTAAATCTTTTCTTTATTAATTCTAGAATACCATAAAGCAAATGCACATTTAGATAACACAATAGACAACACCACAATTTGGTTACAGGAAAACCAAATGGTAAAAACCCGGGTGGTAATTAGCTCCCACAATGAACTATACTTGTTTCTAATAATCCCTATTAGAAAAATGTGTAACCCTGTTAGGAGTTGTTATTTACAATGCAATAAGTATAGTGACCTGGTTAAGGGTCTGACCCTATTAGAAGTCTTTTATAGATAACCCTGTTAAGGGTGAGGACTCACTATCCAAAAGCTCACTGCTTCAATGGCGAAGGATACAACCTTCTGTAGAATAGATATGCACTATATCTGATGATAAATTGTAGAGTAGACCCATTGTCTTGATCAGTTCCAATGTATTGCAATCTTCTACTGCTTCTTCACATAGATCTGATGAATGAAACTAAACTGATATTTTTCTCTGTACTTTTTTGTCTCTATTCTTCTCATTCACACTTAGCATTTACAAATGAACTACTATAAGTATCTTTCTCAAAGTATGAGATCATGGGACCTGTTTGGAAACTCTTCATAACATCCTTGTCGGCTAAACTAACCACACAAGCATAATTACAACCACTCAATATAAAATGAATAGACGCAACGCTTCACAAAGTCGGCTTCACCAAATTATCTCAAACAACATGATCCTAATGAAACAAGACAAGTGCTCTTAGCCAAACATGACTAACTCATAAATAATCATGAATATACACACGCGTATCTGAAAGATAGGTGCAACTCAAGAAACACGGTAAATACGTCAGCTCTAAAAAGATACTCTCTAGAAACTGTAACTGCCAATAACATATTAACACAACTTATCTGAAACATCAAATCTGATCCTGCGTGTATGAAAAAAGCCTCAACAACATGTCTACAACATGAATATAATCACGCAAGGGTTAATAGCATCATTATGATAAGTACATATAGAACACTGTTGTATATTATATGTTGTCATCAATGACAAACATACAAATGACTAGCTGCCAGAAGTAAATCTCCAACAATCTCCCCCTTTGACATTGATGGAAACCTATGATATTAAAAACATCTTCAGCACATGGTGTCCTCTTTCTTTTTACAATCTTCTCTATATCCTCATCAAATATTCCTCTACACTACTGCATATGGCGCCCTGTTCCATTGATGTGAAAGGGGGAGTATGCAGTAAGGGGGAGCATATACTCTGGGGGAGTATATAATCATGTAACTTAAAAACACAAACAGAAGAGCTGCAACAGTGTAGAAGAATCTTTGATGAGGATATTGAGAAGATTGTAAAAAGAAAGAGGACACCATGTGCTGAAGATGTTTTTAATATCATATGTTGCCATCAATGTCAAAGGGGGAGATTTTTGGAGATTTACTTCTGGCAGCTAGTCGTTTGTATGTTTGTCATTGATGACAACATATAATATACAACAGTGTTTTGTATGTACTTATCAAAATGATGCTATTAACCCTTACGCGGTTATATTCATGTTGTAGACATGTTGTTGAGGCTTTGTTCATACACACAGGATCATATTTGATGCTTCAGATAAGTTGTGTTAATCTGTTATTGGCAGTTACAGTTTCTAGAGAGTATCTCTTTAGAGCTGACATATTTACCGTGTTTCTTGAGTTGCGTCTATCTTCTAGATACGCATGTGTATATTCATTATTAGTTATGAGTTAGTCATGTTTGGATAAGAGTGCTTGTCTTGTTTCATCAGGATCGTGTTGTTTGAGATAATTTGGTTAAGCCGACTTTTTGAAGCATCACGTCTATTTAGTTTATATTGCACGGTTGTAATTATGCTTGCGTGGTTATTTTAGCTGACAAGGATGTTATGAAGAGTTGCCTAATAGGTCCCATGATCTCATACTTTGAGGAAGATGCTTATAGTAGTTCATTTGTAAATGCTAAGTGTGAATGAGAAGAATAGAGACAGAAAAGTACAGAGCAGAATATCAGTTAAGTTTCATTCATCAAGGATCTATGTGAAGAAGCAGTAGAAGATTGCAATAAATTGGAACTGATTAAGAAAGCAGGTCTACTCTATAGTTCATCATCAGATATAGTGCATATCTTTTCTATAGAAGGTTGTATCCTTCACCATTGAAGTAGTGAGATTTTGGAGAGTGAGTCCTCACCCTTAATAGGGTTATCTGTAAAAGACTCCTAATAGGGTCAGACCCTTAACCAGGTCACTATATTTATTACATTGTAAAGAAAAAGTCCTAACAGGGTTTCAAGATCTTCTAACAGGGATTATTAGAAACAAGTATAGTTCATTGTGGGTGCTAATTCCCACCGGGGATTTTACCATTTGGTTTCCCCGTAACCAAATTGTGGTGTTGTCTATTGTGTTATCTAAATGTGCATTTACTTTATGGTATTCTAGAATTAATAAAGAAAAGAATTAAATTAGTTGATAACTGATTCACCACCCCCCCCTCTTAGTTATCCTTTGGGACAATTCTAACAATTGGTATCAGAGCCAAGTACCTTGAAGAAAAATCCTAACAGCTTAAGGTAGATCAGATGGCATACTTCAGAAAAGAGAGTCCTAAGTTTGGTGGAGAGAATTATCTGGATTGGAAGAACAAAATGATAACACATCTACAGTGTGTTGGTTTTTACATCTTTGAGATAGCCACACAAGAATTTTTTATTCCCTCTCTAAAAGGCCTTGCAAGAGATGATGCTACTAGTAAACAAAAGGATACATTCACAGCTAATGCAGTTGCCAAAGAAGCCCTTATAAGTGCACTATCTGACAGTGAATTCTCTGAGATCAAGAAAGTAGACAAGGCATACACAATATGGAAGTATTTAGAATACATGTTTGAAGGAGATATCCAAGCAAAGAATTCACGCAGGAAGACATGGAAAAAGAAATACAACAATCTTGAGATGTTACCTAAAGAGAACATCATAGCCTACAATCAGAGGATAAATGAAGCAGTTTCTGGAATCAGAAACAATGGTGGAGAAATCTCAGAAGAAGACATAATGAACAAAATGATGACTACATTGATAGAAGACTATGAGAGCAAGATCAATATTCTAGATGAAACCATTCAATTTTAAAAAGACTTCAAGAGAGAGACTTTGATCAGTAAAATCTCTGCATTTGAGATATCAAGATTGAAGACTGAACCCAAAAGTGAAACAGCCTTCAAAGCATCAATACATGGTAAGAAAACTT
>MU226923.1:611164-629466 GCA_018584345.1 Thuja plicata | reverse complement strand
AGTAATAACTGAGAGGGGGGGGGGGGGAAATCACTGGCCTCAAAAATTTATCCTTTAATCCCTAACCACCATTCAAATAAACCTCAGATTATTAAGTCCCTATAAGATGCATGCCATGAAATACTTATAGTGATTGACTGTCTGTCAGTTTTCCTTGTCTGTCCTTATTCACTTTGATTACCGATGTGCAGTATAGCTATTTACCGAAATACAGTAAATAAGCAGAGTATACTGATATATCCAGAAATGTATATGTGAAATGTAAAATAGTAAAGTAATAAACCATATACACATAACACTTGGATTTTAACGTGGAAACCCTGTTGAGGGAAAAAACCACTGGGACCGGTACCCCAAATTTTCACTCTTGTGAAGTGAGCCCTGTTAAGAGCCAACCCTATTAAAGATTACAAACACACTGTTAGGTGTGACCTTGTTAGAGGATTTTATACATATAGGTTGTCACTTAGTATCGGGCAACTCAGTTTGCTACCATCCTTGAATCGGCCTCTTTCTTAGACTGTCAATAGGCTTTAGGAAAATCTAGTGCTACTTTCATGAATCAACCTTTCTGGCACTCCTTGGGATGTACCTCAATATATGGAAGACTGCTAAGTCCTGCTTTGTTAAGAGACTTGATGCTTTAATGGTTAAACTGAAACAAAATGATCCATTTCTAATGCAACTTGAATTGCAGATTTTTAGATCTATTTTAGTAAATTACCTCTCTGATCAATATATCAATTCAATTCTTTGTGCTCCACACTTTCTGCTCTGTGATGCTGTGCTCACTATTTGTCAGTGTCTGCAGAATTCTTTAGCTCTTCCTTAGCTTGATTGATCAAGACTGTATGAAGTTATCCTTCATCAGTTTCTCTTCAGCATCCTCTTTCGATTCATTCCCCTTAATCCCTTTTCTGTGAATGTGATTATGAAATGAATTAAGCTTGTCTCTTATATAGACATGATATTCCTTAATTCTTGATTCTTGATTCTTGGCATGAAAAACAATCCAACCAATCTGATTTAAAGCATAAATCCTAATTTATCTCGTAGTTATCTTCTTGCTAATTGTACAAATCAGCTTCAAATCAACTACTTTACTCTGGTCAAATAAAACAAAGAAAACAACCAGTTAAGTCCTTCTTTAGCTCTTTCCAGCTAGATATTTTGTCATTTTTTGAACTCTCTATTCCGTCGGTCAACTCTTTAGTTAGTCACCGGTTACAACTGCTAGTTCCATCAGTGTGACTCTAGTTAGCTTTGGGATCTTCGTCCGTCGGGCATCATTGGATTTTTACTTGTCGGGTAACTCTATTTTTAGATCGTCGGGCAACCTATGTTTTTGCTTCATCGGGAAACACTGTCTTTAGCTCGTCGGGTATCACTGTAACTTTTCTTCTTTGGCTTTACCGATGGTGTGCACTCCATCGGTGTTATCTGTCACTTAGTGAATACTTGACTTTTATGCATTGCTGAAAGCATAACCTTTGTTCCATTGATTTTCTAAAGTCTTTAGAATTATGTATATGACCGTACAAATGATATCAAGTTGACATCAATGAAAATACAAACCATTAATTGATTTAATGCCTTGCATTATCTTCAACTTAACATTATCAAACATTCAATCAACTCTCTCTCTCTCTCTCTCTCTCTCTCTCTCTCTCTCTCTCTCTCTATGCCTCTTTTATCTTGGTTTTGGATTTGACGAGTACTTAAGTCACTTGGGGGCTTGATGTTTCTTTGTCTCCTTGACCTTGATAATATTTTTCTTATGCATTGATATACTTTACTACAAGCATGAGTTTGTCTCATATTCCCTCTAAAGTGGGGGCTAAATTTATTGTACTAAAAATCTACAACCCATAATTGGATCCTCTATTAGGCCCCATTTTTGTGATTTTGAGATCTGATGTCCGTTATGCTTGGTCCTGGCACTTTGATTCTTCTTTTTCCACATATTTTCCACCACCCCAACACCTATTTAAAATTTAGGTTAATTCTCCTAGGTACAGAACATTTGAAACCTTTTGCACCCAGGAACATAATGTTTCAAGCATTTTTTTGCCACACTTTTTGGCCCAAATTTGGCATGGATCCCTATGTTGGGGTGTTAGTGGGCCTGGCTTATTTTTTTGAATCCAAAAATGTAGGATGAGATATAAAAAGACCATATCTCTCCTCATTTTGGTATCCATTACTATTCACAAACATTCATGATCAAGATTTCATAAGGCATTCAATAGATCAAGAACACTCAAGCAATTATATTCAAGATTTTGAAGAAATCATCCAAGATCTAGTTTATCTAATTCATTCAATTCAATTCCAAGGAAATATTCTACATTGAAGCAAGTTTCTCTCCCATTAAGGCCAAGTAAAGGAATTCCCAATCAAGCAATAAGATCCTTTCTTCCATCCACATTCATCTCTCCTTCATTGCAAGTGATTATCAAACATATCTCCATTGAACATCTAGTAGTGGTGTTCATAAATCTATGCATTTGTGAGGGAATCCTTGATTTATATTATACATTCTAAGGTCAACTCATTTATTTCAAACACATTAAAACATCTTCATGGGTAAGAGTGATTTTTACATCTATCCATGAGGGTTTATGCAAGGTGAATCAAACATTTAGCCTTTTACATATTTTCCTTTATGCAATTTCATTAAATTTTCAAGGTTTATTCCTAAACAGGGGTTTGACCAAGGAACCCCCCTTTTACCCAACCTTTTCCCCATTTTTTTTTTGTAGAATAGGTTACAAAGCTATCAAAACTTTTATGACTAGATCAGAAATAGGTGGAGGATCCACACGAATTCTAAGAAAAAGTACCTAAAACAAAATGTTTGAAACATTTTGTTCCCAGGTACAAAAATTTTGAAAATTTTTGTACCCTACAACTTTAGTTTAGATTTAAATCATAGGTTAGTACAACATTCTGGACCCCAAATCAACTCATTTATGATTTATGGCAATTAGTTATTAGTCTGTTATTTCTAGTTTTGTCTCTATTCATCTATTTTGTCATCTACATTGCATCTTTCCTATTTTCCATTTTAAAATTACATATTTAGAAAAGGATCACTACCCCATTAAGTACTTAAGTCCTTACTTGAGCCTATTGGGACATATTCCTTCTGAAGTGTGCAATTTTGAAAACGAGGAGCAATCAACCCCTTTGTCTTTTCTCCCCTTTTAACCTTGTATAGGGGGTACCTTAGGAGTATTTCCATAGGAAAACTCCTAAGGGACTAAAAATAGAGATTTTTGAGATCTTTCCTACGGTGTAATTGGTTTGATATTTTGAGCACCAAGCAAAAACTTGTGGCTTTCTAAGCTGGAATAAATTGTATATACTATTTTGACAATTTTGATAGATTTTGGTTTTATATTGTAATAAATATTATCCAAAATGTTCATTTTGAATTTCAGGGGGTTCTACTGACCCTTGGGATCTCATAAAATTTTTATAAACTGATTTTCAAATGGATGGAATCACTTTTGGCTTGCACATTTCCTTGTTGAATTTTTTGTTCTTGAAACAAGTTTTCAATACCACAGGTTATACACCAATTGTTGTACTCTGAATTCATAATTCATATCAATGATATCAGAGATTTTTCACTCCTATATGTCCCATCACAAGTGGTCAGCTTACCAAAGGCTTGGGTGGAAAACAAGGGATCCTTCAAATTACCTACCTTTGAGACACACACAATTGTAGATGGAAAGAAAACATATTGATGGATTGGAAGAACCATCCAAAACATTTATGGAATAAGCATTAAACAAGAAAAATGGGGAAATGATGGAGCAATTTTCTCAGATGATTGAAAATTGAGGTTCATGAATAAATACCACAAATTCCACATTTGGCAGACACACCCCATTCAAAGTGTAGGTGAATTTTGATAATCCAAATTTCAAGGGAAAATTGATGCAAATGTTTTTGATCATTGGTTATCCAAGCTAGAAATATATTTTTCTATTAATAGTTTCTAAGATGCATAAAAAATCACCTTTTCCCTCCTTAGAGTTGAGACTCATGTGAAAATAGCATGGGAAGTAAAACTGACATCCAAGGAAGCCCAAGATGGCCAATAATTACAAATTCTAATGATAGAGACACATGAAGAAGATCATAAGTATAAGGTAAACACAAAGATCCCTGCTATTTTTTTGGCCACTTTGGTGCATGTAGGTATTTCTAAAATATATTTGGGAAGGGATTTCTAGAGGACCTAACTAGGTTTTTGAGAAATATTGATAATAACTTGACTATTTTGTTGCCTAAGGATTATTATCTGGGTATCATAAATGGATAGCCCCCTAAAAAATATCCTATATTAGTCATTGAGGATCAAAAAAATTTCAGGGCTAGGTGGTTTGGTATCAGAGAAAAAATTTATTTCCTCATGAAGTTATATACATTACTTAAGAATGAGGGGCCTTCATAGATCCATAATTATTGGAGATCGAAGAAGTTGATGACTGAGGAAGAAGGGGAGGAAACACTAGTAAAGACGGAGAATGGTTTGATCAAAATCATGGACAAAAAGGGACCACAACCAATAGATACAGAAGAATGGGATCTAGATTGGGCAATAAAATAAACTACTCTGTGTTGGCCAAGTGAACTGAGAAGAGCTAGAGGTTGTGGAACTCATGTTGGTTCGCAGACAAGGGGACAACCTATTAGAATAACTGAGAGGGGGGGGGGGGGGGGGNGGGTTGAGTCAGTTAGACGCAGTGCCCTTACAAAATTATCCTATAATGCCAAATTTCTCCAGATTTATAAAAAAACAATATCAAATATAAAACTCTACTAGGTGAAATATAAACTGTGATTCCAAAACTTACTGTTAAGTTGTCTATCGAGTATCAGTAAATTAATACTGTGATTACTGATCTAGGTCAATAAAATAAAGTGTAAAGTAAAATAACAATCCAAAACATTCATACACATTGACACAGATTTTTAACATGGAAACCCTGCTAAGGGAAAAACCACCTCAGACCGGTAACCCAAAATATTTTCACTCTTCTGAAGTGAGCTCGGTAAAGAGGCAACCCGGTTAAAGGTTAAAATACACACTATTAAATGTGACCTTGTTAGAGGATTTAAAACTACCAGTTCTCTCTTGACCATGCACTCACTATGGGTTGAACAAGAAAATAATTAACATTCTCTGAATGTTCTAATAAGGATTCACTATCCCACTCGGTTAAGAGATTTATCTGTAACAACGGTTAAACTGACACAGTAATGATCTGATTCAAATACAACTCTGATTTGCAGATATTCAAATCTATTCTAAGTACATAATACCTCTGATCAATTTTTTCACTTAAGTTCATATCATTCTTTTTCTACTCGGTAATCCTTTTTCCTTTGTTTTGCTTGGTGATGTCTACAAAATTGCACTCGGTTCTGTCTTTAACCAATTTGATCAGTCATGCATCTATTTTGTATGTATGCTTCAACATCTGTGTGCATGTATATGTATCATTCATAAATTAATCTCTTGTCTCATATATATACATCATGTATCATTTAATTTTAATCCTTCAAATCTTTTCGCTTAATCTCCATCGTTCATTTTACCGCTTGATCCTTCCTCAGTAGTTGTGTTAAAAACACGTTTCAATCTCTGTCGTCTGATCTTCCTTGAATTTTAATAACCGTTTTCTCAAATAAAAAACTTTATGTTTTACCTCAAAAACATCAATTGCCAGCTCAACATTTTAGTCAGCCTTGGTTTGAATTAATTGTTTAATCAATAGTTGTGTCGGAAATCCCTTGCTCAGTTAACACTGGCGCTCGGTACACACTGTGTTTTACTCAGTTTACACTGTCACTTGGTGTATACAGAACTCTTTATTTTTCCGACCACATAAACATTGTTTGTTCCAAATCTTCAATACATAACAGATGTTCTCCATTGTAATAATACTCAAATAAGTTGACATCAATGCCAATACATTAAATGATAATGTTTATCATCACTTCTGCAACTCAGTTGAATATCACCAAATGACTTCACACATATAAATAGTTATAGTTCATCAATCTCTCCATTTGGCATTGATAGAAACAAAATATGAAATATGAAATATAATATGGCATACAACAAATACCAAACTTTTGTTCTATAATTGCAACAATTTAGTAGCTCTCCCTAGCTTGAATATAATCTGTGTCAGTATAAACAAAATATGTATTATGCAGACTCTCCCTGCTGTTTTGAATTTTAAGCTCTTGAATCTCTCTGTAGATTAGATATGTCTCTCCCTTTCTCTTTTCTCCCTTGGATGGAAAGATATTTCATTGATCAATTCTCTCTCTTTGACAACAATGCCAAAAATAAATATGTATCTCTTCAGTAGCTAGAATAAAATTTCTCTATAATTTGGTGTAGTAGGTACCTTTCAGTGTACTGATATCTCTGTTGCGGTCCAGTTCAACTTTGCATCAACATGATTGATATTCTGATTTAATGTAAGTTGATGCAACTTCCTAATTTTCTTAGTTACCAATAGACAAGGGACTAACCCTTAGTCTACCTCTCAAGTACTCAAATGTATCCTTCGATAAGGGTTTTGTGAGTATGTTTGCAAGTTTTTCCTTTGATTGTTCATATTCCAGTATTACTTGTTTGTATTGTACTTGTTCTCTCAAGTAGTGATACTTTATAGATATGTGCTTTGTCTTTGCATACATCACTGGATTCTTTGAAATATTTATAGCACTTGTGTTATCACAATAAATCGTCACTAGTTTGGTGATCTCCTAATTCATTCCTTTCAACAATTGTTTTATCCATGCTATGTTAGAACAATTTTCACCAACAACAACATACTTTGCTTTTGTAGTTGACTGTGATATGCATCCTTGCTTCTTGCTAATCCAAGTAACTAGTATTTCTCCAATAAAGAATGCTCCACCAGAAGTGCTCTTTTGTTCATCTATATTTCCATCCCAATCAGCATCTGTATAGACTTTTAATTCAAAATTTCCTTCTCTTTTATACCAAAGTCCATAATCCTCAGTATTCTTCAAATATATAAAAATTCTTTTAACAATTGTCATATGCGACTCTCTTGGGTTAGCATAAAATATTGCAACCATTCCATCTGCATGCGCTATATCTGGTCTTGTGTGAACAACATACATCAATTTACCAATCATAGATCTGTACAAAGTTTGATTTAACTCAGGTGTCTTGTCCTCTTTTGTCAATTTTCATCCTGTCACCATAGGTGTTCCGACTGGTTTTGATTCTTCCATTCTGAATATCTTCAGTACTTCCTTGATGTATTTTGATTGAGTAATGTATATTCCTACAGTTTGTTGTAAAATTTGCAATCCTAGAACAAATTTGATTTGACCAGACATCGACATCTTAAATTCTTTCCTCATTTCATTAGCAAATGAAGCACATAAGTTATCATTACCTCCAAATATGATATCATCAACAAAAATTTCAGCAATAAGTGTCTTATCATCATTTCTTCCTTTTAAATACAAATTCCTATTATCACTAGTTCTAATAAATTCAATACTTATTCGATAAGAATGCAATGTTTCATACCATGCTCTTGGTGCTTGCTTTAGTCCATAAAAATCTTTATGTAACTTACATACCATGTGTGTCTGATCAGAATCAAAAAATCCCTCAGGTTGTTCAATGTATACCTCCTCTTCAAGTATTCCATTCAAAAATGCAGATTTCACATCTATCTGATATACCTTGAATCCTTTATATGCAAGTAGTATCCTTACTCCTTCAAGTCTAGCAACGGGTGCAAAAGTTTATCCATATTCAATTCCTTCTTCTTGTGCATACCCTTTGCAAACCAATCTTGCTTTATTTCTGATTACATTCCCATCTTCATTCAATTTGTTTCTAAAAATCCATTTGGTGCCAATGATATTTTTATCACTCGGTCTCAGAACTAATGTCCATGTATTATTTTTCTATATCTTCTCAATTTCTTCATTCATGGCATTAAACCGTTCTTCATTTTCTAATGCATCTTTAACATTCTTAGGCTCAAATTCAAAAATTAAACAAGTATCATCTCTGAACTTACTTCTTGTCAATATGATTGCTCTTTTATCTCCAATGATCTGATCCTGTGGATGGTGTCTTCTTACATATTTAGAAAGTACAAGTTCAGTTCTTGGTCCTTCATCATCTTCTTTAGTATCTTCATTTTCTTCAGGTTCATGATCTTCTATTTAGGCATTTTCCCAATTCTATCTACATCAGTATAGTGTCAGGTTCTTCCCAGTAAACAAATCTACTATAGTCCTTCGGTTCTTTCATGTTGTCTTCATCATTTAACTCAGCAAATTCATCAACTTTCACATTTGCACTCTCAATGATTTTGTTAGTTGACTTGTTCAAACATTTGTAACCTTTACTCTTAGTAGAATATCCAAGAAATATTCCTTCATCACTTTTTGAATCCAATTTTCCATTTCGATAATCTTTTAGAAGATAACACCTACTTCCAAATATTCTAAAATATCTCACATTGGGAGTATTACCATACCATAGCTCATAAGGTGTTTTGTTTAAGTCTTTCTTTAGTTGTACTCAGTTAAGTGTGTAGAATGCTATGCTAACTGCTTCTCTCCAGTATGTTTGTGCAACTTTATTTTCAATCATCAATGTTCTAGCACAATCAACAATTGATATGTTCCTTCTTTCAGCAATCCCATTCTGCTGTGGTGTCCTTGGTGCAGAAAATTATCTTTTGATTCCATTCTCATTACAAAATTTAGTGAACTCATTATAAATAAATTGACCTCCTCTATCAGATCTCAAACACTTTAGATATCTACTAGTTTCTTTTTCCACTTTTTCCTTATACCACTTTAATATCTAAATGCTTCAGATTTCTCTTTTAGAAACATTACAGTCATCATCCTAGAATAGTCATCAACAAACAAAATAAAATATTTGTCCCCAAAATATCTTTGTGTTCTCATTGGTCTACATAAGTCTGTATGAACTAACTCCAAAATGTTATTATATCAGAAATTCTTGCTCTTGAAACTAGAGTTTGGCATCTTACCCATTTGACAATTTTTGCACATTACATGGTCTGGTTTAGTTAAGCTTGGTGAGCCTCTAACTTTTCTTTTTCTACTAATCTTAACCATGCTGTCAAAATTTACATGACAAAGTCTTTTGTGCCATAACCATATATCTTCATTCTTTTCCAATAAACAAGTAGTTTCAACTGTGTCAAGATAGAATAAGTTACCTCTTGATTGTTCACCAGTACTGATCAATTTTCCTTTTCTATCATAGATTATTTCTTTTTTGTTCTCAA
The DNA here is from genome assembly GCA_018584345.1 of Thuja plicata. NCBI lineage: Eukaryota > Viridiplantae > Streptophyta > Pinopsida > Cupressales > Cupressaceae > Thuja > Thuja plicata. The sequence continues at coordinate 620,110 of MU226923.1, read as the reverse complement.
ATGCAACTCGGTGTCCTATTTTATTCAACTGTGAAACACTCAACAAATTGTAGTTAATTCCTTTTACCCAATAAGAATTTTCACATTTGATTTGATTGTTCAACATAATAGTACATTTTCCTTTTACTTGACAGGGTGTATCATTTCCCATTCTTACTGATCCTCCATCATAATGTTCAAGAAATTCAAAATTTCCTTTATCACCAGTCATGTGATGTGTACAGCCACTATCAATAACCCAAATATCATGTTTACTAACTTTAGAGATAAGTGTCATTTCTACATACCTTTCATCTTCATCTGAATCATCTTTTAATGCTACAAACACTGTCTCAATATCTTCATCACTTTCAAATCCACTATTGTTGTTGTTGTTATTATTATTATTATTTTCAACAATGTAACAAGCTTTCTTACCTTTATCCTTGTAATCTTGGTTATCTCTTCTATCATACTATCGGTTGCTTCTGAAATCTTGGTCATCCTTTCTATCATTAGATCTATCATTTCTATCATCATCCTTCTTGTTAGGGCATATTGCAACAAAATGGCCAATCTCTTTATAGTTAAAGCATATCAAGGGTAGTTTACCTTTATATCTTCCTTTACCTCTGTGTAATCTTCTAACTATTAAATCTTCAAGTTCATCGAGTTCCTTGTCATCACTATCATTATCACTGTTATTTCTGATTACATGTTTGCTACTAGATTTGCCAATTTTCAAAGTAGACATAAATGCAGATTCCATAGATGGTACAGTACTATTATCAAAGTTATTCAGCTCAAAAGAAATCAATCTTCCAACAAGACTATCAACAATAATGTTATTTCCAGGTCTTGCTCTCATTTCATGTATTGTAGAGACTCTTATAGAATAAATAGGCAATAGAGTTCTAAGAAGATTACTCACAATTGTGTCTTCATCAATGGTTCCACCAGATCCTTGAATAGCAATCACAACTTCTTTAAGTTGGGTACTATATTGTGTGATGTTTTCTCCTTCCTTCATTCACATGTCATCAAAATTTCCATGAAGGCTCTCAACTTTGGCTCTCAATACATTTACATCTCCTCCATAAACTATTCTAAGCTTATCCCACATCTTCTTGGCACTTGTGTAATTCTTGATGTCCTCAAATTCAGAATCGGTAAGTGAAGAGGCAATCTCCACCATGATAAGGTTATGCTCATGTTTTTCTTTCAACTGATTTACTGTCAAAGCTCCAGTAGGTAGAATGAATTCATTGTCCAGAAAATCTTCAATGTTGCTTGCAATTCCTAAAAGGTATAATCTCATTCTACTTTTCCATGTCTAGAAGTTATCCTTGTTCATCTTAGGTGCATCTCTCTTATACATGTTGTGATCTTTAGCTCAATTCCTTGAAAACTTTAGGATAAGCACTTCTACACTAATAAGTATTGTTGCTCCCTGATAAGCACCGATAGCTCTGATACCAATTGTTAGAATAACTAAGAGGAGGGGGTGAATCAGTTAGACTCAGTGCCCTCACAAAATTATCCTATAGTCCCAAATTTCTCCAGATGTATAACAAAACAATATCAAATATAAAACTCTTCTCAGTGAAATATAAACTGTGATTTCAAAACTTACTGTAAAGTTGTCTATTGATTATCAGTAAATTAATACTGTGATTACCGATCTAGGTCAATAAAATAAAGTGTATAGTAAAATAACAATCCACAACATTCATACACATTGACACATATATTTTTAATGTGGAAACCCTGCTAAGGGAAAAACCACCTGGGACCGGTAACCCAAAATATTTTTCACTCTTCTGAAGTGAGCTTGGTGAAGAGCCAACCCTGTTAAAGGTTACAGTGCACACTGTTAAATGTGACCTTGTTAGAGGATTTAAAAATACCAGCTCTCTCTTTACCATGCATTCACTATGGGTTCAACAAGAAAATAATTAACATTCTCTCAATGTTCTAATAAGGATTCGCTATCCTACCCGGTTAAGAGATTTATCTATAACAATGGTTAAACTGATACAGTAATGATCTGATTCAAATACAAATCTGATTTGCAGATATTCAAATCTATTTTTAAGTACATAATACCTCTGATCAATTTGTTCATTTCAATTCATATCATTCTTGTTCTGCTCAGTAATCCTCTTTCCTTTGTTTTGCTCGGCAATGTCTGTAGAATTACACTCGGTTCTGTCTTTAACTAGTTTGATCAGTCATGCATCTATTTTGCATGTATGTTTCAGCATATGTGTGCATGTATATGTATCATTCACAAATGAATCTCTTGTTTCTTATATAGACATCAAGTATCATTTAATTTCCATCCTTCAAATCTTGCCGCTTAATCTCCATCGTAGTTGTGTTAAAAACACATTTCAATCTCTGTCGTCTGATCTTCCTTGAATTTTAATAACCGTTTGATCAAATAACAAACTTTATCTTTTACCTTGAAATCATCAATTTCTAGCTCAACATTTTAGTCAGCCTTGCTTTGAATTAATTACTTAATCAATAGTTGTGTCGACAATCCCTTGCTCGGTTAACACTGGCGCTCGGTATACATTGTGTTTTACTCGGTTTACACTGTCACTCGGTGTATACAAAACTCTTCATTTTTCTGACCACATAAACATTGTTTGTTCCAAATCTTCAATAAATAACATATGTTCTCCATCGTAATAATACTCAAATAAGTTGACATCAATGACAATACATTAACTGATAATGTTTATCATCACTTCTGCAACTCGGTTGAATATCAACAAATGAATTCAAACATATAAACAATTATAGTTCATCACAACCTTCAATCCGAGGGAGTCTGGAGGCTAGGCCTTCAACAAGGCCATACTACTTTCTTCCCCGACAGTCATGGAATAGGTTATTTTGGGCTCAACGAAGCCCTTTTGATAATTTCAATATTTTGGTTTTATAAACTTATTTATACTTTTGTTGGGGTGTCGAAACACTGGTTTATGTGTTTATATACATTTTTAAAAAAAGTATCCCCCATTTGATTAGCAGAAATTTGATAAAAAAATGGTAGATAGATAATACTTGTATTTGATGAATTATTGGTAGATATGCTTGTGACGGATATAGTAAAGATTTACAGGTAGATAGTTAAGGCTAATAAGTAGTTTTCTGAGCATTCTTTTTTGACATTATGATGCCCTCTTAGCCATGAATGCAATAGGGAATGAAATCTATAACGGTAGTAGATTCACATAATCCTTAGGTTTGATTTCAATTTTGGTGGGACTGCTTTATATTTGGATGTAATTACCATTATTATTATCAATACATATTCTCAGCTTAGGCCTTTTAATGATTAACAAAAAATAATTTTTCTTGAATGAAAAAAAATAAAACACATGGATACAAATACATAATGCTCTCAAAAAATTAGTCCATACTTACAAAAAATAAATAAAAAATTACATAAATATTTTTAAGAGTATAGTGCAATAATTTTCATTAAAATTCAAGGGAAGCGTTGGATTTCCAGAAAGAAACATACCCAAAACTAAAAAAAGATATTAAAGATGAATCATTTTTTGTATAATTTTCCACTATAATAAAATTGTGCATTGATAAATGTGAACATTGCAATAATAGATTGAATTTAATAGCTAATCATTTTTTCACCATAGTCAACTATATTGGTGTAAAAATTCAAATATATAATTATACCAAGAGGTGTTTCTATAGCTACAACATAATGAAATATTCTGTGTAAACATTAATCCTTAATAATAAAATTATTCAGTGTAAATGTTAATCCTTAGGAAATAAAATTGACATTCTTAGTGATAGTTAGATTGGCGAAACCCTCCATCTTATATTTTCCACTTGTCACTGTTGATTAAAACTACATGTTTTGTAGTTTTATAATGCACTATCATTACTTTTATATAACCATGGATTCTATTACAAATTAATGGTTTTTAAGGCACCAATAAAAATTTCCAACCCCATACATGAGCATCTCATGTGAAAGAAATGGTGAATCCATTTTCTTGAATATTTGACCTGCTTAACCTAGCCAAGAAGGTCTGTCACACAGACATATGACATATAAAGGCAAAACAAATTACATGGCTGCTTCATGTCTAAAGATTTGTGAGAAAATAGTAGTTTGATTTTACAATAGAAGAGTACCAACATTGAGATTTAGATTAAAGAAAAAATTAGCTTGTTGATGTTTTTTATTTAGATTTATATGCTAAAATTTAAAAATACAAGCTAATCATATCCCTACCAAATCAGTGACTAGAAAGAATCTTTTATATTCTTAGAAGTATAAAAAGAAAAAAAAAATCATTTCAATTTGGTGATGATTCAGGAGATGATGATGATGCAGGCTTTGAATTTTGGCTTCGATAGGTCTGAGTTCTTCTTGCCTCCTTCAAGTTGCAGGTATGGTTTGATTTTCTCTCTTTCTTTGGTGGTTTTGACCTACTTTTGTTTGTTTTTGTCCTTGTTCGTGGTGCTTTTGTGGACGCCATTTTGTTTGGTCTTTGTGTTAGGTCTTGCTAGGTCTTTCCCCTCTTTTGAATGTGTGTCTCCTTGTCCTCTTTTGAATTTGTGGCTATTTAGTTGTGGCTTTTCTTCTTTCGCGTGGGTGTTTTTCTGTGTTCTACATCTGGTGTCTTTCTTGGGTTTTGTTTTTGCCTAGTGCCCCTTTTGGTGTGGGTGTGCTGGTTGTCTCTTTTGGGTGGGGTTTTTTTTTTTCTATGGTTTTCCTGTGACTGTCTGTGTTTGCTGTCATTATTTCCTTGGGGTTGATCTCTTTTTGGGGTCTTGTTGTTTTCTCTTCTATTATGTCTCCTTATTAGGGTTTTATGTGTTTTTTCTTTTCTTTTCAATTTATTTTGTTCAACTCCTTAATTCTATGTTTCTTTTCCTGTGTGCTTCTGTGGGTACGGGCTTTGGATTTTGTTGCCCTCTCTTGTACTTGAGTTTTTTTGTTCTATTTTTCTTAGTAGTCTTTTCTTGTTCTTCTCTTCGTCCATCCCTATATAATTCCTATAGAGGTAGACTCATCTCCTTTATAAGTGGGGTTTTCTATTGTGGTTGAGATTTGGTTGTTTTTCACTATGTACCGTTCTTCCTCTCTTACTATTCCTATTGAGGTGGGGGATTCCCTAATGGAGGTGGAAAGTTCCCTTCTGGGAGAGATAAAAAATTGGTTTGTGTGGGTTGTTCATATATCTGGTCACTTGGATGTAGGATTGGTTTGAGGGCAGAGTCTCTCTCTCAAGTGTTCGATTCCTATCCTATCCTATAGAGACAAATGCCTCTCCTATCGAGGTGGAGAGTGATCTTCCAAGAGGAGTCTGGGTGGTCTCCCAAAGGGCCTTTGGTGTGTGCTTTTGGTTTCTATTGGGTGCCTATTTCAGTCTTAGCTTCAAGGTTTGGGGTGCCTTCCAAAACCCCCTTCTCTTGGTCAGGCTCGCGGTGGCTTCAGAGTATCCTCTGGCTCCTGGAAGATCTTTTTGTTTATTCTTTGTGTTTTTGGTTGTAAATGTTGTGGGTGCCTTGCTAAAACTCATTGCTATAGTTTTGGGTGCCATGTTAAATCCCAACATAAGGTTTGGGGAGCCTTATAAAATCTTGTCATTCTATTCTTGGTAGCAGCTGCTTGGGGAGATCTTTTATGTTCAAACTTCTCTTTAATATTTATCTGTATGTCTGTTTCTATTAAGGTTTTGGGAGCCTTGTTAAAACCCAACTTTTGGTTACGAGTGCGAGAAATACCCATGGTTTCTTGTTAAAGGTTTAGGGAGCCTTTAAAAAACCCTATGTTTTTGTTATTTTTGCAGCTTAAGCTTTGTCTTGATACTTTTATTTGGGTTGTTGTTTGCAGATGGTTAGTTTTAGGATTCCTCCAAAATCTGTTTGTAAAAGAGTTTCAGGTCCCTTTAAAACCTATTTTCCCCTAATAAAAAAACATTCTATTTTATTTGCAATATTTTTTATTTTATTTTTGTTATGAAATTGTGCGGAGAAAACCTCAAATTATAGTTAAAATATTTAATTCATTGTTACATTTCTTGAATAGAAAATAATCTTATATGTAGTGCATTATTTATGTCTTAAAAATAACAAATGGTGTCATAGTTCCAAACATCCTAGAGTCCTAAATAGCATATTAATTTAGTGGGTTTTTATCTAACTTCACCATATTCTCTCTTTTTTTGGGCTACCTATATGCATTGATTAATAAACAAACTTTTACATATTTTTTAAGTAACAATTCAACATGTTCTTTGCATTTGTATGTTATGATTTTAATGCCCTAGAAACCAACAAATTTATTTTGAAGCAAACATCATTTTTTGTGATTGATGATCCACATTTTTCGCTCAAAGCTTAAGTGATTGTCACATTTATGTTTTGATGATAGATAGATTTATACCCCTTTTTGAATTGCTTTCTTAAATTAAAATTGGTAATAATTAAAAATATTTTGCTTTTCCTTTATCATAATCACATATTAAAATGTTGTTGCTTCTAATTTTCACATTCTTTTAGATCGGAGAGAATTCATGCTTAGATTTAGTTGTTAGTTTGTGCCTTTGCTATACTTTTTGGATCTACCTTTTTTATTGTATATAAGCTATGTTTATGTGAGTAATATTTTGATGGCCAAGACATGAATCCTTGATAAATCTCACACAAATAATTCATTTTGAATTTTTGATTTTAAGATTTATATGTGGATTAGATCCTTTTTAACAATAGCGAATGCGATATAAAATTTTGCAAATAATAATAAATCTTTTGAGTAAATGAATGTACATGTATGTTGTTTTCTCTCAAGGTTATTGTCAAAGATATTGTCATAGGTTATTAATCTATAAAGAAAGTTCATAAATAATTATAGTATAATGTCTATTTTAAAAAATATATCAAAAAATTAAGAGATATCATTTCTTAATTGTAAGTTTAATTAAAAAACACTTACATTTAAAAAGCTATACTACAACACTATTCAATAGATAATAGGCACTAAAAGCATTCATTCAACTCTTAAATTTTTTTATAAGGAGATGAAAATGAAAAAATATTTTCTCAATATGCTTAAGTGGAAAATATTTTGTTTTTGTTTGACACCGCTCATGCTTATAGATTTTGTTTTTGTTTGGTATCATTCATGCTTGTGGTTATCTCATTCATTCCTTTTCTTTTTTAGAGTTTTAATGGTTTCTTTTTAAATGTTTTCTCTAGGTCATTTTTTTAAATCAAAATTTATTTCCTTAGTATGTAGTTTTTAAATTTTTTTTGACATTTAAATTAGGTTATATTCTTAGCTTTTTTGCTTACCATAAACTTTAATATCCATGCATTATGCTATTTTTTGGTTTTTTGGCAATTACATCAAGTTATATTCTTCGGTTTTGTGCTTGCCATAAACTTTGATATCCTCCTATATTATTTAATCAAAGATTTATGTTGATATCTTGTAATTATCTACAAAAAAGATGAGTAATGGAGAGTCAATTGCTAATAAATAAATGTATAAATTTATCTTGTAGATGGGAAAGTCAATGTTTGTACTTCTACCACACAATATGCAATTTTTGATGACAAGTAACTGATTGAATGTTTGAAGATGTTAAGTTGATCACTGAAATGTAGAAAGATAATGCAAGACATTAAATTAGTTAATGGATTATATTGTCATTGATGTCAACTTGATATAATATAATTGGTTATAATCAAAGTGTCAAAGACTTCAGAGAGATAAAGATTATGCTTTCAGTAATGCATAAAAGACAAGCATTCACTAAGTGACTACAAACACCGACGGCTAGTGGAACCCGAAGGACAAAGATAATTGGGAAAGTTAAGTCACAGTGATGCCCGAGCAAAGAAACTGATGAGCATTACCGAAGAGAAGAATCACAAGAATTACTGACGACCAAAATTACAGTGTTAACTGAGGAGCAGAACTTTGCAGTGAAGCCCAAAGGACAGACAACCTCGACGGACAGACAACCCCGATGGAGTAGCCTGAGGCGAACTAAAGTGTTGACTGAAGCTATCAAAGAGTTAAAACACCGAAGTTAATTGGAGTTCAGAAACGATAAAATATCTAGCTGGCAGAGCTAAATATAGACTTAACTGGTAGTTAACATTATTTTCATCAACAAGATAAAGCCAAAGATAAGTAAAGGATTTAAAGCTATTTTATCCAGTTGGCAAGAATATTTCTACGAGATAAAACATGAGTTATGCTTTAAATCAAGATTGGCTAAGATTGCGGATCACGCCAAGACCAAGAAAATCAAGAAGAGAGAAATGGTGATATCATGTCTATAAAGAGACAACTTAATTCTTTATGAATTAAGTGGAGTGAATGAAAAAGAGGATGTTGGAGAGAAACTGATGAAGAACAACTTCATACAGTCCTGATCAATCAAGCTGAGGAAAGAGCTAACGATTTCTGCGGACACCAAGCAATAGAGCACAACATCATTGAGCAGAAACAAAAGTGGACCAAAGGTATTGAAAAGATATATTGATCAGAATGGTTTAATGAGCTTACAATAGATCTGAAAAATTTGCAAGTATAAGTTGTATATGTGAACAAATCATTTACTGTTTCAGTTTAACCATTGATTCAGAAAGTCTCTTAACCGAGCAGGATTTAAATATCTTTTCTATATTGAGATACATCCCAAGGAGTATCAAAAATTTTGATCATGAAGATAGCATGAGATGCTAGATACCATTTGAAAAACTGGGGTTTGGTCATAGAAGGTGTTCGTGTGTAAATGGGTACCTGTCGGAATGGACACAAACAATCAATAGATCATTATATTAGCATCATGGGGTTAGTTAAAATATGAAAAACATAGGAAACCCACTAAAATCGATCTATTGCCTTCTAACTAGAAAGAGTGTGATTAGTTGCATATCAGCCCTCAGAATATGCTCCTA
>MU226923.1:570035-581583 GCA_018584345.1 Thuja plicata | reverse complement strand
TTACATGTATATGACAATGATCCCGGGGTTTCTTACTGATTCTTCCACGGGGGAGTTATTGAATCAGATTAATATTATCAATATAAATACGGTGGATAATCCACTTTTGCTTAAAAAAAAAAAAAATAATATCCTAAAAGTTTGAGGAATATCTATATAATAAAGGTAATATCTATATAAACAAGGAGACACATCCACCTTAATTAGTAGGAGGTACATCCCCTAAGTTAGAGTGATAGGGGACATCAATCCCATCATCTTGAGATGATTCTTCATGTTGGTGTTGGTGGTGATGTGATATCATGCTTGAAACATTATCCGACATTCCCAATGCCTGAACTTACAATAACAATATATGTACATATTAGAGAATTTAGAATTCCACAATCTACAAACAACAGGATAAATTAACAAGAACTTAGCAAAGAAGAATTCAAAACTAAGCAATAAAACTACTAATATAGATCCATGTATACACTAAAGGAGGGTTTTAAGATCAAAGTAAATAATCATATACATTGAACAACCTTTTATAATTGAATATGATTTAAAAAACCCATGCTTAGATATATACAAACACTTTAATTTAAACATACATCAAAATCTAATTTTATTTATAAACTTATGCATAATTTAGTCAAACATCAAAATTAAAATTTATTATAAACTATAATTTTTTTATATAAAATTTAGTATTAAAATAAATGAAATCCTTTATAATCACATTAAAATAATTTTTATAAAAATTACACCACCTATATTTTTATAAGGATAAAATGCATGATAATAATATACTAAAAGTTTGAGGAAATATCTATATAATAAATGTAATATCTATATAAACAAGGAGACACATCCACCTTAATTAGTAGGAGGTACATCCCCTAAGTTAGAGTGATAGGGAACATCAATCCCATCATCTTGAGATGATTCTTCATGTTGGTGTTGGTGGTGATGTGATATCATGCTTGAAACATTGTCCGACATTCCCAATGTTTGAACTTACAATAACAATATATGTACATATTAGAGAATTTAGAATTCCACAATCTACAAACAAAAAAATAAATTAACAAGAACTTAGCAAAGAAGAATTCAAAACTAAGCAATAAACCACTAATATAGACCTATGTATACACTAAAGGAGGTTGAGAGGGTGTAAATCACCGGTGCTAAAGAGAAATGATTTTGCATAATTGGTAAAGATGTCATCAAGCTATTTCCAAACATTGATTGCCATTGAGAAGAAAATATCATTGCATAACCATAGTAATTTCCAGTCATATCATGCTTAATATGCTCATCACTAGTATTTCCTTCCAAATGAGGATAATCAAACTTCAAATGTGATTTATTGGAATCGATTGCATGACTTTCAAGTTGCATGGTGCCAGTGCCTTGTTGAAAGGATGAACAAATATTTATAGGTATGCATTCTTCCACAATGTCTCTTCATTTGAGGAAGTGGAACATATATTTAGTTTCAAATTATTTGAAAATATTCTATGGATGATATGTATAACATACTCTTTAAATTCATATATTTTTCTATCATAGAACATACCTCATTCCCAATATGGCATCAATATTGCTAGGTTCTAAAAAGTTTTGAGCACTAGTTTGTGGGTCTCTTTGTGCTATCCAACTTAGCATAGGACTCTCACTTGATCTAGTACAACTTGGATTTCCATTTTGTTGTTGTGTGTACATCTATACACAAGATTTCGTAGATAACTTTAATTTGTAAGTAAAAAAATAGTTCATTGTGCTATATTATATTAAAAAATGCTATTCAAATACATCTTCATTGGTGGGTAGAAGATACAAAAAGGATTTTAAGTAGAGCATTTTTTTTTCCATAAATGAAAGATACTTGTATATTTAATTGGCCATGTATATTTGCTTGACCATATGGGACTATTCTAGTTTGTTCAAGGTATTGCTGCAATATATTTAATTTAAATAAAAGGTTAAATAACAATTTTAAATTTGAAAAGGAAAATAATAACTAAATCAATGATCATTTTAGTATTGTTAAAATTAAAAAGATATATATTTTTAATATTTTAATTACAAGATAAATTTTTAATAGAAAATTTAAGTGAAGAAATAGGAATTATTTACCTTTTTAGCTCGAACCCTACTTAAGGATTCTTCAAGAACTCTCTCATAATACTCAACATCTTGTAGTGAGGTTATCATATGGGGATCTACTTCCAAACACCTGAAATTTTACATCAAAATGGTGTGATAATTGCTATGTAGCTTAAATGCATTTCTTAAATTTTTTTCCTTACATTTCTTTCTATTATAATTAATTGAATAATCATTCGTGATCCCAAAGAGACAAATATATTATTCAAGTGAACACAAGTAAAGTTTTCTAATTTAGAATCATTTCAAAATTTATTTATGATTTTTTAATGGAACACACATATAAATAAATGTTGTTGATAAAGATTGATTGTAATACAAATAAATATAATAACTTCAAAATATAAAATTATAATTGATTATAATTAATAAATATTATAATATGTAAAACTCGAAAATCAAAATGGTGACTAAATCAAAGCTCTAGAGACATTAATAAGCATTTTAAGCTATAGATACCACAAGGTCACAAGATAATGAGACAGGTACTGGTATGATCGCTTATCGCCAAACCACCAATAAGGTTAACCATGTAAGATAATTTTTCTCAACTAGCTACATTTTCATTTTATTTTTCTTCATATCTTAGACTTGCAAAATAACTAGACCTATTCTAGGAACTTTATCTTGTGGAAAAATAAGCTGACCTCTAGGCCGACCCTTATCTAAATCATTTCTACCATGAGACCCTTAAGATGAGACAAAAAGTTATAATAGATATACAAATATCATCTGCACTCCTAGCCATGGCTAGATTCATGTGGAGAGAAGTAGGTGATAAAAAGAGTTAGAAGAAACATGATTCATTTCCCCAACAAGTCTATGAAGGTACTTAACCTTCAATTACAATTTTTCTTTGTACACTGGTATGTAAAAGAAAAAAATAGAAATTATTATTATTTTACATTATCCCAAAACCTTATAAGAATTTTTACCCTAGTTTTTAATACGTTGAACTAAAAATAATATAAATATAATGTATAATTATGGGTACCTTACTAATGCATTCTTAATGCGTTGAACTACAAATAATATAAATATAATGTATAATTATGGGTACCTTACTAATGCATTCTTTGAAATTATTTGTCTATGGAAGAGCATATGAAAACACTCTATTTTTTCTAGACTCTAGCTAGAGACATGTTGGTTGACATTCTTTTCTTAAAATTTTATTATTGGCTAAAGTAAATATGTTTAACAAGAAAACTTTTTAAAGATGTTAACTTTATGGCTAGGAAAATAATAATCTATGGATTAACAATAAGACAGAAAAGAAGATATTTTGTGACTTGAACAAAACAATACTTTAATAAAAAGATTAAATCAATGTTATATGATATAAGGAAAAAAGAGAGGAAGGACATCCCAAGATATAAATATTGTATGATCATGTACAAGGGTATTCTCTATTTAAAACATAATAATGAGTAAAAATTGATTCAAAATATGTTTTTACATTACTAAATTAGAAACAAAATATGGGAAGGCCTAAGTCATATTATTCTATTAAAGACGTCTACATAAACCTTATCATGTAAAAAAAGCTATATGTGACTAGCAACTTCCCAAGTCACTTTGTATGAAACTTGATTTTTTTTAAATTCTGACAAGGAACCTATCAATGTAAATTTTAATAAAAGAATTATCCATTGAATATCATGTAGTTTTCTCACCAAAAGAGCTTTCTTTTAATTGATCTACAAAAAAAAAAAAAACAAACATTTGAGGGTCCTAAGAAAGCCTCAAATAAATAAAAATATGGATAATATAGGATTCAAGTGCGTGATTCTTTGAGTTTCAAGATCATGGCATAGGGATGGAGAGAGAGGTTTTTAGAAAATAATTTTTTATTTTTATTTTGATATGTTAGTCAAAATTATATATTTATATTAATTAAAGAATAGTTTTTTAAAATGTAGTACATTAAAGCTTGATTCATATCAAGAGATGAAAAAGATACTGCGTCATAAATGAGAGTAGTATATTAAAAAATAAGTTTAAAAAGTATTCGTCGCCTAACTATTGCTCATAAATTGCTCCTCTTCCTCTCGTTTATGTTTTCTTTCCTCTTTCCCTATTCTTTTCTTTTCTTCTCTTATAATAGGTGTTAAGTTTTTAGATTAGAATATATGACTTTTAACTTTTTTTTTATAAATCCAATATATATATATATATAATATATATATTTAATCACTATATATATATATTACTGATATAGTAATAGATATATAAATATATTATTAATCAATATTATGTTGTATGAATGAGACTTGCATTGATTATTTTTATATATACTTATCATCAATCATCCAACAAATGGATATAAATATAGAAGACATAATAATATAGAGGCATGTCTCTTTGAGGAGATATGACTCTATATTATTATGTCTTTTCAATATATCACTAGTGACCGATAATATTAATTGGTGTTAGCAATTCTTATTGTAACCGATGAATTTAATAACACTTGGTCAGTGGTGCCCGATCAACACCCGATCGGTATTATAATTTTACTTGATCGGTATTACAAACTGATATCACCGATATTAATTCGGTTAAGTTAACCAATCGATATGAATTAGTAACTTTGACAACTGATATCAAGCAGTGAATATTAATATGATCGATACTAATCAGTATCATATATAACAATGAACATTTTAATATAATGTTTGAATAATATTTATTTGATCAAATAATATAGATATAATTTTACGTATGTATATTAATATATATAATAATAATATATATTAATATGCTATGATCTTTTCTCATATTATTTTATCTGATCGAAGCTATAAATCATCAACACTTCCTCTTAGCTAGGGAAGATAAAATGCATATCACAATAAGTTCATAAATTGTGAAAGTTTGTTCATCAGAAATATGGTCTGATAAAAAATATCAATTCTCATGATGTTATCAATAGGAACATATTCCCAATATGTGGATTCCCTCCATCGGCGATTTTATCCACAATTTCTCAGGTGGATTGCCTCCATCGACGATTCTATCCACAAGTTCTCAGGTGGATTACCTCCATCGATGATTCTATCCACAGGCTCTTGTGTGGATTGCCTCCATTGATGATTCTATCTACAAGTTCATGAGCTTTAGTGTGGACTGCCTCCATCAGTGATTCTATCCAAACGTTCCCAGGTGGATTGCCTCCATCAATGATTCTATCCACAAGTTCTCAGGTGGATTGCCTCCATCGGTGATTTTATCCATAAGCTCTCCTGTGGATTGCCTCCATCGATGGTTCTATCCACAAGCTCATGAGCTTTAGTCTGGATTTCCTCCATTGGCAATTCTATCCACACATTCCCAAGTGGATTTCCTCAATCGAAGATTCTATCCACAAGTTATGATCTGTTTAAATCATCACAAGATGTCTATCACAATAGAAGATCAAGTTATTGTAAGATCGTCACCTTCCAATAACTTTAACAAATAGAAGTGATAATCATTTGGAAGTCGTCACTTCCTTATGATTTATACAGGATGCATATTATTATAAAATAACATTAGTATAATAATCTATAATCATGTCAAGTTTACTGTGGAGCAGAAGTGTTCTATCTTTATCAGTGAATTCCCTCTCAATCATAAGGTATCTTGAATTTTTTTTAGACTACATATTTCTCTGAATACACGTTTGAATTGTTGACTTCAGCAAGGGAAGCTTGCAGTCTAAGTCTGGCAGGACACTTTCTTGCAGTGTGACCATATTTGTCACATCTAAAATATTGTATTGTAGAGAGGTCTCTAGGTTTCTTGAACAACTGTTGATCATATGAATTCTTTCCCTTTTTCCTTTTCAAACTAGTGATGAGAACCTGAACATCTTCATTTGTCGATTCTACGTTTCCTCTAGATATTAGGTTACAATCTTCTTAAATGTAGTCAACTTTTAGTTGATCAAATTTGGGGAGTTTGGCAAGATCACTTACTCCTTGTCTAAAGTTTTCCCATGAGATAGGGAGCCCATTTAGAGTTATCATAGTTAACTCCTTATTATCATAAATGTGACCAATTTAAGATAGTTGATTCCTTAATTCTGTTATCCTCATTAAATATGAGGTAATAGTCTCTCCTTTATTCATTTTAATATTAGAGAGTTGATTTTAAGGGTAAGAATTATGCTAGTGTTGTTGATCTCAAACATGTTTTCCAGGGCTTTGAACATGTCATATGCAGAGTCTAAATTTGTGATGATAGGTAGTAGATGATATTTTACTCCATCTACTAATAATTACATTTCTCTAGTATTATCCTTTTCCCATTGACTCTGCTCATCATTTCCATCAGGTTTAAGAGGATTTTCTATTATTATCTTTAGCTCATTCTTCCTTAGTACCAACATTATTCAAAGTTTCCATGATTCAAAATTTGAAGCACCTTCAAGTCTGTCTTCGAGTCTGATTCCATTTGCCATTCTGTAGGTACAAAAGTCTGATATCAATCTTCCTTTAATCTAATCGAATCTTCCTTCAAGCGGTTAGGCTTTGACGAAGGAACCTGGCTCTGATACCATATTAAGTTTTTAGATCAGAATATATGACTTTTAACTTTCTTTTATAAACCCAATATATAAAAATTTCAATATATATAATATATATTTAATCACAATACATATATATATATATATATATATATATATATATATATATATAGACTTGCATTGAGTGTTTTTATATACTTATCATCAATCATCCATCAAATGGATATAAATAATAGACATAATAATAAAGAGGCATGTATCTTTTAGGAGACAGGACTCTATATGATTATGTCTTTTCAATATAGCATTAGTGACCGATAATATTAATTGGTGTTAGCAATTCTTATTGTAATCGATGACTTTAATAACACCCGATCGATAATTCCAGTTGATCAGTATTACAAACTGATATCACCGATATTAATTCGGTTAAGTTAACCAATCGATATGAATCGATAAATTTGACAACCGATATCAATTGGTGAATATTAATATGACCGATACTATTCGGTATCATATATAACAATGAACATTTTAATTTAATGTTTGAATGATATTTATTTGATCAAATAATTTTTTTTCTATTAAATATATATGAATATTGATTCATAGAAAAGCAGTTACAATCAAGTGTCAAGCTTTACCTAGTTACCAAAAATAGCACCAAACATATATGGATGGTAAATAACCTAAATACATGTTCAAAAACACCTGACTGACATGATAAGAGTAGCAGAAATATAATTTTTTTTTGTCTAAGTTACAGATTACACATAGTGGTTAATCAAAAAATGTTGCATAAATAGACAACATCATATGAAATCTTCTTCCCTTAGGGGTACCCATGCTAACCAGTCTTGATGGCCTTCCATCCATTTGAGCACCTCATCCTTTCTAATATGTTGTTCATATGGGTGAGCCAGGGGATTGGCAACTGGAACTTTTAGGCCTGGAATAGCATTGAGTGGGACAACATTGATGATTGGTCTCTCTTTACGGTTCAAGGTTTCAACTTCTGCCATGAAATTGTGAAGGGAATCTCTAAAGGGGGCCAATTCCTATGACTCATTTGTCCAAGTGTACCCATGGGAGACCTCCTATGCTCCCAGTCTGACAATGCCATCCTTGAATAGGTCTTCCAGTTTTTTCCTCTTGATCTTTATCACAACAGTGACCTGCACAACAATATCATGGAATATGAGTCTCTTGAGAGACTTAGTAAGGCTTCTAAGATTTCCATCAAACACATTATCATTCCTCTTTTTCTATAAGTTCCACATAATTAAAGAAGAAAGAATTGTAAAAAAACTATTAAAACGCTGTTTCAAATAATCAATATTCCCAGAGATAATATCCACAACAGAGGCTGCATAAATTTGGGGGAATCCAAAGAGTTTCCAGACACTGGTGGCAAAGGGATAACTAAAAAAATTATGGCTAACTGACTCAGGGAGAGGGAAAAAGGAGCAGATACTGGGCTCACCATTAGGCAGTGTATAGTCAGAAAATGGAAGCACTTCTATGGTAGACTAGTTTAGCCTTCTGAGTAAGTGGTTTGGGGTTATGTCAAGTGCCTTGAATGGGTTCCTGAGTTAGACCTGGCTTTCCCCTATTCTGCCCCATTTTCCACCTCTCTCCAGCCAGTTTTTGGCATTCTGGACTGTAGATCAGAGATCTTTGACCTCAGGGCCAAGGTCAACCTTTTAGGTCCATGTTGACCTTGACCCTGACCTAGGTCAAGGTCAACCTCACCCATGACCTAGGTCAAGGTCAACCTCACCCATGACCTAGGTCAAGGTCAACCTCACCCATGACCTAGGTCAAGGTCAACCTCGACCTTGAGCCAGGGTCCAGATTTCAGGATCTCATAGTTTCCAGATGTCAGTTTTGAAAAACTTAATTCCTGCTTCCGGGTCGGCTATTTCAGGTTCCGAAGCGATGATTCCTAAATTATATTTAATATAGGTCTTTTCCTAGGGGTAAATTATTTAATGGGAATTTAATCCTCCTATGTTGACCTCCTTAGAAGATTGTGCCCTAATTTCATATAAAAGGAGGTTTTTCTCCTCTCATTTTCTCTAAGTCCTCTATCCACGTCTAAGCATCATTGAGAAATTGAGAAACATTATCAAGTAAAGTTAAAGCAAGCTAAGGAGAAATATTTGAAGCAAGATGTTGGAATTATTGGAATGATGTACTGAGAGGGGAGGGGTGAATCAGTACCTCTAAAACATTTTATGTGGTTGGCCCATTAACCTTTGTGTCATCAGATTTATATATACCTATCTATCTGTTCATCTTTGCTTTTGTATGTGAAGTCATAATATAATTTATTTACATGTATAAACATTCAAGAAACATACATGAAAGTAAATAACACATAACACATGATATGATATCGTAGAAAACTCCTGTTAGGAAGTAAAAACTGTGGTGGGGATGTCTACCCACAAAACTTCACTATGTATAGATAAGTAGGGAGCTGGTAAAGGCTTACAATTGATCACTTTTGATGATCTACCCTGCTAGGAGTATTAGAGTGGAGACCTATTAGGATCTACTTTGTTTGAAGCTTTAGCGACACCATTAGGTGTGCACTCTATTAAGAGATTTATCAAAGAACGGTTAAGTCCACCTTCTACAAAAGGATTTCTGTTGTGATGCACTTGTTAGAATGCAACTACAATATAAATGTTGATCTGATAGTGAATGCAATCTCTAGTTGTTGATAACAGATCCTGTATAGCTTACAATGTATATGTAATCACCTTGAGTGATTGAGTAATACCTTGTCTCTGCTCGTCGATAGCCTTCCTATGTTCTTGATAACTTGTTTGATATGTTTTTGAACTTTGCATGAATTCTCTTCTTCATCTTAGATGCTCTCCTTGGCTACTATCATTTGTCAAATGATTACATGCCACTCTACATTATAAATGATTGAACATCTATTTATACTAGTTTCTAGCTCTATTCTTGATTCATGTTTTTCAAATTAACTCTAGATCCAAGGTTTACAACTTGACCTTGATCTTTATTTAGATATGTTTTAGATCTGTTAGGATGATTTAAAACATTTAAATTATGCTTGCTTGACCCTCAAGTAAGTATTTAAAACAAGTAAAAACTCTATAAATAGAATTATTTTTCTTTATCTGACGTGTAAAGTCAGATCCACTTTTTGCGGGTTCTGTAACTGACTGTCGGTTCTGATGGTCGGGATGCTCTGTTAGTCTGTCAGTTTTGTCCTTTGTCGGTGTTCCTTAATTGAACTATTCGTTGGGTATGCCTTTTCTGCTCTGTCGGCGATGTTCTAAAAATTGTATCATCGGTTATGCTTGTCGTCGGTCTTACTCTTGTCATTGATCGTCAGGCACGTCTGTACTTAGCATTTTTACAATAGACATTTTGTCTCATCGGGTATGCTTGCTGTCCGTAGGTTATGCTTATACCGATGACATTTATCATGTTTTTCCCTTTAAGCATACTAATGGAAAAACTTAATGTCACCAATCTCCCCCTTTGTCATTAGTATCAAAAACTAATATGTGCAACATACTTGATGCATTAGTATGTACACCTATGTATACTTCTTCCTTAGTCATGAAATGACTCCCCCTATGCATATGTCGGTAAGTGTAATTTTATGTACATATCTATCCTTGCTATATATACATTATACATATCCTCATATGGTATATTGTATATATGTATACATTCCTCCTTTTACTACTAAAGTATTTTGTACATGTGTTTCCTCCTTTTTTGATAATGAGGGCAAAGGTACTTACATCTTTTCAAAAATGTGAGAGTGCGAGGCTTTGATTTCCTCCATCATATTCTCCCATTTCTCCTTTAAATTCTCTAGAGGCATGTGCTCAAGTGTTATTCTCACATGCATGTCATATATGCTTTATACCACATACATTTCTGGGGTTGAGATTAGATTCCTTGCATCTGTAATATGTTGTTGCAGAGTGGTGAGGTTTGGCAATCTGTGAGCTTGAAGCTCTGTAACGTCATTTCTAAATTGAGTTTCCGCATCCCATATTTCTTGTCTTAGTCTATTTACCTCTGTAATCTTTTCATGATGCGGCTTTATTGTGTTTGCATCAGAGGTTAAACTTAATGCACTAGTTGTTAGATCTAAATCTAGTTGTGACAACTTTTCACTATTTTCTTTAGTGAAATTTTCTAATGTGCATAATTTATGAACTAAGGTAAAAAATTCAACAATCATAGGTTCTAATTCACTTGCTAGTTCAGATAGCTTTACCTTGTTCTCTGGCACTTCTTAGCTGATCTTCTCAACTAGTTTGTGTTGATACTTCATCTCTGCCTGTTCTTCCATTGCCTTCTCTACATCTACATTCTGATTTGTGACGACGTTAGTTTGAACTGCTATTTGTTCCATGACTGATATATTATCTTCAATTTTGATATCTGGAGCAAGTTGATGTAGAATTTCCCTTGCCTTATCGAGTGTTTGGGCTTCCCTATGTTCCTTTTTCATCGATAGGTGATTGTCCTTCGGTTTGTTCCTCCTTACCTTCTGTTTCCTCTTCACCTTCTTCAGATTTTCTAGAAATAGGGTACAGACCTCAGAAAAAAACATTCTTCAGATCTGAAATTCTTTAAGGTTGGTACTTCCTCTCATCCTTTTCAATTACTACAATATATCATATCTCCTTAATCATAAAACAAAATTTAAGATCTTCTTCTTTGCTCTCATTTCCAAATGGTTGATTCATTTATTCATTGATCCCTCTTTTGGGTTAATCAACTTGGATCTTTCATTTGTGCATTTGGGGATAAAAGAGGAACATCTTATCTTCCTTCCCCCTATACGCTTAATCACATTACAATACACAAAATTACAATTAA
>MU226923.1:533007-543748 GCA_018584345.1 Thuja plicata | reverse complement strand
GTTACCAAATCTTTGTGTTTATGTGTTATGAATGATTATACTTTCATGCTTGTAGTAGATTAGATAAATGAATGGTCAAGTATATACAAATGCAGAAATGATTTAAAGTTTTAAAAGTTACTGATTCACCCCTCCCCTCTCAGTAACTTGGCTAGTCTTGATTATTTCCAACAATAATATATATAAAAATATCATCTGCACTCCTAGCCATGGCTAGATTCATGTTGAGAGAAGTAGGCGATAAAAAGAGTTTGAAAAAATGATGGGGAGCTCTAACTCCTAAGATATTTCTTGCTCTTCTTAAGGCCTTTCCTGTGACCTTACTAGGGTAATGATGACATGTAACTGATTAAATGTTTGATAATGTTAAGTTGAAGATAATGCAAGACATTAAATTAGTTAATGATTTGTATTGTCATTGATGTCAACTTGATATAATTTGTACGGTCATGTATAAAATTCCAAATACTTTAGAGAATCAATGGAACAAAGGTTATGCTTTCAGAAATGCATAAAATTCAAGTATTCACTAAGTGACAGACAACACCGACGGAGTGCACACCATCGGTAAAGGTAGAAAAGAAAAGTCACAGTGATACCCGACGAGCAGAAGACAATGTTGCCCAATGAAGCAAACCACAAGATGCTCGACGAGCTAAAAATAGAGTTTCCCGACAGACGGAGATCTTGAAGATAACTTGAGTCACACCGACGGAATTGATAGTTGTAACCGACGACTAACTGAAGAGTTGACCGATGGAACATAGAATTTAGAAAATGACAAAATATCTAGCTGGCAAGAGCTAAAGATAGACTTAATTGGTTGTTTTCTTTGTTTTATTCGACCAGAGTTAAGTGGTTGATTTAAAGAAGATTTGTACAGTTGGTATAAAGATAACTATGAGATAAATAACGAGTTATGCTTTAAATCAAATTGGCTAGATTATTTTTCACGCCAAGAATCAAGAATCAAGAAACAATGAATATCATGTCTATATAAGAGCCAAGCTTAATTCATTTTTTGTATCACATGAAAAGAGATTAAGGGGAGTGAATAGAAAGAGGATGCTATAAAGGAAACTGATGAAGAACAACTTCATGCAGTACTGATCAATCAAGCTGAAGTAGAGCTAAGGAATTATGCAGACACTGACAAACAGTGAACACAACATCACAGAGAAGAAAGTATGGAGCACAAAAGAATTGAATTGATACATTGAACAAAGAGGTAATGTACTTAAATAGATCTAAAAATCTGCAATTCAAGTTGCATTAGAAATAGGTCATTTTGTTTTAGTTTAACCATTGAAGCATCAAGTCTCTTAATAGAGCAGGACTTAAAAGTCTTCTATCTATTGAGGTACATCCCAAGGAGTGCCAAAAAGGTTGATTCATGAAAGTAGGATTGGATATGCCTGATGCCTATTGATAGTCTAAGAGAGAGGCTGACTCAAGGTTGACAGCATTAGATGCCCGATACTAAGTGACAACCTATATGTGTAAAATCCTCTAACAAGGTCACACCTAACAGTGTGTTTATAACCTTTAACAGGGTTGGCTCTTAACATGGCTCACTTCAAAAGAGTGAAAATTTGGGGTACCGGTCCCAGTGGTTTTTCCCTTAATAGGGTTTCCACGTTAAAAATTCATGTGTTATGTGTATGATTCATTTCTTTATTGTTTTGTATCTGACATAATTAACACTGGATTTATCGGTATACTCAGCATATTTACTGTATTTTGGTAAATAGTTATATTGCTTATCGGTAATAAAGGAGAATAAGGACAGACAAGGTAAACGGACAGACAATTAATCATTATAAGTATCTCATGGCATGTATCTTGTAGGGACATAATAATCTGAGGTTTATTTGATTGGTGGTTAGAATAAGGATAAGTTTTTGAGGCCATTGATTCAACCCCCCTCTTAGTTATTACTAATAGGTAATTCTCTCTACCCTAACCAGAGGAAACTCCTATGGTTCCTCTACTCCAACTAGAGCTCTCCACCAACTTCAAACTTTCCTCAATCCTTCTCTACTTAACTATGCATCCATAGGCTCAATTCAAGTATCTATGCTCCCAAACTATTCTTGGAAATAGGAATATGGTTTCAACCTATTTACCCTTCACCTTCTTTTAGTCTTGATCCAATATGATGGGTTCTTTCAAGGTTTTCCCATCGAGTTCACACTTTCCTAGATTTTAGGCCTTACAGCCTTTTTAGCCCAATTAGGCCTCCTAAAACCAGTAATCTTGGAATTACCCCAAACTTCTCTTAACAAACCCCCAAACTAGTTGTGAATTCTCTCTAAGGACCTCATAGGATTCAATATTTCCTAGTCTTAGGTCTCCATAGTGTCCATACATATGACTTCCAACAAACCCCTATTTAAGGGTTTTTAGGGCATGTATGATAGTCTATCTTCTTTGGTCTCACTAAGTGCTCTAATGGATTCCTATTAACTTCTCCTTGAAACCACATATCCTTAATACATTCCCCTACATCCACCACTTCAAGATTGGCACAAACCAATCCATCTAGAAAGTCCTCTTGCCTCTGCAACTAAGCAATTCCCTAGCCATATATCTTTGTACTCGCCTAAGGCCCGCTTGTAAAATTATCTCCTCTGCACACAAGGAATCCAAAATCCATATTTACACTAATTACAAAGTTCCTTTCTTGATTCCAAGTTTCCATGAAGATCCAACCATGGGAATTAAATAAAAGGCCATATTTACATAACTGTCTCTAGACTGGACAACAACACAGTTAAAACTAAAGAATTTACAAACTAATAAAACAAAGTATCAAATTGCTAAACTACCACTAGAAAAGTTAATTACATGAACCCATTTAAAAAAATCCAACACAAGAAACCACCATTCAATCCATTAAAGTGTGGATGAAGGCTCTGTAACACAAAAACCAGTCAAATCCTTGCTTTCTCCAAACTCAATCCGTACAATATGATGTCCAACCCCCAAAATAGGGCTTCTTTGGTCTTAAGTAGTCTATTCCCACATTCTCAGACCCTTAGGTCGGGTTTAAGACCTCATTAAATCTCTTTCCAACATTCTAGGAAATGTTGTCATGACAACTTTGCAAAGTTGCAAAGTTGTCATGAGCAACTTTTACAACTTTTGCAATTGTGACATTCTACTATCCTAACTTGCACAAATAGATCCAAAACCACTCCACTCGACCCTAAAACACTCAAAAACACCAAAAGTACATTTTCCACTCCATTTTTGAGTCTTGGTCAAAGTTTGACCCAATTTGACTTTCCTAGGTCTTAAGCAACAATGAGCCTAGACCCTATTGGACTAAACCACACACAAAAAACTTAAAGAATCTCAACTAAGAAAATACTCCACACAAATTTGGGAATTTATCTTAGTCCTTATTTCCCTGGTGGTTGGCTAGAACCACCTACAAGCCAAAATTGTCAAAGATCTTCACTGAGACCTTAAGGTGTTCCTGCACCATTCTCTCCCTGCAATAAGAAATTCAGTGTACCTGAGGTGTTATGAACTCTAGGATGATGCCATGCTTATTGAAATCACCCTCTTCTATCCAAGTAGCCTCTGATTCAGGTTGATGTTTCCATTTCACTAGGTGCTCCATGTAAGTCTTGTGTGTAGTCTTCTTCACTCTAGAATCTAGTACCTTCTCAGCTTGAGGCATGACCTGATCAGGAATCTTGAGTTCTACCACATCCTTAATCACCTCAGTACTGTACTCTTGCTCCTTTATCTCTGGACCCTTGTATTTAATCATATCCTTCACATTGAAGATAGGATAAATGGACATCTCCTTTGGTAAATCTACTTTGTAGGCATTGGAGACATACTTGGCCAACACCTTGCATGGCCCAATCCTCTTCATTTGCAAATTTCTTGGTATGTCTTTTTGTATTATGGCTTTGTTCAAAAACACCATCACCAAGGCTCCTACCTCAAACTGTAAGTATATTATCTTCTCATCCACTTTTTCTTTCAGCTTCTGATTAGCCTCCATTAATGTCCTTCTCACATGTTCATGAACCTCTCTCATTGACTGAGCAAAGTCATCTGCATTCCCACTGATCCCTTCATAACCTTTTAAGTCCCTAAGCTCAAATACACCCCTTGGATGTAATCCATACACAATTTCAAATAGACTCTTACCAGTAGTCCTGTTTGTACTGTCATTATAGGCAAACTCTGCTTGAGGGATGACTTGTTCCCATCCTTTCCCATACTCGGTTAGGCACCTTATAAAATAACCAATTACTCTATTAATTACCTCTGTTTGGCCATTTGTTTGAGGAGGATATGCAGAGCTATGTGCCAAGTTGGTCCCCAATCTCTTCCATAAGGTTTTCTAGAAGTTCCCCATAAATTTTACATCCCTATCTGATACAAAATTGGTTAGAAACCCATGTATTCTCACTATTTCTTTAAAGAAAAGATGAGAAATATGATTAGCATCATGAGTTGTTTTACAAGGGATAAAATGACTCATTTTACTGAATCAATCTACTACCACAAACACACTATCCAAACCAGTTGGTGTTCTAGGTAGCCCCACTGTGAATTCCATACTTATGCACTCCCAAGGTCTATTTGGGATGGGAAATGACTGATAGAGCCCTGCATTTGAGGATGTCCCTTTGGATTTTTGAAATACCCGACATTGCCCAACATACTTCCTTACACCCTTCTACATTTTAGGCCAATGGTAAAATATCTCCACACGATCTAAGGTCATATTTAACCCAAAGTGCCCACTCAAACTACCATTGTGCTTCTCTTGGATGAGGTTCTCCTTCATAGATCCCCTTGGAACACATAGTTATTTTCCCTTAAGCAGTAGACCATTCTACAATGTATAATCAACATATTCACTATGGAAATGATTATTAAAATCAATGCATACCTTGTGGATCTCTGAGAAATATGCATCCCCTTCATATAGACCCTCAAATCCTTCAACTCCTGTGCTCTGCAATTGGATCTCTTGTACAGTAAGAAATCTCCTACTAAGTGCATCTGCAACTTTGTTTTTTACTTCCTTCTTATGCTTGATTGTAAATGTGTATGACTACATAAATTCCATCCACTTTATGTGTCTCAAACTAAGATTCTCTTGTGTATTGATCTAGCTAAGAGCTTGGTTATCTGTGTATACCACAAACTCTTTTGGCAACAAATAGTGCCTCCACTTCTTTAGAGCTTGAACCAATGCATAAATCTCCAAGTCATAAGATGAATATCTAGAATTTTCCTCATTTAACCTTTCACTAAAGAAGGCTACTGGCCTCCCTTCTTGACTTAGGACTACACCTACTACTATTTGGCTAGCATCACATTCTACAATGAATAATTTGTCAAAACTTGGAAACACCAATATTGGTTGGGTAGCCACTTCTTTCTTCAACCTTTCAAACCCTTCATTGGCTTCCTTGGTCCATATAAAATTTGTTTTGACTCCACCCTTTATGGTATCTAGGACATGTGCATAGATTTCATTGAATCTCCTCACAAACTTCCTATAGAATTGAGCCAAACCATGGAAAATTCTCACTTCTGTCCCTATTTTTGGAGTAGGCCAACTTAGGATTGCTTCAACCTCACTTTTATCCATCTTTAGATCACCTTGGGAAACTAAAAACCCTAAGTAGACAAGATCTTGTTTCATGAATTCACTTTTCTCAAGGTTGATGGTTAATTTCTCCTCTTGGAGTTTCTTCAACACAATCTCTAGGTGTTTCATTGATCTTCTTTAGTTTTGCTAAATATGAGGATATCATCTAGGTAGTCTACTAAAAATATACCTATGTAATCCTTTAAGACTTTGTTCATGACCCTCATAAAAGTACTAGGTGTATTTGTAAGCCCAAATGGCATTACTAACCACTCATAGAGTCCCTTTGTGGTTTTAAAGACAGACTTCCACTCATCCCCCTCTTTCATCCTAATCTAATAATATCCACTCTTAAGGTCTATTTTAGAAAATTACTTAGCACCCCCAAGACAATCCATCAAGTCTTCTATTCTAGGAATAAGAAATCTATACCTAATTGTTATCCTATTTATTTCCCTAGAGTCAGTACACATTCTCCACTTACCTCCCTTTTTAGGGTCCAATACCACTGGAAGAACACATGGATTGATGCCCCTATCACAAAATCAATCTGATGACTGATTTCCCTTTGTGGAGGTAGTGTAGCTGGCATCCCATCACATATGATGTCCTTAAACTGATCCAACAACTGTTTGAATTCTGCAGGCATAGGTGTCTCTTCTTCCTTTGGTTTCACCAAGATAACATAACCAATTCCTTCTTCCTCCTTCATGTATTTTAGGAATTCCTTTCCACTCATCAAGAGAGTGTTGGTGTCCTTCCTCTCCACTGTATCTTCTTCTACTAAGGATTGTGTCTTATAAGTGACTCCATTCTTCTTGAATGAGTACTTATTCTCCTTGCCATGGTGGACGACTTCTCTATCATACTGCCATGGTCTTCCAAGAAACATATGTAAAGCATCCATTGGTAGAATATCACAAAGTATCTTGTCCTGATACTTCTCTATGGTGAAATTGACCCACACTTGTTCATTGACCAATATGTTTTTCCCCTTGTTCAACCAAGTTACTTGATAGGGGTAAGCATGAGGTATCTTGTCCAACTTCAACTTTTGCACTACCTCCTCTGAGATCACATTATCTTTTGACCCTGATTCTATGATGACTCTACACACCTTGTCAAGTATCTTGCACTTCACCCTAAAGAGTGCTCTCCTTTTCTTATGTTCATCCTTGTTAGGTTCTTTAATCAAGATTCTCCTAAGCATTAAGCTTTCTCCTTTCTCTTAATCAAGACTTACCTCAGAATGTTTAGTATTGTCTTCCTCTTGCACATATGCAGTTTTATTCTCTCTTGTGAAGATGATGGCTTATCTGGACACCTATAGGCAGGGTGACCCAAGTGTCCACAATTATAACACCTCATTGAAACAAAATGTGAGCTTCTTCCAAAACCACCATAACTACCTCTTCCACCACTATGAAATCTTCTTCCTCTGCCATATCCTCCTCTAATATTTGAATCATTTGTTTTCTCAATGATATTAGAGTCTCCTTGACCTCTGGTGTTATTGCTCCTTTCACTAGAACCTCCTATATGTCATCCTCTAGAGTCTCTACCTCTTCCTCTACCCCTAGAGATTGAATCTTGCTTCTTTCTGAGTTTTTCTTCCACCTTAAGGGCCATTTGAAAACAACCATGGATAGAAGTTAAGGTAAATAGGCTTAGCTCCTCTTGAATGTTCCACCTAAGTCCATTTAGGTATCTAGCTACCTTGATTCTTTCTATCTCTTTCACTCTGGACCTAAGGTATAATTTTTGAAATTCTTTAGTGTAGGATGCCACATCTAAGTCCTTTTGTTTGAGATTCTGTCTCTTTTTATGCAGTTGGATGCCAAAATCCTCTAGTAGGTAATTTTCTTTTACCTTATCCACCATAGTCTTCCAATTGACTATTGGTTTCTTCCCTTCTATTTCTCTTTCCTCTTTCAAGATCTTCCACCAAGTTAATGCTTTTCCTCTCAATCTTGACTTAGCTATGTTCACCTTTTGTGCCTCTGTAATCCCATCACATTCAAAGTGATTCTCCATGCCTTCAATCTATTCCATCACCAATTTTGCATCAATTTGGCCAGAGAATACAGTGATTTATTCTAATGATTTTCCACTTAATTCCTTAAGGGCTTTGAGGAAAGGTTCCTCAGGTAACTGAAGGGTCTGGTTCTGGTTCTCCCTCCTCTTCAACTTGATTCTTTCCTTTGTCTTTATCCTCTCCTAACTGTTCTTTCATTTTGCTTGCAGTCTTTGTAACCTCTACCAATTTGTGTTTCAACTCCTCCATAGCTTCTTCTAGGATTCTATTCTCGACTTGTTCTGGCAAATCTCTTTCCAACTCTGCATTGGTCACCATGGTGCTCTCACTAGTTGACTCACTCACCTCTAACATGCACACTTACTTCCCAAGCCTTTCAATGGCTCTGATACCACTTTGATGGGGAGCTCTAACTCCTAAGAGCTATCTTTCTCTTCTTAATTCCTTTCTTGTGACCTTACTAGGTTACTTCTCTCTACCCTAACCAGAGGACACCCCTATGGTTCCTCTACTCCAACTAGATCTCTCCACCAACTTCAAACTTTCCTCAATCCTTCTCTACTCAATTGTGCATCCATAGGCTCAATTCAAGCATCTATGCTCCCAAACTATTCATGGAAATAGTAATGGTGTTTCAATCTATTTCCCCTTCACCTTCTTTCAATCTTGATCCACTATGGTGGATTCTTTCAAGGTTTTCCCACCGACTTCATACTTTCCTAGATTTTAGGCCTTGTAGCCTTTTTTGCCCAATTAGGCCTCCTAAAACTAGTAATATTGGAATTACCCCAAACTTATCTTAAAAAACCCCCAAACTAGTTGTGGATTCTCTCTAAGGACCTCACAGGCTTCAAGATTTCCTAGGTCTTAGATCTCCATAGTGTCCGTACATAGGACTTCCAACAAACCCCTATTTTAAGGGTTTTTAGGGCATGTATGATAGTATGTATTCTTTGGTCTCACTAAGTGATCTAATGGATTCCTCTGCACTTCTCCTTGCAACCAAATATCCTTGATACATGCCCCTACATCCACCACCTTTAGATTGGCACACAACAATCCATCTAGCAAGTCCTCTTGCCTCTACAACTAAGCAATTCCCTAGCCAAATATCTTTGTACTCGCCTAGGGTCTGCTTGTAAAATTATCTCCCCTACACACAAAGACTCCAAAACCCATATTTACACTAATTAAAAATTTCCTTTCTTGATTCCAAGTGGCCATGGAGATCCAACCACGAGAATTCAAGAAAAGGCCATATTTGCATAACAGTCTCTGGATTGGATAACGACACAATCACAACTAAAGAATTTACAAACTAATAAAATAAAGTACCAAATTGCTAAACTACCACCACACAGGTTAATTACATGAACCCCTTTAAAAAAATACAACACAAGAAACCACCATTCAATCCATTAAAGTGTGAATGAAGGCTCTATAACACAAAAACTAGTCAATCCTTGCTTTCTCCAAACTCAATCAGTACAATTTGATGTCCAACCCCTAAATTAGGGTTTTTTTGGTCTTAAGTAGTCCACTCCCATGTGATAAGACCCTTAGGCAAGGTTTAAGACCTCATTAAAGCTCTTTCCAACATTCTAGGAAACATTGTCATGACAACTTTGCAAAGATGCAAAGTTGTCATGAGCAACTTTTACAACTTTTGCGATTGTGACATTCTACTATCCTAACTTGCACAACTCGATCCAAAACCACTCCATTGGTCCCTAAAACACTCAAAACACTAAAAGTACATGTGCCACTACATTTTGGAGTTTTGGTCAATGTTTGACCCAATTTGACTTTCCTAGGTCTTAAGCAACAATGAGCCTAGACCCTATTGGACTAAACCACACACAAAAACCTTAAAGACTCTTAACTAAGAAAAAACTCCACGCAAATTTTGGACTTTATCTCAGTCCTTATTTCCCTGGTGGTTGGCTAGAACCACCTACAAGCCAAAATTGTCAAAGATATTCACTGAGACCTTAAGGTGCTCCTGCACCAAGAAACATGATTCATTTCCCCAACAAGACTATGAAGGTACTTAACCTTCAATTAAAATTTTTCTTTGTACACTTGTATGTAAAAGATAAAAATAAGAATTATTTTTATTTTACATTGCTATCCCAAAACCTTACAAGAATTTTTACCCTAGTTTTTAATACGTTGAACTAAAAATAATATAAATATAATGTATAATTATGGGTACCTACTAATGCATTCTTAATATGTTGAACTAAAAATAATATAAATATAATGTATAATTATGGGTACCTTACTAATGCATTCTTTGAAAATATTTGTCTATGGAAGAGCATATGAAAACACTCTATTTTTTCTAGACTCTAGCTAGAGATATGTTGGTTGATATTTTTATTTTTAATTTTTAATTTTGGCTAAAGTAAATATGTTTAACAAGAATTTTTTTTAAAGATGTTAAATTTATGGCTAGGAAAATAATAATCAATGGATTAACAATAAGAAAGAAAAGAAGATATTTTGTGACGTGAACAAAATAATACTTTAATAAAAAGATTAAATTGGTGACATTAATTTTGCCATTAGTATACTTAATGAAAAACATTGATAGAGATCACCGATAGACTACAGAGATCACCAGTGGACTACAAGCATTACCGATAGACTACAAGTATTACCAGCGAACAACGAGCATACCCGACAGAACACAAAGGTCATGAAAAATGCTAAGTATGGAATTGACAAGCATCATCGGCGACACAGTTTTGAGAAAAAAACCGGCGGAACAGAAAAGGCATACCCGATGACCAGTTCAAGAAAGGAATACCAATGACCAAGAAAATTGATCGTTAGAACCGACAATCAATCAAAGAACCCGCAAAAAGTGGATCTGAGTTTTACACGATGGATAAAGCAATGTAATTCTATTTATAGAGTTTTAATTTGTTTTAAATCATAACTTGAAGGTCAAGCAAGCTTTATGTAAATGTTTTAAAGCATCCTAACAGATCTAAAACATATCTAACTAAAGATCAAGGTCAAGTTGTAAACCTTGGATCTAGAGTTAACTTGCGAAGCATGAATCAAGAATT
>MU226923.1:506819-521665 GCA_018584345.1 Thuja plicata | reverse complement strand
TGTATATATACTTACACTTACCGACATATACAAAGGGGGAGTCATTCAAATGACTAAGGAAGGAGTATACACAGGTGTACATACTAATACACTCAGTATGTTGCACATATCATGTTTTTGATACTAATGTCAAAGGGGGTGATTGATGACATTAATTTTTCCATTAGTATACTTAATGAAAAACATTGACAGAGATCACCGACAGACTACAGAGATCACTGGCAGACTACAAGCATTATCGGTGGACTACAAGTATTACCGACGAACAAAAAGCATACCTGACAAAACACAAAGGTCATGAAAAATGCTAAGTATGGAATTGACAAGCATCACCGGCGACTACAAGCATCACCGGTGACACAGTTTTGAGAAAAAAACTGACGAAATAGAAAAGGCATACCCGATGACCAATTCAAGAAAGGAACACCGACAACCAAGAAAATTGACCGTTAGAACTGACAGTCAGTTAAAGAACCCGCAAAAAGTGGATCTGAGTTTTACACGATGGATAAAGCAATGTAATTCTATTTATAGAGTTTTAATTTGTTTTAAATCATAACTTGAAGGTTAAGAAAGCTTTATGTAAATGTTTTAAAGCATCATAACGGATCTAAAACATATCTAACTAAAGATCAAGGTCAAGTTGTAAACCTTGGATCTAGAGTTAACTTGCGAAGCATGAATCAAGAATTGAGCCAAAAAACTAGTATAAATAGATGTTCAAATCAATTGTGAGTAATGAATTCATTGTTGTTGATAGCCACAAAGAGCATCTAAGGAGTAGAAGGAAGAATTCATGCAAAGTTCAGAAACAGATCACATCAGTTGTCAAGAACACACAGAGGCTGCCAACGAGAAGATAAAGGTATTATTCAATCATGGAAGGATGATTACTTATATGTATGAAGCTTAATAGGATCTTTTATCAGTAATTAGAGATTGCATACATCATAAAATCAAAGACTTATGTAGTTGCATTCTAACAAGTGCATCACATCTAAAGTCCTTTTGTAGAAGGTGGACTTAATTGTTCTTTACAAATCTCTTAATAGAGTGCACACTTAACAGTGTTGCTAAAGCTTCAAATGATGTAGATCTTAACAGGTCTCCACTGTAATACTCCTAACAGGGCAGGTCATCAAAAGTGACCAATTCTAACCTTAAATGACCCCTTCTTATCTGTAGATAGTGAAGTCTTGTGGGTAACAAACCCCACCACATTTTTTACTTCCTAACAGGAGTTTTCTACGATATCATATCTTGTGTTATGTGTTATCTATTTTCATGAATGTTTCTGTTATGGTTACATACTAAAAAAACTTATGATATGATTGTATATACATAAAGAAAGATGAACAGTTAGATAAGATAATTTACAAACTGGTGATTAAGGGTTAATGGGCTAACCAAGAAAATTTTTAGAGGTACTGATTCACCCCTCCCCTCTCAGTACATTATTCCAATATAATTCCAACATAAATCAATGTTATATGATATAAGGAGAAAAGAGAGGAAGGACATCCCAAGATATGGTAAGTATTGTATGATCGTGTACAAGGGTATTCTCTATTTAAAACATAATAATGAGTAAAAATTGATTCAAAATATGTTTTTACATTACTAAATTAAAAAAAAAATATTGGAAGGCCTAAGTCATATTACTCTATTAAAGGGGTCTACATAAAACTTATCATGTACTACAAGCTATATGTGACTAGCCATTTCCCAAGTCACTTTGTACAAAACTTGATTTTAAAAAAAATCCTGACAAGGAACCTATCAATGTAAATTCTAATAAAAGAATTATCCATTGAATATCATGTATTTTTCTCACCAAAAGAGATTTATTTTAATTGATCTACCAAAAAAATATTTGATGGTCCTAAGAAACCATTAAATAAATAAAAATATGGATAATATAGGATTCAAGTGCGTGAATATTTGAGTTTCAAGATCATGGCATAGGGATGGAGAGAGAGGCTTTTAGAAAATTATTTTTTATTTTTTATTTTGATATGTTAGTTAAAATTATATATTTATATTAATTAAAGAATAGTTTTTTAAAATGTAGTACATTAAAGCATGATTCATATAAAGAGATGAAAAAGATACTGCATCATAAATGAGAGTAGTATATTGAAAACAAGTTTTAAAAGTATTCATCGTCTAACTATTACTCATAAATTGTTCCTCTTCCTCTCATCTATGTTTTCTTTCCTCTTTCCCTATTCTTTTCTTTTCTTCTCTTATAATAGGTGTTAAGTTTTTAGATCAGAATATATGTTTTTAACTTTCTTTTATAAACCTAATATATATATAATTTTAATATATATATTACTGATATAGTAATATATATATTTAATCACTATATATATTACTGATATAGTAATAGATATATAAATATATTATTAATCAATATTATGCTGTATGAATGGCACTTCCATTGATTATTTTTATATATATTGATCATCTATCATCCAGCAAATGGATATAACTATAGAAGACATAATAATATAGAGGCATGTCTCTTTGAGGAGACATGACCCTATATGATTATGTCTTTTCAATATATCATTAGTGACCGATAATAATTATCAGTGTTAGCAATTCTTATTGTAACTGATGAATTTAATAACACCCAATCAATGGTGCCCGATCAACACCCGATCAGTATTATAATTTCACTTGATCGGTATTACAAACCGATATCACCGATATTAATTCGGTTAAGTTAACCAACTGATATGAATTGATAACTTTGACAACTGATATCAATCGGTGAATATTAATATGACCGATACTAATCGGTATCATACATATAATGAACATTTTAATATAATGTTTGAATGATATCTATTTGATCAAATAATATAGATATAATATTATGTATGTACATATTAATATATATAATAATAACAAATATTAATATGCTACAATCTTTTCTCATATTATTTTATCGGATCGAAGCTATAAATCATCAACACTCCCTCTTAGCTAGGGAAGATAAAATGCACATTACAATAAGTTCATAAATTGTGAAATTTTGTTCATCAGAGATATGGTCTGATCAGAAATATCAATTCTCATGATGTTATCAATAGAAACATATTCCCAATATGTGGATTCCATCTATTGGCAATTTTATCCACAATTTCTCAGGTGGATTTACTCCATCGATGATTCTATCCACAAGTTCTCAGGTGGATTGCCTCCATCGATGATTCTATCCATAGGCTCTCGTGTGGATTTCTTCCATTGATGATTCTATCTACAAGTTCACGAGCTTTAGTGTGGATTGCCTCCATCAATGATTCTATCCACATGTTCTCAGGTGGATTGCCTCCATCAACGATTTTATCCACAAGTTCTCAGGTGGATTACCTCCATCGATGATTTTATCCACAAGCGCTCGTGTGGATTGCCTCCATCGATGATTATATCCACAAGCTTACGAGATTTTGTGTAGATTACCTCCATCAGTGATTCTATCCACATGTTCCCAAGTAGATTACCTCAATCAAAGATTCTATCCACAAGTTATGATATGTTTAAATAATCACAAGATGTTTATCATAATAGAAGATCAAGTTATTGTAAGATCATCACCTTCCAATAAATTTAACAAATACAAGTGATAATCATTTGGAATTCATCACTTCCTTATATGATTTACACGGGACCCATATAGTTATAAAATAAAATTAGTATAATAATTAATAATCATGTCAAGTTTACCTTGGAGTAGAAGTGTTCTATCTTTATCAGTGAACTCCCTCTCAATCATAAGGTATCTTGAATTTTTTTTTTAGACTACATATTTCTCTGAATACACATTTGAATTATTGACTTCAGCAAGGGAAGCTTGTACTCTAAGTCTGTCAGGACACTTTCTTGCAGTGTTACCATATTTGTCGCATCTAAAACATTGTATTGTAGAGAGGTCTCTAGGTTTCTTGAACAACTATTGATCATATGAATTCTTTCCCTTTTTCCTTATCGAACTAGTGACGAGAACCTAAAAATCTTCATTTGTGGATTCCACTATTCCTCTAGATATTAGGTTACACTCTTCTTGAATGTAGTCAACTTTTAGTTGATCAAATTTTGGGAGTTTGGCGCGAGCACTTACTCCTTGTCTAACGTTTTCCCATGGGATAGGGAGCCCATTTAGAGTTATCATAGTTAACTCCTTATTATCATAAATGTGACCAATTGAAGATAGTCAATTCTTTAATTCTGTTATCCTCATTAAATATGAGGTAAGAATTATGCTAGTGTTGTTGATCTCAAACATGTTTTCCAGGGCTTTGAACATGTCATATGCAAAGTCTAACTTTGTGATGATAGGTAGTAGATGATCTTTTATTCTATCTACTAATAATTCCATTGATCTAGTATTGTCCTTTTCCCATTGACTCTGCTCATCATTTCCATCAGGTTTAAGAGGATTTTTTATTATTGTCTTTAGCTTATTCTTCCTTAGTACCAACATTATTCAAAGTTTCCATGATTCAAAATTTGAAGCACCTTCAAGTCTGTCTTCGAGTCTGATTCTATTTTCCATTATGTAGGTACAAAAGTCTGATGTTGATCTTCCTTTAATCTAATCGAATCTTCCTTCAAGCGGTTAGGCTTTGACGAAGGAACTTGGCTTTGATACCATGTTAAGTTTTTAGATCTGAATATATGACTTTTAACTTTCTTTTATAAATCCAATATATATAATATATATTTAATCATAATATATACAGTAATAGATATATAAATAGACTTGCATTGAGTGTTTTTATATACTTATCATCAATCATCCAACAAATGGATATAAATATAGAAGACATAATAATAAAGAGGCATGTATCTTTGAGGAGACATGACTCTATATGATTATGTTTTTTTAATATATCATTAGTGACCAATAATATTGATCGGGTGTTTATCGATGTTAGCAATTCTTATTGTAATCGATGACTTTAATAACACCTGATCAATAATTCCACTTGATCGGTATTACAAACAGATATCACCGATATTAATTCAGTCAAGTTAACCAACCGATATGAATCGATGAATATTAATATGACCGATACTAATCGGTATCATATATAACAATGAGCATTTTAATATAATATTTTAATGATATTTATTTGATCAAATTATATATATATATATAATTTGATCATATATATATATATATACACACACACAACACGATCTTTTCTCATATTACTTTATCTGATCGAAGCTATAAATCATCAACAATAGAAATATATAAAAACGAGCGCAAATTTTAAAAATTATTGGAGAAATTCAATTGGACTCATTTTTAGGGTTTTTAAAAATTTATGATTCTTTTAATTTTTTTAATGTATTTGATATAGGGGATGATTTGAATTACTTCTGATTTCCAAAGAAATTGGGATATATGTGGAATATTAAGGAGTACGCAAAAAATTGAAAAAAGCATATTTAGAGATATCCTTGAACAAAATTAAAAGAGGAAAGGCCAATATGGCACCCCCTCCAGGTCCCTCATTCCCAAGACATTACCCATTATTATAGAAGCACATCCTAAATAACAATTATTTGCACTAAGGTTGAAGAAACACCTATACATATAATATCTCAAACAAAGATGGAATTTATGATGTGTTTGGCATTTTATGTTTGAAAAGTGAGGCCAAGTATTATATAGTACACAATATCATCCATGAATCACCCATGAATAAGAAAGACAAGTCTTGGTTTCACAATCTTTCATATTATAGTGGTTTGGTCTTAGAAGATCAAATTAGTGGTTTGGTCTTAGAAGATCAAATGGAAAGAGTTGTTTGCCTCAGGGAAAAATTAATTTTTTTTCATTTACCATTAAAAATTTCCATAGATTTGTGAAAACTTAGTGATCATTCTCACTATTTAAACCTGCTGTATTTGAGGGCACAACTAACTTTTTTCCTGTCTTTCTCTACTTTTTAATAGATAAGTCATCCTTGTGATACTCTATCTTGGTAAACTTAACTAAATATTTCACTAGATTTGGACATAATTAACAATAAATATTTTTCTAGATTCAAGTATTATTATATTTAAAGTGGAAGCCAAGTTGTATACATAAACACACATTATCAATAGATATATGTTTAGTAATTTGAATCCATTTCCTTAATGCCAATTATGCTTATAGCCTAATCACGGTCTTAAAACAAGCATATATTTCATTCTTATTTTGTTATAGAGGTTATTGCATGAGTATTCTTATATTTAAAGTTTGTCCACATATGTTTGTAATTAATATATGTTATCCTCTTAAATTATTTTGATATATCATGTTTTATTTATAAACCCAAAATCCTTAAAAAGGTTTTAAAAGACACAAAATCATAAGAAAAGAAATAGATATTCCAAATACATATAGAAAAAGCCTTCATATAAAAGTGAAATCAATATAAATTAAATGGATATTATTCATACAAATATTTTAATATGCTTAATTATTTGTGAGCTCGAGGCATTCTAATAAAGTACAATAATTTGATAGTGAAAAAATTACATAAAATTATAGTGGTCATAAAGTACGACAATTTGATACAGAAAAAATTACATAAAATTATAGTGGTAATAAATAATTAGTTATAGCTTTGAAAAAACTATAATTCTTTCAATCTTTTTAATATTACAATTAATTAAAGTTAATTAAATTTATTTTCAAAGTGCTAATGATGTAGCTTAAAATGTAGCAACTGCAAAAATATGATTGTATGCCTGGTTATTATAATAATGACCAACAACTATAAATAAAAATGTTATATTAATATTTTAAGAAAATAAAGTAGTGAGTAAATGGGGGAATTCAAAAGTATAATAAAAGAAGCACAAGAATTCAATAGAAATAATAAGAGAGTGTATCTTAATCTTGATTCTACATCTGCTAGTTGTAATATCTATGCATTAATTTCCCTTTGAAGTTCCTATATAGTTATGATTATAACCATATATTTCAAATTAATGATAACTTTATAAAGTAGAAAAATGTTTTTTGCATGATGAAATCAAGCATACCTCAACATTTGAAATGTTTCCTGGGCTGATTAAGATCATGCATAGTCATAGATAGAAAAACATAAACAACCATTAGTTTGAGGTAGTACTCATCAAGATGAATTCACAACACAAATAAAAATAATACTGAAATAAATTGTTATAAACCTTGTTAGATGATTGGGAAATTCACTCTCACACTTCAACTTCCTCAATGCTTTATTTACAAGCTGCTCATAAATTTTTATATTAACAAATCATTCCTTAAAAAAAAGCAAAAAACAAAAGCAACCCTAAAGAAGAAAATTTAGATAAATGAATCTTTAACTATGAGACTTACTTCTTGACTTTGAAACCTGAATGTTCACTAATGCCCTTTTGTGAATGAAAATATTTATCTACAAGACATTAAAGGAAACCTACATTCTAGCAAAAGATTCAACAAGCTTAAAATCAACCTCTTGGACCATCTTTGTAATAACAATTCATTTGCACATGTATTAAATGTTGGTCATACTACTATCAAATATTTATCAAATTAAAATTTTAGCTTAAAAAAATTATACATTGTTAACACAAATATGAGTGTTTCTAATAGAGATTACCTTTTCTTTCCAGAAAATTGACTCAATCTCCCTAAGGGTGAAAACATAATAAGTGCAATATCAATATAAAAAAGAATGGAGAGCTCATATGCCTTCTTAATAAGTCCATTTCGCCTCTTGGAGTAGGTAACCTGTCTGTTTGTGTTATTTTCTATTTTCTTGATCAGGAGCTTAACTCTCCCTATTATTTTCAATACTTCTCATCCTCAAAAATACTATATATTTGAATTAAGTAGATCCAAATTAGGTAGAGAATGAATGGATAAATGATAGCCAAGCGTGAAAAAATAAGATAAGAACTTATTTATCTGCATTATCCATTGAAAAATATTATCAACAATTAGTAAGACAATACAAAGAGTATTTGAAAATATACAAGATGTAAATCTCATATCTTTATAGACCTTTTTAGATACTTAAATTATATTTAGAAAAATTGAAAATTCAGATAATTAAAATATATTTAGAAAAAATTAAAAAAAATAGACAATTAAAATATATTCAGAAAAATAAAAAAAATTAGATAATTAAAATATATTTAAAAAAATCAAATCATATACAATGATAATTCTAAAAATAAAAATGTAATAGCTGATTATTTCAAAAGAAAAAAAATAAGATTATAGGAATCTCTTCATTTAAAATAGAAACAATGACGGTTTCACAATAAAAGATGATTACTGTTTAAAAATACATGTTTTAAAATAGAATAGGACTGAGATACTGAAACTATATAGACTTTTTGTACCTTTCCTTTTTCCAAGTTAACACAATAATTAGGAAGGATGGTTTATTCCACAAGTTGAGTATTTAATCAAGTTTAATCATATTCTTACAAAATATTTACTCTGAAAATTTCACATCTTAAAAAAAGTAGATATCCATTGAAAAGACTAAATCTTATTTATACAACTTGTTAGATGATTAATATATATATATTTTAATTAATTAAATACTTAGATAAATCATTGTATTAAAAAATATTCAGGCAACTACAACTTATTTATCGACATTATCTATTGAAAAATATGAACAACGATTAGTAAAATAGTACAAAGATGTAAAGCTCTTTATACACCTTGTTAGATACTGAAACTATATAGACTTTTTGTACCTTTCTTTTTCCAAGTTAGTGCAATAATTAGGAAGGATAGTTTATTCCACAAGTTGAGTTTTTAATCAAGTTGAATCTTATTCTTACAAAATATGAACTGTGGAAGTTTAATATATTCAAAAAATTAGATATCCATTGAAAAGACTAAATCGCATTTATACAACTTGTTAGATGATTATAATATATATTTTTAAATTAATTAAATAATTAGATAATTGATTGTATTAAAAAATATTCAGGCAACTACAATAATAATTTTAAAATAAAAATGTAACATCGTATTGTTTTAGAATTATGGGAAACATTGATAATTTTACAATAGAAAGTTTGATAGGTTGACAATCAAGAAAAAATATAATCTAAAATTGGCTACTGCTTTAAAACATATCATTTAAAGAATAAATTTTTACATGTTTCTTTTGAAAAATACAACAACATATCATTTAAAATTGAAAATAGAATGAAACTAAGATAGATTTTGTACCATTCTTCTGCGCAATTACTGCAACAACCGAAAATGATGATTTTCTCATTTATTGCAACAACTAAAAATGATGATTTGTTCAAGAAGCTGAATATTTAATCAATTTAGTGGTTGTAATCTTATTAGGTGTGAAATTTTAGCAATTTCTCTTCTCATGTACTCATTCTGATGACGGATCATAAAATATGATCGAAAATGTTGATAAAGAAAAAAAATGCACTAAAAGATTAGGTGTCTACAAGTTGTAGTGTACTCAATCTAGAAATGAAACTGTATGAATAAAAAAAAATCTTAATAGCCATCATTTAAATGAAACTGTGTTTTATTCAAAATTTCTAAATGATCATCTGAATAACCATCTCACATATAACAACTTCCCTAATGCAATTTCTTGTGGCAAAAAATGAGATTTAACCTAAGATTCCTCAAAGGTTTTTATTCAGATATAATAATAAAGTAGGCAAAAGAATTTGACAAAATCGAGCAGCAAAGAGCATAAAAAACAAAAAAAAAAAGAATTCTTGGATTTGAGTTGATAATTAAGTCTCTAGAAGTGATAATTCTAGCCGTAAAAATGTGGAGAGTGATCTTCCAAGA
Source organism: Thuja plicata (assembly GCA_018584345.1). NCBI lineage: Eukaryota > Viridiplantae > Streptophyta > Pinopsida > Cupressales > Cupressaceae > Thuja > Thuja plicata. The sequence continues at coordinate 511,830 of MU226923.1, read as the reverse complement.
GGAGTCTGGGTGGTCTCCCAGAGGGCCTTTGGTGTGTGCTCTTGGTTTTTATTGGTTGCCTCTTTCAGTCTTAGCTTCAAGGTTTGGGGTGCCTTCAAAAACCCCTTTCTCTTGGTCAGGCTCGCGGTGGCTTCAGAGTATCCTCTGGTTCCCAGAAGGTCTTTTTGTTTATTCTTTGTGTTTTTGGTTGTAAAGGTTGTGGGTGCCTTGCTAAAACTTATTGCTATGGTTTTGGGTGCCATGTTAAAACCCAACAGAAGGTTTGGGGAGCCTTATAAAATCTTGTCATTCTATTCTTAATAGCAGTTGCTTGGGAAGATCGTTTATGTTCAAAATTCTCTTTAATATTTATTTGTATGTCTGTTCCTATTAAGGCTTTGGGAGCCTTGTTAAAACCCAACTTTTGGTTACAAGTGCGAAATACCCATGGTTTCTTGTTAAAGGTTTAGGGAGCCTTTAAAAAACCCTATGTTTTTGTTATTTTTGCAGCTTGAGCTTTGTCTTGATACTTTTATTTGGGTTGTTGTTTGCAGATGGTTAGTTTTGGGATTCCTCCAAAATCTATTTGTAAAAGGGTTTCATGTCCCTTCAAAACCTATTTTCCCCTAATAAAAAAAATTTCTATTTTATTTGCAATGTTTTTTATTTTACTTTTGTTATGGAATCATGTGGAGAAAACCTCAAATTATAGGTGAACTATTTAATTCATTATTACTTTTCTTGAATAGAAAATAATCTTATCTGCAGTGCATTATTTATGTCTTAAAAATAACAAATGGTGTCGTAGTTCCAAACATCCTAGAGTCCTAAATATGCATATTAATTTAGTGGGTTTTTTTTTTCTAACTTCACCATATTCTCTCTTTCTTTGGGCTACCTATATGGATTGATTAATAAGCCAACTTTTACATATTTTTAAAGTAACAATTCAACATGTTCTTTGCATTTGTATGTGATGCTTTTAATGCCCTAGAAACCAACAAATTTCTTTTGAAGCAAACATCAATTTTGTGATTGATGATCCACTTTTTTCCCTCAAAGCTTAAGTGATTGTCACATTTATATTTTGATGATCGATAGATTTATACCCCTTTTCGAATTATTTTCTTAAATTAAAATTGGTAATAAATAATAATATTTTTTTTTTCCTTTATCATAATCACATATTAAAATGTCGTTGCTTCTAATTTTCACATTTTCTTAGATTGGAGAGAATTCATGCTTAGATTTAGTTGTTAGTTTGTGCCTTTGCTATACTTTTTGGATCTACTTTTTTTTTTATTGTATATAAGTTGTGTTTATGTGAGTAATATTTTGATGGCCAAGGCATGAACCCTTGATAAATCTCACACAAATAATTCATTTTGAATTCTTGATTTTAAGATTTATATGTGGATTGGATCCTTTTTAACAATAATGAATACAATATAAAATTTCACAAATAATAATAAATCTTTTGAGCAAATGAATGTACATGTATGTTATTTTATGTCAAGGTTATTGTTAAATATATTGTCATAGGTTATTAATTGTTAGAATTTAATCTTTCCTTGGTTGAAAATATGTAATTAAAGGATAAACCAAGGTATCCTTATTTATATTTGTCCTCTAGTCCAAGTAGGAGGACATGTCACAATTTTGTAATTCCTTTAATAAGAAAATTAGATATTCCTTCTTAAGAGGAATCTCACATTTGGCACACACACAATGTGAATGTGGCATGCATAGAAGATGGGAGTTACATGCAAACTCCTCCAGTCATCTCTATTTAAGAGATGCCTCTCACACACTTGATCTAATAATATTCTCTTCTTTCTCACTTCTCCACACATTCTTATCTTGCTCTCAATATTGTATTGAGCTTATTGCTCTCATTCTTTAGGCCTTGTGCCATATTCATATTCTTCACAAGGGGTTTTTCTTGTTTTTCCCCTTTCAAATCCTTGTGTTCTTGTCTTGGTTCTTGGAACTTGGTGATCTCTTGGCTTGATTCTTTGAAGTAATTCCTCTCTATCTCTCTTGGTGAATTTGGTAAATTCCTTTCATGCACTCAGAGCAGTTGAGTGTTTCATGTTGGGAAATTTGAAGGATATTTCGGTTGTGAAGGAGAAAGACCTTTTTTTGTTATCTAACCTTTTTGTTGCAGGTTTTGCTTCATTATTTTTTTTGCAAATCTAACTTTTTTTGTGAATCTAACTTGTTCTGGATGGCTTGCCACTATATCTAAGTTTCTTTTTCTCATATCTATTTCAAGTTTGCAGATTTATATATTTAGAGTTCTCTGTTTCAGCATTCTAACATTGTTTGTAGATTTATCTTGCTTACATAAGATCTAATCTTACCCTTTGTCAGGCAACCGTAAGGGTTTTAAATTTTTTTTAAATTTTTATCTCTCCCTCTGTCGGGAAACCGCAAGGGATTCTTAGTCTGCTTTTTTCTACATTTCAATAGTCTATCGTTAAGATAAAAATTGATATTTAAATTTGTTCATCTAACTTTTCATTGCAGGATTAACTTAAGATTTCTAACCTATTTCTTCAGCAAGTTTATTCTAAATTTATAGATTTCTATTGTATCACATTTAGAGGATAATCTCTATTTAAATATGCAGGATATTCAGCTATATCTATGTTTATTTTATATCTCTATCTCTCTATTTTATATCTCTGTTTGATTTTAACATATATATAATCTCTGTTATTTGTATTTTAATTCTAACATTTATCTCTCTCCCTCTGCGCAGCTTTGTATCTTCTTACTTTTACTCTCTTAGCGCAGCTCTCTGTTATCTTACCTTGCATATAGTTATATTGCGCAGCCTTTGTCTCAATCCTTTTTCATTCTAACTTTTGTAATATTTCATTTCTATACCTAGTATAGTAGCATTATTTAATCTATTGTAATGCACTTTTCATTACCTTGGGCTGTAACTTCATTACTTGTTGCATTACATATACTTCCTTGTGCATTCCTTCCTCTCTGCTACCTCATGCAACTTGCTGGCAGCAGATAGTATTTCCTTGTCTTGCACAGCCTAGCTGCTAACATTGCTAACCTTGCTACGTAGCCCAAGAAACATTGTTTTATTATCCTCACCTCTTGCGCAGGAAACAAGAGTCTAGTTATTATGATCTAAAATTTGGTCTGGTTATTATGTTTAATTAACATTTAATTGCATTGCGCATCTTAGACTCTACCTTGTTCACCATATCTTAGCGCAACTTTTTAGCATTTCAGCCAAACATTCCTTGCGCAATACAGGAAATTTGAGATTCATCTAATTTTTTAAAAAGTTTTTTAATAGAAGTTGATTTTAATAGTTTTTAATAGAAGAATTTTATGGTTTCCATTAGCGCAGAGATATATTAATCATTGTCTGCATATTCTTGAATTAGCCTTGTTTATTCTTTTCTAACATCTGCAGGTTAGTATGCAAATAAATAGTTCTACATGATCTCTTTTATCTTTGTGGTTTTTCTTTTTCTAGATCTAGTTTGAACGATTCCATATTCTCTTTGACTCATTTATTTTTTTAAATATGGTCAAATCTTTATCTTAATATAAAAATTTTAATTGCTCAAACATTTTTTCTTCTCATTATTATCTCAAATCATTTCATTTATAAGCTTTCTATATCATTTATAACCAAATTCTATTATTGGTTCTGTAATTCTTTGCAATTAAAATTTGTTCCTCAATTTAAATTAAAAATATAAATTTTTTTTTAATATCATTATTTACCTATTCTATTGTAAGTTTCATTAAAGTTAAATTTATTTTTCGTAATATTGATCATTATATATTCACTGTTATTCACTTTGTTTAAGTTAATTTGATCATTTAATCATGTCTACTCTAATTCCTGAAATCAGACTAAATAGTTCTAATTACCATCAATGGAAAAATCATGTTTCATTTCTATTTCATTTTAAACATCTACTTGAAGTTGCTACATATGCTTCCATTGAACCAACTACTTCTGCTTCACAAGCAAAAAAAGATGCATGGAAAACAAAAAATGAAGAAGCTCTTGGTTTGATTAGTCTCTCCATCATTCCTGATCTTTATGTCCTAATTGGACATTGCACCAAAGCTCATGAAGCGTGGGCCATTTTGCAACAGACGTATGACAGCTCATCTGAATCACATAAGATTCAACTCCAAGACAACTTGAAGGACTTAAGGTATAATGATTTTTAAAATATGGATGAATTTTTACTTAAGTTTGATGCAATTAAAACTTAACTAAGTGGTGTTAATGTTAGTTTAAGTGATATTAGATTAATTATTATTAACTTAAAAAATGTCTTCCTAAGGAATTTCAACAATTTATCACTAATATTCATTCTCAGCTTGCAATTCCTACTTTAGCTCCTCATTTAACTTATGCAATCTTTCAAAATTTGTTACGTAAAGAGGAGGCTAAATTATTGCAATTTGGTACCATTTATTCTATTGAACATGCTTTTTTTTCTAAATCTCAAAATCAAAGTAATAAATCTTCTACTTCTAATAGTAATCATCATAATAATAATTATTCCAATAACTATCGTAACAATAATAATCATAATACTAGTTATTCAAATAAAAATAATCATAATAATAATTATTCAAATAACAGGTCTAATTCTAGGCCATCATACAATAATAGTTACAATAATCAACATAATAAAAAACCACATTGTACTTATTGTGGTAAAGATGGTCACCTAACTAATGTTTGTTTTAAAAAGCAAAATGATAAGAAGTCCATCAATAACAATAATCAAAATAACTTCAAATCACAAGGTAATCAATCTCCTCGTGCTTTTACTATTTTTTATAAAGCTTCTCATGCATTAGAATGGATTATTGATACTGGCACTTCTCATCATGTTACATCTTATAGAGAAGTATTTGATTCTTTGCAACCTGATACTACTAATGTTCCTATTCAATTAGCTAATGATCATAGTTGCAAAGTTGATGGTTTTGGTGATGTTAATGTTCCAAATGGAAAATTACACAATGT
>MU226923.1:467799-480673 GCA_018584345.1 Thuja plicata | reverse complement strand
TTCTAAGTTTGGTCAGCCCTAAGGGCTAAATTTCTGGAACCTTCTCGGGCGGTGGAAATTGCCTATATAAAGAAGGCCCGTAGTGTTGTCTTAGGCAGTTCGGGGCAGTTCTGGGTGGATCGGAGTAATAATTCGAGGCTTTGTCCTACAGAATATTGTAAGTGAAATGCCCATGTGGCTTTGCATATTGTAATTCTGAAAGTTGGTAATTCCACATTTGTGGAGATAATAAGAAGCCCATTTTCTGTTCTTGCAAATTGTTGTTGTTTCTCTATTTCTGTTATGTGTTTGTGGCATTAAGAGGAGCACCCTTCATCAATCTTTGCTAAGTTGTTGTGTAACCAAAGACACAAGGGCACTTTTCTCAATCAATTCCTTGATATCAAACAAATTGAAGTTACATACAAGCCCTACACATTTTGTACTACTTTTCATTGCACTAAATCAAGATGTGTCAATTTTGATTACTTCAATGCTCTCGAAGACAAACACTTTATTGTACTTTATTAAGCAAATCAATAGAACAAATTTGTGTCCATAAAGATAACCCCATGACCATGAACTAGTACCAATAAAAAAAAATAGATTAAGATCCTAGTGGAAAATGTGTTTGCAAGAATAAGTGCAAGCATGAGAGTGATAAATAAATGGATGGATAAAATGTATATGTATGTGCCTACACGTAAGGTAGGGCCAACTGATTAATTAAACATGATGAGTATAAATGGATGATGAGGATAGAGAAATGAGCCCATCTTTGCACAAGATCATGTTATTTATCACTAACTACATGTGTTTCAAGATATTACCTCAAAATAAATAAATAAATAAATGGGAGATGACATGGGTATGAATATTTAACCATTATATTTTTTCACTACTTTGAGTTGCATGTGAATCCTAAAATGATAATGCATGTCAAAATATACTTGAGTTGCAAATATTTATGTAAAGAAAATATTGAAACACTCAAGAATATCTAAAGTAATGGACCATGTGAGGGTATGATCATGTGTATTCGCCTCATGTATGTTATCTCCACAAGATAGTCTCTATAAGTACTTTTTCTATTTTTGTATCTAATAAAGTAATATTAGAGACAACATATGCCCCCTTTGAAAATTTATTTCTATCCACATAACATACATAATAGTTAAGCCCAAACGGGTAGTGGAGTTGGCTTGGACCGTGGGTTTCCTTCCCATGTGTCATGGGTTTGACTTCGAGGCTTGGGTTCACCTGATGGACCTGGCTTGCGGGCTGCTTGGTCCATCTCTAGAGACTACTCTCACCTTAGCTCGCCCCAAAATGAGCATTAGGCTTGGTTGCGGGATACCCTGGGTGACCAAAAAATATATATTAAAAAAGTATACAAAATAGTTACAAGAAGAAGAATAACTAATAAAAAAAGTGTAATTTAAGCATGTGATTACATTATCATGTAAGCATATATATGCATATAATAATATATAAGTTTAGAGTAATAAATGACTTGAATATAGTGTGTAATCACATGGATTGATAATATCATCAAGGAAAATGTAAGCTTTCCTCCAATATGGGCAATGTAATGGTGATATAAACTTCAATAGAAATGAGATATTGCCCACATTTAGTGTCAAAAATATAATGTAGAGGAGTCATACAATTTTCTTAACTTCATTTCTCTTAGAATTATTACAAGATTTATTAAGGATATAGTTCACATTCAACCCTCATGACTCATATTGCAAACATAACACATGTAATTTAGCTTATGTGACTTTCATCATAAAATTATTATTTAAAAAAAATGCATAACCAATCAATTTTCAAATTTCTTGATTACAATAATGGAGCTTACCAAAGGAAGCATAAATGGTTTTAATCGTTTCATATATTGTTAGGTCTTACAATAAAATCCACCTATTTTAGTATAAAAGGTACTAGAATAAGCATATGCCCCTAATGTAGATTCTAAAATTATGAGAAGAATTAGGTAGGTAAGAAATGAGTCCCTAGTGGTGTTAGAAAATAAGAGGTTGAAAACAATATAAGAAGCTCCAAATCAATTGTACATCAGATCTAACAAAAAAAGGATAACACCACATAAAAATGAACATGTAAAATTGTGATTACATGAAGAAAATCTCTCAGGTAAAAACTCCACCAAGAAGAGATGAATGATGTGTATTATCAGCAATATGTGATTATAATACAACACTCTAATATCCTCTAAAGTACTAAATTTGACAAAATAACCCCCGCGAAATTAATTGTGAACAAACTTTACCTCACCACTAACACAAATCCCCAATATATAGAAGGTCTTGGGAGCGATAAACCAACATGGTATCAAAAGTGAACTTACTACAAATCCACTTGAGAAATCCCATGCCAACTTTCTTGGAATCATCAACTCCACCCAAAATGGTCACTTACAGTTGTCATAAGGCGTCTCTCATGCATGGGTATCATAAGGCATCTCTCATAATCCCTAAAAATAGGTGATTGTCAAGGTGGACACCAAAAGTGAGTAACTTCACTATTTTATTGTTATTGTGACACATGTCTAGTGAAAAGTAACTCAGTAACTCACTATCGATAAATAGACAATTATTGAGGCCAACAAAAATATATTTACCATACTAGTAAAATTTATTAATTACCATTGTTGATGATACCCTCCATCCTTAATGGGTGAATTACAAAAAATATTAGTAGCAATTAATTACATGGAATTACAAAGGTTGATGACACAAAAAAGACCAACATTCTCCCATTTGACATCATACATTGTAAATACACACATAGGAATACATAAAGAATTAACTAACTATAGGTAACAATGCCCATGACCTTCCTACACCATTACCAATTAAACTTTTTGTTCTCATAGGTTTGGTAAGTGCATTTGCAACATTCTCCTAAGTGTCAATATTCTTCAACTTAATTTGTCCATTTTCAATCAAATCATGAAAAAATCATTATAAATACACATTCTTATTCTGTGCATGATACATGAGATTCTTAGCTAAATGAATTGAACTCTGATTGTCATAATTAATTTTAATAGTTCCTTACAATCAAAACCAATCATTGTACACAACATTTATAACCAAACCATCTCCTTAGATACTTGGGTAGAATTCATATAATCTTCTTTACTGGTGGATAAAGAAATTTTATCCTTTCTTTTCATTTTCCAACTCACTTCTCCTCTAAATAGAGTAAATACATACCCACTAGTGGCCCTTTGAATATCCAAGTCACCAAGCCAATTTGCATCAATAAATCCCTATATGTCCATTATTTTATCCACATTAGTAGTCCATAAATATTTTAAAAATTAATTATAAGTTCCTTGAAAATACCTAAATACCCTCTTAACATGATTCCAATTATCTCTACCAAGGTTAGACATAAACCTACTTAAAAATCTCATTATTTGTGCAATATCTAGTCTAATGCAAGCCATTACGTACATTAAAATTCTAAAAAAATAGCATAAGGAAAATTAGGCATATCCTTTATCATCGTCATTCTTAGGAGACATATCTAGAAAAAAATTAGTGCCAACCTGTAAATAAATTCTTGTACTTGTTTCAAAATCTTGCATACTAGAAATATGTTCAAAATAGGTCCAGCATACTTACTTTTCGACAACCAAATATTTTTGTTTACCTCATCTCATTTGGTATCCATACCAATATATATCTTGCAGCTTCCAAATCCTTCATATAAGATGCCCCTAGAACTTGACCTTTTAGCTCAATAATCATTACCTTAGAATTACTGATATGTAGCATATCATCCATAATTCTCTTTTCCATAATTTGTTTTGGCTATTTAGGATTAGAAATTATAACACAATCACATCTCTTCAAAAGAAAATCTTCTTAGTTAGTGGATTCCATAATGTATATCCTTTTACATTATGACCATATCTATGAAAATGCAGTTTTCATATTTTAGGTCCAACTTAGTTCATTTATTAGGCACATGTGCATAGAAATCACATCTGGATACCATTGAATGTAAAAGATAAGGTTTCTTACCAATTAGCACTTCATAAGGTGATGTTTCAAGAGCCTTGCAAGAAGATCTATTTAACAACTAACAAACAATACTTACAACTTCTAAGTTCAAAAGCATCTATCAAGCTATGAACCACTTACATACTTTTGGATCTTTCCATTATTTTTTGATTCATCCTTTCTACCAGACCATTCTATTGAGGTGAATAAAAAGTAGTTTTTTGTTTAACAATTCCTGCATGCTTTCAAAATTTATCAAATTCCTTAGAATAGTATTCCCCTCAATTATCAATTCTTAAAACCTTAATTTTAGAATATGTTTGATTTTCAACTAAGTCCTTAAAAAATTTAAAATTAGTGAAGATTTCATATTTATACCTTATGAAATATAACCACGTGTATCTAGAAACATCATCAATAAAAGATACAAAATATTTAGATCTTTTGATTGATATAGTACCCACAACTCTAAAAACATATGAGTGAATAATTTCTAATTTAATCTTAGATTTATAACTTCCAAAAGGAATTGATTTTTCATTTTGTATACCAAACACACAAGATCCCTAAAATTCAAAACTCTTATTAGAATGAGAGGTTAGAACATTTTTTCCATTGCACCAAAAGATTGACCTCTTAATGCCCGATACAAACACCAAAAATAAATGGATCAACAAGAGGAAATTAGTACATGTCACAAATCTGAAGAATAATGTTTTCAATTACTCGAATAATACCTCCCCTAGCGTCACCTTAGAAGATACAAACTTGTAACCTAGCACTGAAACCAATTGGTAGAACATGTTTATTATTGTGCTAAAAGATCAACTTATTGATGCACAATACAAATGCCAAAGATAATAGATCCATGGGAGGTGGTTAGTCCATGTCTCGAATATGAAGGACGCTAGCAGTTAGTCCATCATAGGAAGAATTGTTTAACAATTTTTTATTCAAGATGGTTTTAAAACCATTCTCACTAATGTGGCCCAATCTATGGTTCCAAAATATACAAGTATTTTTAGATTCAATTACATTTGCATATTTTAATAATAATAGTGACTTCAAGTTAAAATAGAAACCCCTTCCTTGTCCTCCTTACTATCACCAAGTTTCCTCTTACTATTCTACAATCGTTCTCACCAAATGTCACATCTAATCCCATATCATTCAACATACAAATTGAAATCAAATTAATTTCTAAACCTGGGACATGCAAAACACCTGAAATATATTTTATTCTACCATAACTAAAACAAAACTGAATATTACCCCTTCTAAAAATTGGATATGAAGAGTTATCTCTGAGGTAGATTTCTCCTACATCATATTTATTATATGCGGAAAATCACTCCTTATGAGGAGTCATGTGGTATGATAATTTTGAATTAATTAACCAATTTTGTTTAGTCATAACATGAAGAGAAGAAACCAAAACATCATCACCCGAGTTTGACAATTTTTGTGTAGAGAAATAAAACCATTTCTTTAGATTCTTGCACTTCTTCATAACACATCCTGTCTTTTCATAGTTCCAACGCTTCACTTTATTCTTTTTACCAAGATTTTTAGATATAACTTTAGATTTTTCTTTATGTCAATTCTTATCACCTTTAGACCTTATTTCTTTAGGCCTTCCCTTAACATTGAGAGCCTCACCCAAACTATCCATCCAACTTTTCTCCCATTTCCTGTGGAAAAAAAGCTCCAATAAGTGCATCCATCTTTGGATATTCGAGGTTATCAGTGATAGAAATATTGGAATTTTCCCATGAATTAGGTAAAGAAAAAAGAAGTGTGAAGCATTAATCCTCTTCTTCAACTGATATATCTAAAAATTCTTGTTAGCAGAAAATTAAATTAAAGGAATTAAAATAATTAGCTATTGATTCACTTTCCTTAATCTTAAGAGAAATTTTTTCATTTTGAGTAAAATTTTCTTACTAGAATTTTGGCTTGGTAGATCTCACAAATATGGTTCCACAAAGCATATACAGTATTTTATTTTCACACATCTAAGAGAATAAAATTAGAAAGGAACAACTCAATAAAACCTGGTACCTTTTTTATTCATCTTCTCCTAGTCATCGTCATAAAGTTTCTCAAGTTTCACTTTCGTTATCACAACCACACATTGATAATGTTCTTCGAGGAGATCTCCATTTTTAGATTTCACAACTCATAACCCATTCATATGTAAAATAGATCAACCGGAACACCTACAAAAGATCAAAAGACCTTCCTTCTACCACCCATGGCACAAAAATAGCTAGGCTCTAATACTAGATTTTAGAAAATAAGAGGTCGATAGAAAAATAAGAAGCTTAAAATAAAATTTAAATCAAGTACATTAGTGTTTGCTAAATATAAAGAAAATCAGCTATGACACCAAAAATATAACACCACAGAAAACTAAACACATAACAGTGTTATTACGTGGATAAACCCTTTCAGAAAAAAATCTAGCAAGAAGAGATGAATGAATTACATTATAAACAATATGTGATTATAATACAATACTCTAAACTCCTCTCAAGTACTCAAATCTGTAGCATAACCCCTACAAAATAAAACTTTAACAAACTCTATCTCACTACTAAAATAAACCCCCAATATATAGAAACTCCTGGGAGCAGTAAACCACCATGGTATCACAATACGACTTATTGAAAACACATTCAAGAAATTACATCCCAAATTCCTTGCAATCATCAATTCCACCAAAAATATCTACTTAAGATGCTCTTATAGTTGTTATAAGGCATATCTCACCTAAGCAAGGAATCTACAACTTGTAGTGTCATAAATGTTGTCATAGATGATATAATATTTTATGATAGTTATCATAATCATAAAAAATAGGTGATTCTCAATGTGGGTCCGAAAAATGAGGAACTTCACCTTGTTATCATTATCGTGATGCTTGTCTAGTGAAAACTAACTCAATAACTCTCTGTCAGTAAATAGATAATTACAGAGGCTACTATAAACATATTTATCATACCAATAAAATATTAATGACCACTTCCAATAAAAAATTTCATCCCTTATTAGTGAATTACAAACAATATTAGTAAAAATTAATTACACAGATTTACAAGGTTGATGGCACTTATAAACCCATCTAGTAGTACTGAAAATGAATAGTGACCTAGTGAAAGTAGTAATGGTAGAGGGTAAGTGCACCAAGATGGTGAAAAAAAAGGGAGTATAAGTGGCTACTTTTTTTTTCTTTCTAAAATCAGGTAAACCTAAACTTCAAAGAAAAATTTGAGAGTCATGCACTCAAAATTAGGAGATGTGCAAAGAATAAGATTTGTATTACTCTGAATCTAGTTTCAATATTAGTAGCCCCAAAATTTTATGCTAGAAATGAGTTGGAAAGAGAATTTGGAGCAAGTGCACCTTGATTTTACGCTTTCCAATTTTTTATTATTTATTTTTTTTGTCATTTTTTTTGTGCTTTTGACCTAGTCATCAATATTCAATTTTTTGGCTATTTTTATGGCCCCAAAAAAAGGAATGGAAACAAGTAACTGTTGAGATTAATGGGAAGTAGTACTGAGAGGGGAGGGGTGAATCAATACCTCTAAATTTTTTAACACTTTTCACCTTTCATCATTAGTAAACAATATTTACTGTATTACCAACCATATTTGATGTTCTTTCTTATGCATGTAGTATTAATTCATAAACTTAATTATATGCAACATTCATAGAAACATTCATAAAAGTAATAGAAACATAACACAAGATATGATATCGTAGAAAACTCCTGTTAGGAAGTAAAAACTGCAGTGGGGATGGCACCCACAAAACTTCACTATCTACAGAATGGAAGGGAGCCGGTAAAGGCTTAAAATTGATCACTTCTGATGATCTACCTTGTTAGGAGTATTAATGTAGAGACTTGTTAGGATATACTCTGTTAAGAGCTTTTAACAACACTAATGAAGTGTGCACTCGACTAAGAGATTTACAATAGGACTGTTAAGTCCACCTTCCTTGAAAGGATTTCTTAAGTGCACCCCACTTGTTAGAATGTGTACAATATGTTTGAGCTGACTGTATGCAATCTATAATTTCTGATTACAGATCCTTTAAAGTTCATAGAATATGAATATCACCTATAGTGATTGATTAATACCTTTTCCTACTCATCGGTAGCCTGTGTTCTGTTCTTGACAACTGATTTGATCTTTGTCTGTGTTGTTGAATGAATTCTTTTGTTTGATCCTTAGATGTTCTCCGTGGCTACAATCATCATCAAACAACATGTTCACAATTGATTGAGCATCTATTTATACAAGTATTTGACCTATTCTAGAATCACGCATTACAATGTTAACTCTTGATCCAAGGTATACAACTTGACCTTGATCTTTTAGTTTGCATGTTTTAAAATAGTTATACTGATAAAAACAATAATAATTACATTGATTTCTCTACACATAATGGATTTAAAACAAATCAAGAAGCTAAATATAAAACTTCAGTGATTTATCTGACGTGGAAAGTCAGATCCACTTTTTGCGGGATGTAATTGTGTGCTAAATGTGTGTGCTTGAATGTGACCTCTAAATCAGGCACAAACTCAGCATAGTCTTTACTCAATTGTTCAATTCACAAAGACAAACATGAATTGCTCATCCAGCAAATTCAATTGAAGTGACTTGCTGCCTCCTAATTAGTTGTGGATGTCGAATTTACTCTCAGAACGAGAGCCAACAACCTGACCATTACTAACATGGAGGATTTCTAAAGCATGAGAGAAGATGAAATTGCCATTAATCTATGAAATGAGATGCAATTAATCTATGAAATGAAATTGCTCTTAATCTAGAAATGAATTACAATTAATCTATGGAAGCAAATGCAACTAGTCTAGAATTGAAATTGCAACTACTCTATGGAAGCAAATTGCAATTAATCTAGGAAATGAAATACTCTTAATCTAGAATTCAAATGCTCTTAATCTAGAATTGAAATTGCATTTAAACTAGAAAGCTTGAGAAATGAAATTGAGATGTTAGATATGTAAATGAATTGCAAATGGAATCAACATATCATTACTAATCCAAATTGAAATTAATCTAATTATGCAATTTAAGCTCAAAAAACATGTAATAAGCAATGTAAATTTCACTATAGATTTGATGCTCTCAAAAATCATCCTCTTTAATGGAGAAAAAGAGGTCCAATTTATAGAAAACCATGGTAAGAGGGTGAAGAGTTTCTTTAAAAGAAACGGTTGCCTCTTCATTTCCATTTGAGACAAAAAAGCATGAATTATTTAATTAAAAGGATGGATTATTGCCACACGAGTGACCTTTCATATAGAATTATGGAATTCCCTTTTGAAGATAATTCATCCAATCAATTAAATAACTATTCAATTCCTTTTATGTATATTAGCTAAAGGGGGTGGAATTAATTTAATTAAAAGCACTTAGGACTTTAGAATTAAATCAATTAATCATAAGGATTTTTAGCTAATAAACCTTGAGAATTTAGGAATTAAATATAATGTCAGATTTATGCAAATTTGGGTTTTTCTGCATTTGAGACTAAGTCAATTAAAGTCAATTAGGAGAAGAATTTGCCTAGTACAATAGGACTTGGATGATGAGAAAATTGAAAGAATACACCAAAATTGATTAGATTATAAGGTGCCAATTTTGGCGTGTTACATTTTGCCCCTCTTTGAATTGATGTGTGAGCAACGCATTGATTCAAAGAACAGTCTGAAGTGAAGATGAAGATTTCAGAAGTCTAGGTTAGGTTGCCAAGACACCTATCAGATTAAGAAGTAGAATCATCTGAGAGAAGATCAGAATCGGGGTTAGATTGCCCCAATGTCTGCTGATAGCTGATGAAGATCTAGTACTATCTCCATAATCAGGGTTAGATTGCCCCAATACAAAGGTTAGCCCTCCGAGATCTAGGTTAGATTGTCTAGATAACGGTCTAAAGAGTTTTTGAGAGCCATCTTCAGAACAAAGCATAAATTTTAGGAATTAGGGTTAAATTGCCCCAATACCCAATGAGATTTCAAGAACAATCTCCAGAACGAAGCTTGATCCTTGAGGATCCGAGTTAGATTGCTCATATACCTAGAAAGATAGATGACAAGATGTGAGACATCAAGATGCCCCTAGAGATGGAATATCCAATTTTGACCATAAGGTATGAAAAACTGAATATGCCCTAAGTGATGAGATGCCCCTAGCGATGGGGATTTTTGATTCAAATCAGACTGATTCGAGAATAATGCAAAAATATTCAATGATGCAATCATCTTGCCCCCTCGGGAGCGAAATCGAAAGATGACACATCATAATGATGAGAGTGAGAAATTGCAGAGAAATAAGATCGAAGATCTAGAGATATCGGAGATAGATCAAGAGAAAGCAGAATCGATTTGGAGTGATCAAGGGGTCCTGTTGACTAGGTTTAACCATAGGTGACCAGAATTGACTAGAGTTGACTTTGATGAAAAGATTGCAGAAACTGAGAAAATGATAACAAGAGATAATCTTGACAAGCAAGCAACATCAGAAAATTGACTGCACAAGCGTCCGATTGCGTTGGTCCCAAAATTTTAAAACGTGATTTCGAGGTACTTAGGAGTGTCAGATTTCAATTTTGATCACGAAAATGGATTCAGAATGGTCCATTTAGCCAAGGGCGCAATTTTCGCAGAAAATAGAGCACTTTGAAAAATTAGGTCAAAGGCTATATAAGGCCCGGAGGGGTCATTTTCAAATCATTATTCACCTTTTGAATTTAGTGATGGCGAGGGCTCCAGCAAATATTGAGAGCATTCCCGTGCATTCACACCGTTTTGAGCGCTCCTAACGACACAACCGCCCAGCGGAGTATGACGCACCTGTGAGTAATCATAACTTGATCCTATATTTCAAATTTTTTTTATCAATTTATGTCATTTTATCATATTTTAGGCCTTTTTAATGTTGTCCCGTCCAATCTCACGCGAGGAAATAGTTTCCTCGCGCCGGCCTCAGTCGCCTTTCGTGTGAGGAATCTGAATCCTCACGCGGGTTAGGGGTTCTGCGTGCGGGCCAGAAAGCTCACACGGGAAGAGAGTTTCCTTGCACGGGAAAAGAGTTTTCTTGCATGGGAAGCTGGCCAAAGTTCAAAAACTGTCATTTTCTTGCGTCGCAGAGTCAGCTAGTTGCCATATCTTAAACTGTGTGTAGAATAGGTTCATAACTGCATTTGTTGTCTTTTGCTTTGAAAATCATCATGTTGAGGTACTGATCCAATTTTGTCACTTGCTTTGCAGGTCGACTTCCCGGACATCAGTTTCAGATCACATCACCCTGTTATGAGCGAGTTGTTGCACAGGTTGTCAGATGCTGACGGGGCCCACATTGATGGGCTAGGATTGACTTACCTGCATGATGTACCTGATATTTAGGTAAATCATGGATTACTGGGTGCCTTGGTTGAGTGTTTCCATTCGGAGATGAACACCTTTCACTTGCCATTGGGGGAGATGACGGTTACTCCTGAGGACGTATACTAGATACTAAGAGTACCTTTCCATGGAGCTTGTGTAGAGTACAACACACAGCCTAGAGAGGGTACAGTGGCTTTGAGAGCCATTTTCCAGGATGATTTGGTGATGGACCGGGCCATCTCATGGGAGGAGTTGATACGCAGATATGGCAGAGATCATCCCCTGGCAGTTGTACTTACACTATTTCTGAGTTGCCATTTGGTTCCTGATCATGGTCAGCACAGATTAGAGTGCAGCTGGGGAATTATGTTGCAGAAGATGTTGGCCACACCTATAGTTACTTTCAGATGGGGCGAGTGCATGCTCGTGTAGATGTACCATGAGATGCATGAGATCGTGTATCGAGGTGCCCGTACCATGGCGACAGGAGTTGTCATATTACAGATTTGGGCCTGGGAGCACCTTCCCGTATGCAGGTTGATATTCCATGATACACGGCAGCCTTTAGAGCCGTATATTTACAGATACGTAGGTCTGATGACCTAGCCCACGCTAGGTAAGACTGAGCAGTGGAGAGCACAGATCGATGATATGGCCGTAGTCATATGGAAACCTTGGGCAGCCACTAAGGTGTGGGATGATGCTCGCCATGAGTTATCATTTATGTTCTGTTCATGTCCTCTGATAGGATGTCTTATTACCATTATTGAGCGCTTCTTGCTCACGCACATATTGCGCCAGTTCAGCAGGCCGCATGATGTGTCTCTAGAGTACTGTACTTATGCCTGATTCGTCGATGAGACAAAGAAGGGCTGGCAGAGGCAGCTTGACAGGGGGCACAGCATGATAGACGCCCGAGTACCACCAACCAGGTGGGATTATATGGCAGCAGTGACGAATGCAGGTGTGACACCTGCATACAGAGATCACCTGTTAGCTCATCCATTTCCTAGATTTACATCTCTAGTTGGCCATATACCTCAGGTGGTACAACCACCACCGCAGCAACAGGTTCCTCCACAGGTACAACAAATTCCTCCACCAGGGCAGCAACCACAACAGCCACCTCTGCAGCAGCAGGAGAGAGTTGTACGGCCTAGGACAATTCAGACTGATATTCCTGTGAGACCCATGGGATCAGATGTAGGTGCTGGGCCCAGTGGCAGTCAGGACAGAGCTATCAAGCAGGGAGATGACATAGTTATGGCCGATGTTGTTCTGACTGATCCACCAACAGGGGGACATGTAGCACTTTTGCAGGAGGCACTCCAGAGGGTCCGAGAGAGAGCTCGATAGTCTTAGAGGGAGCGTGACGACCTCCATACACAGGTAATCATTTGGGATACACGGATATCAGAGCGAGACCGAGAGATTT
>MU226923.1:435571-463824 GCA_018584345.1 Thuja plicata | reverse complement strand
GAAGAAGTAGACGTGAGATGGGAACCATTGCTAGACATAGGTTCCTGATATTGATCATGCTTGAGATTAGTATCTTCACTAGGTGATTCATTAGGATTTTCCATTTCGATTATGCCATCATCTATGATCTTGGATTTTATGTTTCAACTCCATGCAAGATGAAGTTTCATGCTTATTGTGTCAATGATATGCACAGTAGTTACTGAAGAATGTGGATCCAAGTAACGTGATTTTAGGCAATGTGATGAGGTCATTCTCAAGAAGTTCTTCCAATGCAGATTCATAAGATTGTCCCAAAGGAGTAAAGATTCTCTCTAAATAATAATTAGACACTTCTTGACTTGCAATATCCTTCTTTTGTAGATAGAAAAGGATATCATCTGATGTGGTCATGACTTCCTCTACGTGTTCTTGATCAAAGCTGGGATTGTCATAAAACTGGTCTGGATCAAAATTGGGATTGTCATAAAATGGTTCTAGATCAAAATTGGGATTGTCATCAAATGGTTCTTGATCAAAGTTGGGATTATCATACCAAGATTTATCCATGTTGGAAGAAAGTGGAGAGATGTGAGAATCGTGATCAAATGACAAAGGACAGGTTGATCTTAATAATGATTCATCTGATGAAGTATCCTTTTCCCCCTTTAATCATTGGAGTTCAGATTCCAAAGTTTGAAGTTGTTTCCATAAAGTTTCCCTAAGAATCTCTTCTTTGCTTTTAGACATTGTAAGATTTGTCTTGATGCACTTTCTTAGAAGATTGAAACGGAGGTATGATGAATCAACCGATTGACTGACAAGTGCTGAAGTGATATCTAAAGTGTTGATTAAGTCCAAGACCAAAGGACAAAGGAGATAATGTCCAACTAAGAGGGAGATAGCAATGACTCTGATCTTGAGTCAAGGTTAACTAACTTGTTCTCACAACCCAAAATAAGGACAGCACAGACAAAGACTGATAAGATCAAAATAGATAATGGGTCACTTGGACTAGCACAACAAGGTCAAATTTTGAGACAACAATGAGTCAGACTATCAATAGATTGTAATACAAGATAGACTAGTAACAATGTTGATGAGAACGTAGATTTGTGAAAATTCAGACAGAACCTTCATAGCAGAATAGAAGTTTGGGCGGAAAGTTGACTGATGTTTAGAGTTTGATAACAAATATAGAAACTCAGACAAGATTTTGGCAGTTAACACCTAGAAGCGCAAATTTAGAATCGTTGATCATTTTGATGTTCAATTTGAATGTTTGAGATATTTGTTTGTTTTGATGCTTCACCCACACAAGACACATCAAGCAGAATGTTTGTAGTACCAGAATAGACACATCACAATCCTAGGATAGCCAGGGCAGTATCTATTGAATCCCCACTTGAACCAAAGTTCAGCTATGCTTACTCATAGTAGACAACTTAGAATCTTGGAGGCATGAGCTCCTCCTTATATGTGCACTCACTTCTCAGGCACACCAAGCTTCGAACCCCAAAGGAATTGCTTCCCAAAGGGCTATTGTCTCTACTAAGAGATGTAAAAGTGTGGGGCATCTTAGTCAGTCTCTGACCTTCTGCACCAACAGATAGAGGGTTTTTGGATACTATAACATAGTTTGTAGTAAGGGCATCCATTCAGGTGGTTATAATTGTGATAGATTAGCTCTGTTATGGAGGCATCCCAGCCTATAGAAGTTACGTTCTGTAGGTTTTAACGCACCACAAGGGTACTGAGGGAGATCTTCTTCCCGGTATAACGCAATCAACACTTGTTCACTGTGACATTAATCATAATGACATTTTTTATATACCGGTTTGGAAGGGCTTGGCTTTAGCCTGTTATCGGTTGGGCAATCCACTCTCACCGGCTCTATTAAAGCTCTCGGAGGTAGCCACGCTAAAGGATTTATATGGATTTCTCTTTCACCCAAGATCTGCGAAGGTGAGGGGAGAGGATACATCCATGCAATTCCTTGGGTTTATAAAACTAGAAGACACTTCAAGAAAAATAAGAAAATGACAATAAGGTTTCTAGATTTCTGATCATCCCAAAAGGGAGAGAGCATAGTTTCCTAACATTATTGTCATTCATAAAACATCAAAAAAATGTTCATTTTAAGAAGTCTTGCATGTGGGTTCCTATTTTAAGAAATCAAAAACAAGATGTAAGCACAATGTTTTGCATTCTATCGATCAAAGGCAACCTACAAAACTAATTCGTGAGTAGTTTGTGTTTTAGTCTTCTTGGATAACGTTCTGTAAACCACTGTTAGGATGTATGTAAAAGATAATCACATGAACATCAAAGCTAAAGATTATTCCACATTATCAAAATTAGAAAATCAGCAAACAGATCACATATTCAGAAAGTAGACAGAAAATCATGCATTTTCAAAAAAAATTGCATTGAAAAAGGTGATCGTATGAGCCTGTACGGAGCTCCAAAAGTTGCAAAACACGGGATTATGTAGGTATAGTCATGAAAAATAGTGATTTCTGATAAATATAGCAAGAAAAATCAAAAACTAATCCCACCACAGTGATCCTTGGGAAACTCTACCCAAAATTAAAAAAAAATTGCATTAAAAAAGGACTCAGAATGAGTGAGTTATGCATGTTTGAAATCGGAACTGTCATCCAGTCTCGCACGAGGAAGTACAAGGCTTCGTGCGAGGAAATGCTAATCTCACACGTGTAAATGCTAATCTCACATGGATATGTGAGAAATATCATGTGAAATTTCACTATAGAGCCGTACGGCAAATGTTTCATACCACAGATTCAATTTTTGGGTGAGTATAGGCGTATTTGTAGTCATTTTTAACCGAAATGACATTCTAGACGCAATGGCATAGTCATATTTGACTCAAAGTGAATTAAAAAAAAATTGAAAGAAAACGTATAATACGAGGCTAGGAATTGAAGATCATGCCCTACGGTGGGCGCCAAAATATGTGTGCTTGAATGTGACCTCTAAATCAGGCACAAACTCAGCATAGTCTTTACTCAATTGTTCAATTCACAAAGACAAACATGAATTGTTCATCCAGCAAATTCAATTGAAGCGACTTGCTGCCTCCTAATTAGTTGTAGATGTCGAATTTACTCTCAGAACAAGAGCCAACAACCTGACCATTGCTAACATGGAGGATTTCTAAAGCATGAGAGAAGATGAAATTTCCATTAATCTATGAAATGAGATGCAATTAATCTATGAAATGAGATTGCTCTTAATCTAGAAATGAATTACAATTAATCTATGGAAGCAAATGCAACTAGTCTAGAATTGAAATTGCAACTACTCTATGGAAGCAACTTCCAATTAATCTAGGAAATGAAATACTCTTAATCTAGAATTCAAATGCTCTTAATCTAGAATTGAAATTGCATTTAAACTAGAAAGCTTGAGAAATGAAATTGAGATGTTAGATATGTAAATGAATTGCAAATGGAATCAACATATCATTACTAATTCAAATTGAAATTAATCTAATTATGCAATTTAAGCTCAAACAACATGTAATAAGCAATGTAAATTTCACTATAGATTTGATGCTCTCAAAAATCATCCTCTTTAATGGAGAAAAAGAGGTCCAATTTATAGAAAACCATGGTAAGAGGGTGAAGAGTTTCTTGAAAAGAAATGGTTGCCTCTTCATTTCCATTTGAGAGAAAAAAAAAAGCATGAATTATTTAATTAAAAGGATGGATTATTGCCACATGAGTGACCTTTCATATAGAATTATGGAATTCCCTTTTGAAGATAATTCATCCAAACAATTAAATAACTATTCAATTCCTTTTATGTATATTAGCTAAAGGGGGTAGAATTAATTTAATTAAAAGCACTTAGGACTTTAGAATTAAATCAATTAATCATAAGGATTTTTAGCTAATAAACCTTGAGAATTTAGGAATTAAATATAATGTCAAATTTATGCAAATTTGAGTTTTCTGCATTTGATACTAAGTCAATTAGGAGAAGAATTTTCTTAGTACAATAGGACTTTGATGATGAGAAAATTGAATGAATGCACCAAAATTGATTAGATTATAAGGTGCCAATTTTGGGGTGTTACACTAAAAATGTGTCACACTTCTATGAATCATTATATACAAGATCACTCAAGAATGAGGTCTCAAATGGTGACTCATAGCTCTCTATTCATAGAGTACAAGGGTTTTTAATGGAGGCCCTCAGATTGACCTTGTTTGTGCCCATGCAAGTACACCATAAAAAGAGATTTAAAGAGGAAAAGCAAGAATGCTAGTCTCCATGATCATCAAGTATGCATGCAAATGAAAGCTATTCTATATGATAACAATGCATGAAAGGAAATTAATCTATATGATAACAATGCATGATTGTTCTATGAAAGGAAATACGAATGCAAAATTAATCTATGAAAGAAAACATGAGTTTAATCTAAAATGCAAATGCAAAATTAATCTAAATGAATTGCCATGAATGTATGAGAGAAGAAGACAAGAAAAGAGAAGTTGCAATATCCAAGCTCAAGTGCTCAAATTCTCCTCCAAAATTCCTCTCCAATCCTGCAGCATAACAATAAACTAAAGAATGTGTGTGTTTTTTTTTATTATGCAAATGAGAAGGAGAGACTTCCTTATAAAGAGCAATGGACGGTGGAGATTAAGAGGTAAGAAAAAGGAAAATAAAGCAATGGTGAAGATTAAATCTTGGTTGATCCATGTGCTTTAAATCTTCAAAAGGCAAGATCAAAGGGATATGATTAAGAGGCCAAAAAGCCCACCACTTAGGAAGATGTAGAGAAAAAAAATTTATTTATTTTATTTATTTATTTTTTATCAAAAAGAGAGCTTTAAGTAGGGATTTTATTTAATTAAAGAAGGATTTTCTTTCAATTAAATAAGATTATTTTATTTAATAAAAAGAGATGTTTTCTTTTAATTAAATAATATTATTGAAAAAATGATCAAACCTTAGGAAATATTGAAATAATTAAATTGATTATGATTTGATCAAGGAAATTGATTTGAATTAAAAATGTTGCAAAACATTGATTCAAGAATTTGATAAATTGATTCTGGTCATTTGATAAATTGAAGAATGAGGGCCCATAGTCTAGGCGACCATTTTAGGGTGCATATATTTGCCCCTCTTTGACTAATGTGTGATCTTGATGAGAACACATGTAGTGAAAGAATGCATTTGAAGTGTGAGATCGATTTGGGATCACAAAACAACACAGACATCAACACCATTGTAAATAAGTAATTGACATCAGAACAAAGATAAGTTGATTGCAAAAAAGACAAGGTCAACACCGTTGTAAATAAGTAATTGACATGTCTGAGATAAGAATCTCAAGCAAGGTTTCCCCAAGCGTAGCGAATGATAGGATTGATAAAGTTGAATTAAGGATTAAATTTTGATAGGTACTGCCCCCTCGTGATCAAAATCGAAATGAGATAGAGGAGAAACAAAAAATTGATAAATTTGATCAAATCGAACTAAAGATAAGGTTCTTGATATAAGATGAAATATATAAGGATCACAGAACCAAGGTAGATCATTAAGCACGAAAGATTATGCCCCTAGGTTGAATTAGAAGAAAAGAAGTGGGGTGAAATCAAATTGAAGGTAGAAGTTTGGAAGAAGTGGAAAGAAATGGAGAGAAGAAAGAGAATTTGCCTTAAGAAAGAGAATGCCCCAAAATCAATCATCTGTTTAAGATAGAAAATTTTGATTGAGATCATGAAAGAAGATAAGGAAATGAAGATCAAACATGACCATAGTTGATTAAAAGTCCACAAGAAAGATGAAGGAAAAAAACCCTCTCAAACTCATAATGCAACCTAAAAATGCAAATTAACATGAAGTCTAACAATGCAAGCTACATGAAAAGGAAAAGGTGCACTTGCAATAGAGAAACTGTAGCATAGGACTTTGCGTTCATCATTCATAAGAGAATGTTAAGGAACTTATTTTCGTCATTGGGCCATTATTAATGGACATCGAAAAATCACACAATCATCACTAGTCACAAGCGCAACTATGAAGATATGAATGTGATTTATATTAGATTGGAATGTGGAAAGATTCTAACATAAGCATCAAAGACATAAAGGTCAAGATGACTTTGTTGTTAACTTACCTAATTTAATGTAGAAAAACCACACTCGCATCAAGGCATAGAGGCCAGGATGACTAGAAGAACGGTTGTGCAAAAATAGTCAAGGATGAAGCCTCAAATTTCCTAAGTGTGTCAAGAGAACAACAAGAGACACTAAACAGTTTCAAGACCACACCCACAAGTAAAAAGGAAATAAAAACATTCCCCATGCCCTAAGTCCTCTAGCTATGCATCATGGAGAGACTTATTAGACAAGGACACTCAACGAAAATCAATAACAGTCAACACACAAAGAAAATCTCATGACATAGCTCAAGCATTAAGTGTTGTGTTTAAAAATTTAAGTGTGTTCACTGATACTGAGTTCCGAGGATAAGGATCAAATGCTTGCAAGCACCTAAGATCACATGACAAAATTGGGTAAGACCAAACTGATAAGTGTTGAAAAACACTCGATGTCAGGGGTTGTATTGAAAAGCACAGTTGGGGTGGTGTTGAAAAACATCATTTGGGAGGTGTCCTAAAGACTAACGCATCCAAGAGACCAAAGCTAACATAGTTATGCCCCCTAGACAAAGACAATGACCAATTCCAGACCAAGGCAACAAGGACAAGGCATGATGGAGAAAGGCTAAGTGTCGAGGACATGCGTTAAGAAACAGGGGTGCAAAGGCCTCAAGTAGCGCCTGTTTCCAGGTTTTCACCACTTGGATTTTATTACAATTTTTTCTCTTTCATTTTTTTCTTCCTTTTTTTTACGACTTTTTATAATTTTTTTTGAATTTTTGCTACCAAGGCGCCTGTTTCCAGGTTTTCACCAAGGCACTTTTTCTATTTTTTTTTAATTTTTTTGATTTTTTTGTATTTTTGGAATATATAAATTTTTTTTAAGATACATCAAAGCGCCTATTGTTAGGTTTTCACTAAGATGATCATTTTTTCAGGACATTTTCTGATTTTTAGAATTTTTGACAATATATCATTTTTTTGGATTTTTTCAGGATCAATAATTATGTACAAAGGATGCCCCCAAACAGAATGGGCATCATGGATAGAACTTCTTTAGGTGCAAGACATTGATAGGATCAGGGAGCTGCTCTCCCTTTGTTGTAGATAGTAAATAAGCACCTATCCCAAAAGCTGTTGTAAAAATGTAAGGTCCAAGCCAATTAGGTTCAAATTTTCCCATTTGATCTCTATGCTATTGATTCTTGGGATTTTCACATAGGACAAGATCTCTTACTTGGAATTCTCTAGGGAAAAGCATTTTGTTGAAGGCTTTGGACATGCACTTTTGATAAACCCTCATATCGTCAAATGACACTTGATATTTCTCATCTAGAAGTTCTAACTCTTGAAGTCTCATGGCACGGTAGTCTTCATTTGTAACTAGACCTTTGAGGGAAATTCTAAGTGAAGGAATCTCAACCTCCAAAGGTAACACTGCTTCAGTGCCATATGCAAGGGAAAAAGGAGTAGCCCCAGTAGGAGTATGAATACTCATTCTATAGGCCCACAAAGTTAGATTTATCTGTAAGTGCCAATCTCTACCATTCTTACAAACTGTTCTATGCAATATTTTAAGAACGATTTTGTTTGATGCCTCTGCTTGACCATTTCCTTGCGGGAAGTAAATGGAGGACCAATGTTGCTTAATCTTGAGTTTCTTGCAGAGTTGTTTAAGGTCCTTATTTTTAAACTGGCCTCTATTGTCAGTGATAATCTCGGAAGGTACTCCATATCGACAGATGAAATGGTTTAGAATGAATAGAGAGACTGTCTTGCGTGAGGCAACAGAAAGTGGGACAACTTCTACCCATTTAGTGAAGTGATCAGTAGCAGTGATAATAAAATTATGTCCACCTGATGAGTTGGGATGAATCTGCCCAACAAGGTCAAAGGCCCAACGCTGAAATGGGCAATGAGATATAGAAGGAATGAGCTCCCTTCCTGAAGCATGTATCATGTTACCATGTTTTTGACACTTTTCACATGACTTTGCAAAAGCTACTGCATCAATCTACATCGTAGGCCAATAGTACCCTACCCTAAGAAACCTTCGGGCCATGGCAAGACCATTGGAATGTCCCCCACATATGCCCTCGTGGATGTCAACTAACGCTTGGTCGGATTCTTCCTTTTCTAAGCATCTAAGAAGTGTTCCATCTAGACCCCTCCTATACAAATCACCAGCGATAAGGGAATGGTGAGAGGTGTTTCAGGTAAGGTTTCTGCGTTTAAATTAGTTAAAGGTTTCAGGAATAATGCCATCACGAAGGTATGAGTAAATGACACCATAACGGAATGACTCACGACCAACAAGGGTACAAATGACATGGCTTTCTTGAGAGTCATATTTAGGGTGATGTAGCTCTTCCACCAGGAATTCAAATCTTGATTCATGTTGCTCTAACTGAAGGAGTGAAGCAAGTGTAGCCATAGCATCAGCTGCTTTGTTTTCTGCTCTAGGGATTTGCTGAAACATGACTAATTGTGAAGTAGCATTTCAAGGAATCAATCATTTTATTGTAAGGTACCATCTTCTCATGTTTTGTTTGATATTCATCATTAACTCAAGGTTGATTATCAGTTGTGAATCCCCATATATGTGTAACTCTATGATTCTCCATTCTATGGCCATCTTAAGTCCATTTGTTAAAGCTTTATACTCAGCAATGTTGTTTGTACATGGGAACAATAATTTATAAGACTTAGAGATCGTGTACCCATGAGGAGAAACAAACAACACACTAGCTCCTAAACTGTTTTACATAAAGGATCCATCAAAGAACATCTTACATGTTCTTTCAGTCATATACATGAAGTGCTCATCTGGGAAGTCAACTTGAATAGGTGCATTATCCTGTATTGGAAAATCAGCCAATTGATCTACTATGGCTTGTCCTTTGATTTCTTTACGCCCAATGTACTCTATGTCAAACTCTAAAAGGATCATCATCCATTTAGCAAGTCTACCTGTGAGGGCGGCCTTACCTAGCAAATATTTGAGAGGATCTATTTTTTCTATGAGGTGTATAGTGTGCACAAGCATGTAATATCACAACTTTTGGGAAGCAAACACAACTGCGAGGCAATATTTCTCAATGATGGTGTAGTTAACCTTGTATGAAACAAGAGTGCGGCTAATATAGTGTATTTCTCTTTCTTTCCCATTTTCATCAAGTTGAGCTAGTAAAGCCCCCAAGGAAGATTTTGTTGCTAAAATGTATAGAATAAGTGGTTTCCCTGGGATAGGAGGCATTAAAATAGGAGGATTCGCCAAGTATTTCTTGATTTGATCTATGCTCCTTTGACAATCCTCATTCCAAACACATTTGACTCCTTTATGCAATTTTATATTGAAGGGTTGAGCTCTATCTGCCAATTTTGAAATGAATCTCCTTATATATTGAAGATGTCCTTGAAGACTTCCCATTTGAATAATGTTTCTAGGAGGTGGCATATCTATGATCGCTTGGAAATTTTCAAGGTCCACCACCTCTATTCCTTTTGCTGAAATGATGAATCCGAGTAGTTTTCTAGTGGTGACTCCAAATGCACAATTTTTACGATTTAACCTTAGTTGAAATTGTTCCATGCGATCTAGAATTACTTCTAAATCATCTAAGTGTGTGTCTCTTTGTTTAGACTTGGCCAATGTGTCATCCACGTAATCTTCCATGTTTTTATGCATCATGTCATGAAAAATGGTTTTCATAGCTCATTGATAGGTGGCTCCTGCATTTTTAATCCAAAAGGCATAACGTTCCAACAATAGGTACCCCATGCACAAGTGAATGTAGTCTTTTCTTGATCTTCAGGAGCTATCTTAATCTGATTGTATCTGGAAAAATCATCCATCAAGGAATAAATCTCATAACCCACAGTCATATCCACTATCATGTCTATATTGGAAAGTGGAAAGTAATCCTTTGGGCATGCTCTATTGACATCTCTAAAATCTGTGCAAACTCGAATGGATTTGTCATGTTTGGAAACTGGTACAATATTTGATATCCATTCAGCATAGGTGATAGCTCTTATGAATTTTGCACCAAGGAGTTTCTCCAATTCTGCTTTTACCAGGAGCGCTATGTGAGGATGCATCTTTCTCAATTTTTGTTTAATTGGTTTGACACCCGGAGCTATGGACAAGTGATGCATGATAAGATTAATGTCCAACCCTGGCATATTTGAATAAGTCCATGCAAAATTGATTTTCTTTTTCTATAAGAACTTAGTGTAAGCTTCTTTTTCTTGAGGTGACAAGGACTCAGCTAGGTGTACTATTTGTGGAGCCTCATCTGTACCCAAATTAACTGCTTGTGTTGGTTCAATAAGCACTGAAGATATATCTTGAAAATAGCTGGGGAGATGATCAAGTACCTCATCCTTAGGCGCCTCAAAGAGGTTTTCACCCTTGGATACATCATTTCTTTTTACTTTTTTCAGTTCTGACACCGCCACACAATGGTGTTCGCCATCAGAACTCCTATTCTTTTGATTTTCTTTTCTTTTTACTTTGTGACTAAGGTGTATGTGTCTGAATGTGACCTCTAAATCAGACACAAACACAACATAGTCATTGCTCAATCATCAAATTGCGAGAATGAACATGAATTATCCATTCCACAATATTGATTGAATCAACCTATTGCCACCTATTTAGTAGGTGTGTTTAATTACTCTCAGAATGAGAGCCAACAACCATGACCATTGCTAAAATGGAAGATTTGAAAGCATTAAAAACTGAAATAAAACTATTCTATATGAGAAATGCAATTATAATCTAAGAATAGAAATACAAATTTTAATCTAAGGTTGAAAGAAAGAATAGAATTAAGCTATTTGATACATAAGCAAACTAAATTAAGATGCAAAATGCCATTAATCTAAATGAAATTAAGCTAAATATGCAATAAAAGATTAAAAACATGAGAGAATTGAGACGATATTTTTCTATAGTTTTGATACTCTAAAAATTGCTCCTCTCAAATGAAGAAGAGAAGGTCCATAATATAGAAGAGCCTGAAAAGAGGATGAAGAGTTTCTTGGAAAGAAACGGCTGACTCTTAATCTCCATGGAGGAAGGTGAGACAAAATTGAAGGAATTATTCAATTAAGTAAATGAATTATTGCCACATGGGTGGCTTTTCATCTTGAATTGTTGTATTTCAAGTGAGGATAATCCATCCAAATAACTAAATAATTATTTAATTCTTTTTGATGTGTATTAGCTAAAGAAGGTGGAATTAATTTAATTTAAAAGCACTTAGGACTTTAGAATTAAATTAATTAATCATAGGGATTTTTAGCTAATAAATCTTGAAAATTTAGGAACTAAATATAGTGTAAGATTTATGCAAATTCAGGTTTTTTGCATTTGAGACTAAGTCAATTAAAGTCAATTAGGGAGAAGAATTTGCCTAGTACAATAGGACTTCGACGATGAGAAAATGCACCAAAATTGATTAGAATTGTAAGCTGCCAATTTTGGGGTGTTACATTTTGCCCCACTTTGAATTGATGTGCGAGCAACGCATCGATTCAAAGAATAGTCTGATGTGACAGATGAAGCTTTTGGGATTCTAGGTTAGGTTGTCAAGACACCGATCAGATCGAGAAGCGGAACCATCTTCAGAATGAAGCATGATTTTACAAAGTCTAAGTTAGATTACGAAGACAACGGTCCAAATACCACTTGAGAGAAGATTGGAATCGGGGTTATATTGCCCCAATGTCCACTAATAGCTGATGAAGATTTAGGACTATCTCTAGAATCAGGGTTAGATTGCCCCGATATGAAGGTTAGCCCTCTGAGATCCAAGTTAGGTTGCCTAGATAACGGTCTAAAGAGATTTTGAGAGCCATCTTCAGAACGAAGCATGACTTTCAGGAATTAGGGTTAGATTGCCCCAATACCCAATGGGATTTCAAGAATCATCTCCAGAATGAAGCTTGATCCTTGAGGATCCAAGTTAGATTGCTCAGATACCTAGAATGATAGATGAAAAGATGACAAGATGCGAGGCATCAGGATGCCCCTAGAGATTCAAGATCATGGAATATCCAGTTTTGACCACTAGGTATGAAAAGTTGAATATGCCCAAAGTGATGAGATGCCCCTAGCAATGGGGACTTTTGATTCAGATCAGACTGATTTGAGAATGAAGCAAAAATATTCAATGATACAATCATCCTGCCCCCTCGGAAGCAAAATCGAAAGATGACACAACAGAAAGATGATTGACAATAAAAGATTCTAGATAGAAGCAAGATCGAAGGTCCAGAGAAGTTCAGAGATAGATCAAGAGAAGGCAGAATTGATTTAGAGCGATCGGGAGGTATGGTTGACTAGGTTTGACCATAGTTGACCAAGTTTGACCAGAGTTAACTTTGATGAAAAGATTGCAGAAGCTGAGAAAATCATGACGAGAGATGATTCTGACAAGAAAGTGATGTCAAAAAGTTGACTGCACAAGCGTCTGATTGCGTCGGTCCCAAAATTTTAAAACGCGATTTTGAGCTACTTAGGAGTGTCAAATTTCAATTTCGATCACGAAAATGGATTTAGAACGGTCGATTTAGCCAAGGGTGCAATTTTCACGAAAAATGGAGCACTTTTGAAAATTAGGTCAAAAGCTATATAAGGCTCGGAGGGGTCATTTTCAAATCATTATTCACTTTTGACTTTAGAGATGGCGAGGGCCCAAGCTAATATTGATAGCATTCCTGTGTGTACACATCGATTCAAGCGTTCCTGACGACACAATCGGCCACCGAAGTATGGCGCACCTATAAGTAATCGAAACACCATCTTGCATTCAAATTTTTATTGCTTTCTAGATCTTTTTAGCATGTTTTATAGCTTTTAAGTCTGATCACGTCAAGTTTCGCACGAGGGAATAGTCTCCTCGCACTGGCCAAGGTCGCCCCTCGCGTGAGAAATTGGATTCCTCTCACGGGTTAGGGCTTCCTCGCATGAGGTCCCTCCGCGAGCTCGCGCGAGGTGCGCGTTGATGTCGCGCGAGATTTCATCGCCAATGATGGAATCTTGCACGAAGAGAGATCCTATCTCGTGCGAGGTCAAAATCTCATGCAAGAAAATAATTTCCTTGCATGGGAATTACTTACTATCCAGAAATATGTCATCCTTGATGTCGTAGAGTCAGCCAGTTAGAATGCCTCAGAACTGTATTTAGGATAGATCCATAGCTGCATTTGTTGTCATTGCTTTGAAAAACCATCATGTTGAGATACTGATCAAATGTCATCGCTTGCTTTATAGGTTGACTTCCCTGATATTGTGTTCTGGTCTCATCATCCTGTCATGGGTGAGCTGCTGCGGAGACTGATGGATGTTGATGGTGCCCATCTCGACAGGCTAGGATTATCATATCTTCATGATGTACCCGATATTCAGATAAATCACGGTCTATTGGGTGCACTGGTCGAACGTTTCCATTCAGAGATGAACACTTTCCATTTTCTGTAGGGGGAGATGACAGTCACGCCTGAGGACACCTACATGATCTTGAGAGTACCATTCCACGGGGCTCGCGTGGAGTATGATACCCAGTCGAGGGCGGGCACACTAGCACTAAGAGAGATCTTCCAGGATGATCTAGTGATGGGTCGAGCCATCTCTTGGGAGGATCTGACGAGAAGGTACAGTGTAGATCATACATTGGCAGTTGTCTTGGCATTGTTCTTGAGTTGCTACATGGTGCCAGATCGGGGTCAGCACGGATTAGAGTGCGGCTAGGAAGTTATGTTGCAGCGGATGCTAGCTAGTCCAGAAGTGAGATTCAGATTGGGTGAGTGCATGCTCGCACAGATGTACCACGAGATGCACAAGATCATGTATCAGAGTGCACAGACCATGGCAGCTGGAGTCGTGGTTCTACAGATCTGGGCCTGGGAGCACCTTCATGTATGTCGGCTAATTTTCCATGATACTCAGTAGCCCTTAGAGCCATATATTTACAGATATGCAGGTCCAATGACTCAGCCAGTGTTAGGTAAGACAAATCAGTGGCGGGCGGAGCTAGATGATATGGCAGCAGTTATATGGAGGCCATAGATAGCCACAGAGGTTTGGGATGATGCACGGCATGAGCTTTCACATATGTTCTGCTCGCGTACTTTGATCAGGAACACTATCAGCATTATTGAGCGCTTCCTACTCACACAGGTCCTATGGAAGTTTGGGAGACCGCAGGACATTTCCCAGGAGTACTATACCTATGCCTGATTTTTTGATGAGATGAAGAAGGACTGGCAGCGGAAGTTAGACCGAGGCAGGAGCATGATAGATAAACGGGTACCACCAGCTAGGTAGGATTATTTGGCAGGGGTGATGAATGCAGGGTTGACACTTGCATACAGGGATCATATTTTAGCTCACCCTTTCCTGAGATTTATAGATCCTATTGGCATGGGCGCACAGGTACAGAAGGTGGTACATCCACCACCACAGTAGTAAGCACAATAGCCACCACCATAGAAGGTACCACCTCAGTAGAGAGTACGGTTGAGGACTGGGCTGAGTCCCCTTCTTCCTAGATGGATGGGATTAGACGCAGGTGCAGGGAGTAGTGGTACCCAGGATAGGTCTATTGAGTAGAGGACAGGTGACACAGCTAAGCAGGGGGAGGATACCGTTATGGCTGATACTGTTACAGCCGATCCATTGGTAGGAGGATAGGTAGCACAGCTACATGAGGCTCTCAGGAGGAGCCAGGAGAGAGTGAGGCAGGTGCAGAGGGAGCGAGATGATTACCGTACACAGGTGGTCATCTAGGAGACCTGAGTGACTGAGCAGGATCGAGAGATCTGAGGTTTACAAGAGGCATTAGCTAGAGCACATGCAGAGGTGAGATATGAGGCTGCTCAGTTAGCCTATTATTATGCTACATACATGATCATAGTTCTTGAGGTAGTGGACCAGGTTCCACCATTTTCAGAGTATGTTGGGGCATGGACCGCTCCATAGGCACCTCCTCAGTAGTAGGCCATGCCACCTCCTCCACCTCCTCTGGGTGGGAGTGGCTAGATGAGATATTTGATATACATTGTACCACCATTTTGATATACTATGCTCGAGTAGCACCCTTGTACATTTGACCGATTGATATATATATATGAGCTCAATTTTGGCATCATTGTACTTGTTTATATATTGCTTCAAATTTGTATGTCTTGTGAGATGTTTCCTATATGATTAGATGTATGAATTAGAAATGTATGCCATGGATGAATATGCAAATGTTTATGCACATGTTTTATTGATGTATGCATGAATATAATGCAATGATAGATGTTAGATGGATAAATGTTATGTGTGATTTGATTTATGATGGATGCACATGTTTATGGATATGTAAAATGAAAATGAATGTAGGGAAATGTACTTTTGTGGAAATGAATTTAATGCAATGAATGCAACGGTACTAATCATCTCATGTAGGATATCGCAATATATGACAGGTACTAACCAAAAGAATATGAATGAAGATCGAGAGCAAGGATGGGATGCTTGCGCAGTCAAGAGGAATCCAGGATAAAAGATGATGACCTTCAAAGAATGAGAAGATAATGAAGAGAGTACCAAAACTATTGCTATGCAAGCTTAAAATGTGAATGCAAGCCTAAGCTAAATGCAACCCTACGATTTGGTTGTTGGACTCATCGCATAGTTATCATCATCGAGTATTTTTGGAACATTGGAGTCAATATAATCCTTACTAGTGCCACTGCGACCATGAGGATGTGGATATGACTTTCATCAGATAAAATATAGGAAACGAACATAAGCACCAGGGCACAAAAGCCAAGATGACCTGAACATTGTTTCCAGTTTGATATAGTAAGAGTACACAAGTAAACAAACATAGAAATAATAGTCAAGGAGATAGTTCCAACCTCCCCTTGGCGTACAAATAAGAAAGATCGAGGGATGTGAGGCTTTTCCACCTTAATGCAGAAGCTCTTATCACATACACCATGTTTAGTTGATGCTGTCGAATCATCGAAACTACACCAACAAGCAGTAGACAAAGGAAAATATCAATGAAAACCATGAGAATAGACAACATACAAATAAAGATTCAATCATAGCTCAGCATGTTCCAAAGTTTATGAATGTATATGTGTTTAGGGTGTTGAAAAACACCGTTGTGCTTGTGAGTGCATTGTGTTTGATTTCTATCGAGAGGTATTTATGTTGTGGTGTCTAATGTGTGTTGAAAAACAAAGATGTGTCCAAAGATAGTGTTAAAAAACACTATTTGATTGGGGTGTTGAGAAACACCAGTTGGTGCCAGTAGATAGTTGTCCTTTAGAACTGAAAATATTACTGACTCGAGTGTAAACTGAAGATGTAATCAAAGTGGGGAACCATGCCCCCAAGTACTAAACGGATTGATGTCAAATATGCAGATAGAAAATTGATTTCAGAAATCTCAGTAGTACAGTGACAGTAGGCAGACGTAGTGAGAATCACTAGTGACTGATGCGAGAAAGATTCTCAAGCATAAAGATCGACATGAGATCTAGGCATCAGCAAGCAGACTCAGTGAGAACCACTGGTGACTGATGTGAAGAGGAGGGAGACTCTAAAAGATAGGACAATGCCCCCTAGGCTAGGAAGATGCCCCTGAGTGTGACCAGTTTAAATCCATGTGAAGTCAAGCAAAATCTCAAAAATGACTGAGAGCGAATGCATGAGCGAGCAAACTAAAGCAGGAGAGAAAACTGCTAGAAATCCAAGAGATGCCACGATAGATAGAGCATTACAGAATAAGAGGTTCCTATTTACCAAGTTTTCACCATCTTGGTAGAAATTCTATTTTTGCTACCATGACGCTTGTTTACCAGGTTTTCATTAATGGCACATTTTTCTCTTTTTCTCTTTTTTTTTGTATTTTTCATTTTTCAATTTTTTTTGTACTTTTTCCTTTTTTCTTTTTTTTTGTATTTTTTTAGTTTTTAGTTTTCTTGGTATTATCAAGGTGCCTATTTACTAGGTTTTCACCAGGATAATAGATACATCAAAGCACCTGTTTGCCAGGTTGTCACTAAGATGATCATTTTTTCAGGACATTTTGCAATTTTTAGGATTTTCTCATAATAGAGTATGTACATGAGCATTCATAAGACATTTCAACTGTAGAAATTTTTCAGATGAAGAGCATTGATAGGATCTTTGAGTTGTTCCCCCTCTGTGGTAGAGAGTTGATAAGCGCCAGACCCAAATACTGTAATGATAACATACAGACCAACCAGTTTAGTTCAAATTTTCCTTTTTGGACCCGCTGTTGTTGATTCTTGGGGTTCTCTCTCAAGACGAGATCACCCATTTGGAATTCCCTTGGTCTGACCTTCTTGTTGTAGCTTTTAGATATTCTCTTTTGATATGCTCAGAGATGATCAAATGCCACTTTCCTACGTTCGTCCAGTAATTCAAGCTCTTGAAGCTAAGATATTATGATATCATCATCAGTAATGAGGCCCTTCAGAGAGACTCGCAAGGTAGGAATCTCAACCTCAATAGGAAGCACTGCATCTGCACCATAAAATAGAGCAAAGGGTGTGGCCCCTGTTGGTGTCTGTATACTGGTGTGGTAAGCCCATAAAGTAGGATTAATTTGGAGATGGCAGTCTCATCCAGATTTGTGTATTGTGTGATGTAAGATCTTGAGAATAGTCTTATTTGAAGCTTTCACCTATCTATTACCCTGTGGATAATAGATAGAAGACCAGTGTTGAATAATTATGAACTTAGTGCATAAATCTGTTAGATCCTTGTTCTTGAATTACCCCCCATTGTCAGTGATTATTGATGAGGGTACACCATATCTACAGATGATGTAGTTCAGTATAAACATGGCCATAGACTTTCCATCAGCTATGATGAGAGGCACTGCCTCGACCCACTTGGTGAAATAGTCTGTAGCAGTGATGACGTATTTATGTCCTCTTGAAGAAGACTGATGTATCTGACCCACTAAGTCAAAGGCCCATTGTTGAAATGGCCAAAAGCTGATGAAAGGAATGAGCTATTTGGTAGGAGCGTGGATCAGATTTCCATGAAGCTGGCACTATTTGCAAGATTTAGCAAATTGTATAGATTCTTTCTCCATATCTGGCCAATAGTAACCAGCTCTAATAAGTTTGCGAGCCAGTGTCAGGCCATTTGAGTGAGATCCGTAGATGCCTTCATGCACCTCTACTAATGCATTCTTAGACTCATCAGTTCTAAACACCTAAGGAGGGTACCGTCTAGACCTCGTCTATATAAGTCGTTAGCTATGATGACAAACTGTAAAGCACTGCGGATTAAGTGACATTTCTCATTTTGGGTGTAAGTGTCTAAAATGATCTAGTCACAAAGGTAGGAGTAAATATGGTGGTAGCGGGATGAGTCATGTCCAACGACTGAATAGATCATCCAGGATTCAGGGGAATTATAGGCAGGGTGGCATAACGTCTCCACTAGGAATTCATGTCTGAAGTCATTTTTTGGCATTTGTAACATGGAAGCCAGAGTAGCCATGGCATCGGCTGCTTTATTATCTTCCCTTGGAATTTGTTGGAAAGTAACATGTGCAAATTATTTCTTAAGATCATCAACCATCTTTTTATAAGGCACCAATTTTTCATCTTTTGTTTGATAGATGTCATTCACCTAATTAATAACCAACTGTGAATCTCCAAAGACCTTTAGCTCATCGACACGCCATTCAATAGCGATGTTTAATCCATTAATCAAGGCTTCATACTCAGCAGTGTTATTTGTGCAAGGAAACATCATTTTGTAAGCCTTTGGTAATGAATATCACTGAGGTGTAATGAATAAGATTCTGGCACCTGACCCTTACTGGGTGAATGATTCATCAAAGAACATGGTCCATGACTGATATGTGAGAAGCATGATGGTCTCATCTGGGAACTCGATCCTTAATGGTTGATGTTCTATAATGGGTGCCTCAGCCAACTGATCTACAATTGCTTATCCTATGATAGCTTTTCTCTCCACATACTCAATGTCAAATTCACTGAGTATCATGACCCACTTGGCTAATCTACCCGTGAGGGCAGCTTTGTTGAGTAAGTACTTTAATGGATCAATTTTTGTAATGAGCCTTGTAGTGTGAGCAAGCATGTAATTTTTTAACTTCTGGGAAATGAATACCACCACTAAGAAAGCTTTCTCAATGACAGAATAATTCATTTCATAGGAGACCAATGTTCTGCTGATGTAATAGATTGCTCTTTCTTTATTTTTTTGATCTTCTTGAGCCAATAGAGCACCCAGAGATGTTTTTGTAGCTGAGATGTATAAGATTAATGGATTCCCATGAATAGGAAGCATTAATATAGGTGGATTGGCCAGACATTGTTTGATTTATTGAAAGCCTTGTTCACATTCTTTATTCCATTCATAGGTCACACCTTTATGTAGAGTTTTAGTAAATGGTTGTGACTTGTCAGCTAACTATGAGATGAAGCACCGGATAGACTGAAGCTGACCTTGAAGACCTCTAATTTGTCTGATATTGCGAGGTGGAGGCATTTCCATGATAGCTTGCACCTTTTCAGGATCTACCTTGATTCCTTTCGCGGAGATGATATAACCAAGCAATTTTCCCAAAGTTACTCCAAATGCACATTTCTTAGGATTAAGATGCAGTTTGAACTTTTCCATACGATACAGTATATGACCTAGATCAGTAAGATGTGCCTTCCTATCCATCCTTTTAGCAAGGGTATCATCAAAATAATCCTCCATTGTTTTGTGCATCATATCATGAAATATAGTAGTGACTGCTCTCTGATACGTGGCTCCAGCATTCTTAAGACCAAAAGGCATAACATTCCAGAAAAAGTGCCCCATGCACAAGTGAAAGCAGTCTTTTCTTGGTCCTCTGGTGAAATTTTGATTTGGTTGTAGCCAGAGAATCCGTCCATTAGGGAGTACATTTCATATCCTGCTGTCATATCCACAATCATATCAATGTTGGGTAGTGGGAAATCATCTTTTGGACATGCCTTGTTTAAGTCCCTAAAGTCTGTGCAGACTCTGATAGATTTGTCATGCTTCAACACTGGAACTATGTTGGAGATCCATTCCGCATAGTCAATTGCTCTGATGAACCCAGCTTTTAGGAGTTTCTCTAGTTTCGCCTTGACAAGTAGAGCCACATGTGGATGCATCTTTCTAAGTTTTTGCTTGACTGGTTTTACTCTCGGAGCTATTGACAAGTGATGCATGATAAGATCAGGATCCACACCAGGCATGTTAGAGTATGTCCATGCAAAGTTTATCTTTTTCTCCTTAAATAAATCTATGAATTCTTTGAGTTCTTCTACAGGCAATGATTTAGCCACATGAATAATGTGTGGATGTTCTTTTGTACCCAAATTTACCAGCTGAGTTGGCTCAATTAGCACCGATGAGCATTCCTGGAAATGACTCAAAAGTGCATCAAGTATCTCATCATCAGGCACCTTAGAGAGGTTTTCACCTTTGGATACATCTATTCTTTTTACTTTTTTTGGCTCTGACAGTGCCACAATGTGGTTTTCACCATTAGAGCACCTATTTTTTCTTCTTTTGATTTTATGACTAAGATACTTGATATCCGCCTCGGTCATGTTGACACTTTCTTCACTAGTGGAGGATGTTATAGGTTCAACAGCGTGAAGATAATAGGCTAGAGCATAGTCATTTTGGAATGTGAGGACTTCGTTGGATAAGGAAGGGGAATTCCAGTCTATTGGCTTGGGATGTTGGAGTGAGAGAGAAGTGACAGGTTCAAGTGCATTCATGGTATAATCATTGAAAGCACTGACTAGTAAGCTGAGACCTAGAGCAATCTCATCCAAGGGTGTATTCAAATCCATTTGACTCCTAGCGACCGTAGTAGAAGACACGTTAACATTTAAGGAATCAGACTCATTAGACCTTACACTAGAACCATCACCTATGTCAAGAATTTTTTCATAGGATCCTTCTGAAAAAATGTCGAACTCATATTCATGGGAATCTATGTCTGAACTCTGACTGGGATGTTTGCACCATGAAGGTTTGGGAGTTCTTGTGACACTAGCATGTTCTTGTGCAAACTGTTCTTGAAATTGTGATGGTATGTATTGTTCACCTTGGAAACTAGGGTCTTGTGACACTTTCCATTGTTCGTATGTCAGAGTAGTGAATGGAATAGTGACATTGGAGTCACTGCCATCCTTGGTTGTACTGGCATGTATCATGATATCATATGCCTCATCAAAGAATGCTGCCAGATCTGGAGGAATAGGATAAGGAAAAGAATCCTCATCGGAGCTATCCTCTGCGGCGTCAACTGTAGCTGTGCCTTCAGGTTCTGGTGGAGGATCCAATTTTGGCACAAATTTGTTAATCCCTAGATGGAACAGGATCTTCTTGAAACCTAAACTAGTTATGTTTTTCATCTTTTGACCCGTAGTTTTAATAGGTTCAACTAACCCATTACCATTCATCCCTATCAGACCACTCCCTTTGTATCCAAAGCATTTCATGATTTTAAGACCTTCATTATTAGGATCTAGTTCACAAGATGGGGCAGTCTGTTCAGATATGTCCTTTCCTTTGTAAAGATTTATTGTTCTCAGAAGGTCTCTCGTAAGAAAGAGGAGACGGGGGTAGAGCTGCTAATGATAGCACAGGTTCTATTTGATACCCCCCCATGCCTATGTCTTTGATTTTCAAAGTTTTTTCCATGTCTCTAAGCTTGGCATCACAAAATTCTATGTATTCTCTGTTAGTAGGAACAAGACTATCAGCTGACTATGTGAGCGTATTACAAGAACCCATATTAGCAGGAATTGTCACTTCTACACCATGGAAAGGAAACTTGATGCACTGATGATACGTAGAGGGAACCACTTGCATTTCATGGATCCATGGTCTTCCTAATAGGATGTTATAAGCAAGAGGGAGGTCCAGCACCTGACTTGTGACATCTCTTTCAACCGATCCAACCCGAATGGGTAGCACAACTAAACCTTTAGACTTTCTCTCTTCTTCATCATAGGCCTTGATAGTAATTCTCTTGTGGGAATCTATGTGATCTTCATCATAACCTAGTTGAGCGAGAAAGTGAGCAGAGAAAATGTTGAGGCTAGCACCTTTATCAATAAGGACGCGACAAACTAGTTTTTTTCCAATCATGACCTCTATATGCAAAGGAGCGTTATGCGGGTGACTGATCGAATGGTCATCTTCTTCTAAGAAAGACAAATAGTGCGGTGAAGTCAAGTGACCCACCATAGATTGAAACTGATCAAGATTAATGTCTTTGGGGACATTAGCTTCTACAAGAGCTTTATCCAGAATCTGCATGTGAGTAGGCGAGATCTTCAACAACTCAAAGATGGTTATTTGAGCATTGTTTCTTTACAGCTAGTCAACAATGCTATAATTAGTAGTAGGAGGTGTGGGTACCATTTTTGTGGTCTTGTTGGTAGGGCCAACAACAACTTTATCCACAGACTATTTCAGTGTGGATGTAGTAGCAGGAGGGTCAGGGCCCTTGAGAGTGATCTTAGTCCAGGATTTGGTAATGATGTTTGTGCAATCCTGAGATGCTTTAGGTTCAAATGAGTGAGACCTAGGGCCTCTCAAGACAAACAGGGTCTTAGGCTTAGGAGCATCCCTGATCCCCTTGATATTAATCACATCGCAATACTCAACTTCAACAGGCTTGATCATGTTGATGACATTGTCATTAGTGGTATGCGTGTAGTTAACCTTGGAATTGTTGTTCTTAGTGTTGGAAGACTCACCTTTCTCGTGATGAGGAAAGGAATCTTTAAATGCCTGGTGATTTGGATTCTTTTTATGCTTTTCCACAATAATAACCTCATTATCAATCAGATCTTGGACCTTATGGCACAACTAAAGACAAGTAGAAGTCTTATGACCCTTGTTCTAGTGATAGTCACAGTATGCATTGTCATTCCACCAATGGGGTCATGATTTCGGATCATATAGACACTTGTCCAAAGGAGTGAGAATCTGATTTTGCACCAAAGTCTTGAAAATTACATCAAGCGGTTCTCCCAAGGAAGTAATTTCACGCTTGGGTCGAGGGGCCTAAGGTTTGTTGCTAGAGAATCTAGAAGGCGGTTGAGTGTTTGTTGCATCTTTTTCAGCATTTTTGATCACTTGTATACTAGAAGTGAGATTGAAAACTGGTTTTGAATAAGTCGGGGTCACATTATCAGCCACTCCATCATTCACAACATCCCTATTCTTGTTGACAAACATCCCTTTATCTTTGTTGGAAGAGGAGGAACCTTGTTTTTTGTCTTTGTACAAAGTCAATTCACCTTTCTTAACCATAAACGCCTCTATCCTCACAGCTTTCTTAATCATGCTGTCAAAATTAAGGGGACCTTGAAGCTGTACCTGATACCCAAAATCAGGAGTGAGATTGTCCAAGAAGATATCGAGTTTCTCAGATTTGGGTATTTTACAAGGATAGTTGGTGCAAAGTGTTAGAATAGTCCCAAAGGATAACTGAGAAGGGGGGTGAATTAGTTATCAGTAACTTCAGTTATTTTTACTTCTTTAACTTTAGAATACAACAAAGTAAATGCATAATCAGATAACACAGTACTCAGCACACAATTTGATTACGGGGAAACCAAATGGTAAAAACCCCGGTGGGAATTAAAACCCACAATAAACTATACTTGTTTGTAGTAATCCATGTTAGAAGATATTTCAACCCTGTTAGGAGTTGTACAATACAATGCAGTAAGTATAGTGACCTAGTTAAGGGTCGGACCCTGTTAGGAGTCTTTTACAAGTAACCCTGTTAGGGGTGGTGGACTCACTGTCCAAAAGCTCACTGCTTGATGGTGAAGGCTACAACCTTCTAAATAATAGATATGCACTATATCTAATGATGAACTGTAGAGTAGACCTATTATCTTGATCAGTTCCAGTGTATTGCAATCTTTCACTTCTTCTTCACATAGAATCTTGATGAATGAACCAACTCTGATAATCTGCTCTATACATCTTTCTTATCTTTTCGTATCATTCACACTTGTCACCTTTGACTTGCTATAAGTATCTTCCTCATAGTATGAGATCATGGGACCTATAAGACAACTCTTCATAAAATCCTTTTCAGCTCTACTAAGCACGCAAGCATTATTACAACTGCGCAAGTATAAACCGAATAGACGCGACGCTTCACTAAGTCGGCCTCACCAATTTAACTATAACTTTGTAATCTTCTTGAAACCTATTTGGCGCCTTTGGATTAATATCATCAACTCATAACTAAACATGAATATACACACGCATATATAGAAGATAGGTGCAACTCAAGAAACACGTGATATACGTCGACCCTAAACCGTTACACTTCCAGAACTGTAACTACCAATAACAGAATTACATAACTTTACTTAAACATCATATCTGGGTCTGCGTGTATGAACATAACATAATAAACATGTCAACAACATGTATCTATCCACGCAAGTCTTCATATGATCATTCTGATAAGTACATACAGAATTACTACTGTGTATTATATGTTGTCATCAATAAAAAACATACGATCAATCAACTGCTCAGAATCAAATCTCCAACAATCTCCCCCTTTGAAATTGATGGAAAAATATCATATCAAAAACATCCTCTATTCATGGTTTCCTCTTTCTTTTACAATCTTCTCAATATCCTCATAAGGGATTTCTCTAAACTGCTGCAGTTCCTCTGTCTATGTTTTTGTTCCATGTATATACTCCCCCAAACTATATGCTCCCCCTTAGTACATACTCCTCCTTACTATATACTCCCCTTTTGACATCAATGGAAAAGGGAACCA
This sequence comes from Thuja plicata, assembly GCA_018584345.1. Taxonomy (NCBI): domain Eukaryota; kingdom Viridiplantae; phylum Streptophyta; class Pinopsida; order Cupressales; family Cupressaceae; genus Thuja; species Thuja plicata. Next base: position 438,816 of record MU226923.1, on the reverse strand, counting down.
TAGTCTTTTAGGTATAGGTACTACTCTAGAAGTAGAGTAGTCAACCATTCATCAGTCACTTAATGACTAATGTCTTTGCTGCTTCTTCTAAACAGATTTAGGAGAGGGAATTACTCCCAACTTCTCCCTGAGATACTCAAAAGTATCCTTTCATAAGGGCTTTGTGAAAATATCTGCCAACTGTTCTTTGGTGTTCACATAGTCCAGTTTTACTTCTTTGTCTGCAACCTTTTCTCTTAGGAAATGGTACTTGATCTCTATGTGTTTTGTCTTTGCGTGCATCACAGGGTTCTTATAAATGTTGATAGTGCTAGTATTATCACAATGAATAACAATAGGATAATCAACTTTAATGCCAAAGTCTTTAACCATCTGCTTGATCCAAACCATGGTTGAACAATTTAGTGTTGCTGCAACATATTCAGCTTTTGTTGTTGACTGAGAAATACAGTTCTGCTTCTTGCTTATCCAAGAAACCATCTTGTCTCCAAGGAATGTTGCTCCTCCTAAAGTGCTCTTCCTATCATCAATACATCCTTCCCAATCTGCATCTGTATACACATGAAGCTTTATATTTTCTGATTTAGGAATCCATAAACCATAGTCTATAGTTCCTTTTAGATATCTGAATATCCTCTTGATTGCCATTAGGTGACTCTGCTTGGGTTCAGCTGCAAATCTTCCAACAGTGCCAACTGCATTAGATATGTCAGGTCTAGATTGAGTTAGATAAATGAGTTTACCAATCATAGATTTGTACAATGTCTTATCAACTGTTGTGGAGTCATCATCTTTTGAAAGCTTGCTTCCAGTTATCATGGGAGTGCATACTAGCTTACAATCATCCATCTGAAAAGTCTTCAGTATTTCCTTCACATATTTAGATTGATTAATGAATATACCTTTATCTGTTTGCTTTACATTTAGTCCCAAAAAGTATTTTATAGGACCAATCATACTCATTTCAAATTCATTATGCATTTCTTTTGCAAATGCTTTACTGAGCTTGTCATTACCCCCAAAGATAACGTAATCAACAAATATAGCAACTAACAATAATCCATCAAGTGTTTCTCTTATGAATAGGTTATAATCTGCTGCTCCTTTCTTGAATCCAATCTTGGTAAGATAACCATCAAGTCTCTCATACCAAGCTCGTGGGGCCTGTTTAAGACCATAGAGTGCTTTCTTCAATTTGCATACCGTGTCTGGTTCATCTAAAAGACTAAATCCTTTAGGATGTTCAATGTAGACTTCTTCATTCAAATCACCATTCAGAAAAGCTGATTTTACATCCATTTGATAAACTTTAAAGTCTTTGAATGTTGCGTATGCCAAAAAAAAATGTAATGGCTTCTAGTCTGCTTACAGGGGAAAATGTATCAGTGTAGTCTATTCCTTCTCTTTGTACATATCCCTTGCATACCAATCTTTCTTTGTTTCTTACTACTGTACCATCTTCATTCATCTTGTTTCTGAATACCCACTTTGTTCCAATCACATTTTTGTCACTGGGTCTAGGGACCAATTTCCATGTATCATTTTTTATTATCTGATCTAATTCTTCTTTCATTGCATTAATCCAATCAGAATCATTACAAGCATCTTCAACACTTAAGGGTTCAATCTGTGAAAGTAAACATACCTCTTCATCCATTGCTAGACCTTTTGATTTTGACCTGGTCAAAACATTGTTGCTCTGATCTCCAATGATATCATCTTTAGAGTGGTATGTAGATGTGAATTTTGGAACCTTAGGTGTGTCTTCTTCTTTTGTAATCTGTGATTCTTCTCTGCTTGATTTAGGGTCATTGCATGAGACTTCAATGCAATCAAACATTTCTTCAATAATAGTATCTTTGCTACTAGGTCTGGGTTCATCCTCAATCATAGGTGCATATTCATAGCATCTTTCTTGAACCATAAACTTTTCATCAATCTCAACATGTGTGCTTGCAATTATCTTCTTTAATCTCAAATTGAAACATCTATATGCTTTGCTTTTAGTGGAATAACCAAGGAAAATACCTTCATCACTTCTAGCATCAAACTTACCAACACCATCATCTCTCTTGATGTAGCACTTGCTGCCAAAGATTCTAAAATACTTTACTGTAGGTACATTGCCAAACCAAATTTCATAGGATTTCTTATTCGTGCCTCCTCAATTGGATTCTGTTGATAGTATATACTACTGTGTTCACTGGATCTCTCCAATAGGTGTCTGCAACTTTTCCTTCAATCATTCATAGTGCGCGTTGTATCAAGTATGATCCTGTTCCTCCTTTCTACAATCTCATTCTGCTGAGAGGTTCTAGGTGCACTTAACTATCTTTTAATACCATGTTCTTCACAATAATCATAAAACTAATCATCAGAGGTGAACTCTCCTCCTCTATCTAATCTTAGACATTTTAGTTTCAATCCGGATTCATTCTCAACTTTAGCTTTGAATATTTTGAACTTCTCAAATGCTTCAGACTTCTCCTTTAAGAATGCAACCCACATCATCCTAGCAAAATCATCAACAAACAAAATTAAATACCTTTCTCCATAGTATGATCTTGTTTGAGTAGGACCGCACAAATCTGTATGCACTAGGTCCAATTTGTTCTCAACTGAGTTTTGCTTGCTTCTGAAGGAACTCCTTACATACTTACCCATAACACATTCCCTGCATATTGTGTCAACTAGTCTTGCAATACTTAGTAGGTCTCTAACTGCCTTGACATTACTGATCTTTACTATGTTATCAGAATTGATATGACATAGTCTCTTGTGCCATAGCCAACTGTCATCTACATTTGCAACAAAACAACTTACATCATAATTGAGCTAAAAAACATTACCTTTTGTTTTAGATCCTGATGCAATCATGTCTCCATCCTTGTTGTTAATGATGCACTTGTTTTCTTTGAACTCCAAATGATAACCTTTGTCAAGTAGTTGTCCAACACTCAGCAAGCTATGATGTAATCCATCAACATATAGAACATCATATGTCTTGTTCTTTCCATCCAAAGTGATAGAAACTTTGCCTATGATAGGTTTGGGAGTGTTATCTCCAAATATAACCATACCACCTTTGTATTTGTCCAACTGAACAAATCTGTCTTTGTCACCTGTCATATGATGAGAGCATCCATTGTCAATGATCCAATCAGTTCTGATGTCTGCTTTGGAAATTAGGGCTAGCTCTTGTTCTTCCTTTTCATCTGCAATGTCCATTTCCTCAAGCAACCTTT
>MU226923.1:406969-421881 GCA_018584345.1 Thuja plicata | reverse complement strand
ATTGCTCTCCAATCCTGCAGCATAACAATAAACTAAAGAATGTGTGTGTGTTTTTTATTATGCAAATGAGAAGGAGAGGCTTCCTTATAAAGAGCAATGGACGGTGGAGATTAAGAGGTAAAAAAAAGAAAAATAAAGCAATGGTGGAGATTAAATCTTGGTTGATCCATGTGCTTTAAATCTTTAAGAGGCAAGATCAAAGGGCTATGATTAAGAGGCAAAAAAGCCCACCACTTAGGAAGATGTAGAGAAAAAAGGATTTTTATTTATTTTTTTATTTGATTTATTTCCTTTTTTATCAAAAAGAGAGCTTTAAATGGGGATTTTATTTAATTAAAGAAGGATTTTCTTTCAATTAAATAAGATTATTTTATTTAATAAAAAGAGATGTTTTCTTTTAATTAAATAATATTATTGAAAAAATGATCAAACCTTAGGAAATATTGAAATAATTAAATTAATTATGATTTGATCAAGGAAATTGATTTGAATTGAAAATGTTGCAAAACATTGATTCGGGAATTTGATAAATTGATTCTGGTCATTTGATAAATTGAAGAATGGGGGCCCATAGTCTAGGAGACCATTTTAGGGTGCATACAGTAACTGACTGTCAGTTCTTGATCGTCGGTGTGAACTGAAAGTCTGTCGGTGTGAACTGAAAGTCTGAACTGAAAGTCTAAATTGAACTGATTGTCGGGTTCCCTTCATCTGTCGAGTTCCACTCTTTGATTACTCATCAGGTTGCACTGTTGGTTACTCGTCAGGTTCCCTTGTCCTTTTTGTCATCGAGTAACGCTGAATAGTGTTTGGCGAGATGCTTTGTACTTGGCAGTATCGGTAACCTTGGCGTCAGGTAGTGTTGTGCCTTGTCTGTCGGTGTACTATAAACCGATGGTGTAGATCATATTTTTCCTTGCATATACTAATGGAAAAATATAATGTCTTCAATCTCCCCCTTTGACATTAGTATCAAAAAATGATATGTGCATAGTACTAAAGTGTTTATTATGTACACCATGTATATATCCTTGTCATTATATGATTCCCCCTAACTGTATGCATCAGTATAGTATAAGTATATGTACATGTATACTTTCCTTTATACTATACATTCCTTGTTCTTTGCTCTTTCAAATGACCGACTGTACAAATTATTTCCTCATTTCATTTTCCCCTTTTACTGTTGACTGTACATATCATTTCCCCCTTTATTTGATACTCATGACAAAAATGTCAACTTATAAGTTGTCAAAAATGTGTAACTTACAATGTGTCAAGAATGTGGGAGTGGGTGTTCTTGATATCTTCGAGCATTTTCTCCCATTTTATTTGAGGAGTTCTAGCGCCATGTGCTCCAGCTCAATCCAAACATGTATATCATAAATGTTGTCTAGGATAGACATTTCTGGGGTGGCTATAAGTGATCTTGCCTCTGTCATATGTTGTTGCAGTAGTGAGAGTGTCAGTAAGAGTTGAGCTTGAAGCTCATTTACCTCATCTCTAAACTTGGTTTCTGCAATCTGTTTGTCTTGTCTTAGCTTTTGAGCTTTCTTGAGTTGTTCATTGTGCAATTTGATTGCCTTTTCACTGTTTGTGAGACTTTGTACACTTGTTTGAAGATCAGCATCTATCTATGATATCTTGTTGGTATACTCCTTTGTGATTTGATCTAGCATGCATAATTTATGTATCAAGGTTATAGCTTCTGAAATAATTGGGTCTACTATGCTAACCAATTCAGAAATCTTTACCTTTTGTAATGCCACTTCTTGCCTTATCTTTTCAGCTAACTTGAACTTATATTTCTGTTCAATTCTTTCTTCCATAGCCTTCTCAACATCTATGTTTTGAGATGTGATTGCATCAGTGAGAACCACTAATTGATCAAATATGGGTGTTGTTTGATCAACATCTATGTTAGGTACAATTTGTTGAAGTATTCCTCGTGCAACTTCAAGTACCTTTGCTTCCTTGGTGGCTTTTCTCAACTTGTCCTGCATGGCTTTCCTTTCATAAAGTCTTGCATACTTTGTCAATTTAGTTGGATCCAATGTCCTAGGATCACATACTGGAATCTCAATGATTTCATCTAGAGTGTATGGATTCTTATTCTTGCTCTTCTTCTTCCTCGAGATTTGTGTAGAAGTTTGCTAGTTCATTTGTCTTTTCTGAAGCGCTCGGTGAAGGCTTTTTTGAAGAAGCTTCTTGTGTTTTTTTCTTAGGGTTCACCTTTCGGTTTGGTGAAGATGTCTCTCCATCAACCTTGGGTGTTTCTACAGATTTGTCTTCTGTCTTCTTTTCCTGTTCATTTGCTTTTGCCTCTTCACCTTTTTCCTTTTGCTTTTCCTCTTCTACTTGTTTATCTTCTTCTTTATTTTGATCAGTAGATTCTTTCTGATCATCGGTTGCAGCTTGTTCTATAGTTGTATCCTTTGGTGCATCTATTGGGTCCTTTGTCTCTGCATCACCCTTGTCCTCGGGTATGCTTGTATCTATTGCATTAGACTCTCCATTTCCTTCTAGAAGATTTATTGCCTTCATCAATACTGGCATGTTATTCTGTGTTCTCACTTGTTCTGCATCTAGAAGTGTGTCCTTCTCATCGGTTTGATCATGTTGAGCAGTGACATCTTCATCTTTTTGTAGTTGATCGGCAGGGTCCAGACCTGTGATGTCAATAATTGAAGTGTCTGGCCATATTTCATTAGCAACATCCATGTCATTAATTATTTTTGTCTCCAATGCTTGTTTCTTGGTTTGATCCTTAAGAGATATGAAAATTACATCATCTTCTTTCTGGGGATCTTTATCTGAATCATAATGAGTGATGTCTTGAATGTCAAGATCATCCATGACTTTTTCTAAGTCAATGGGCTCATTATTATCTACATTGTCCAAAGCAATGTGCTTAGGACTTGTCTTATCTTTCTCCTCCTCTACATCAGGTGTGTCGGTGAGAAGTAATTGATTCTCACAACTTGTTGATTCTACAGGTAGATCTAGGAATTGTCTCCATTTGGCCTTGGTCATGCTGTCTAGCTCTATGATTTTATCTTCTAGCACTTTGTAAGCTCTAATATTTGCTACAAATTTACTTGAGTGCTTTTTCATTATCTCTTTGATTTCTTCCATCTTTGATTCGGGAGGCATGAGTGTGACAAGTACCCTCTCCCTTGCTTCCTTTTCTATGTGTAGAGCATGTGACCATTGTTGTGAAATTGTATCACCCAGTTCTTTGGGTATTTGGCTTATAAATTCTACTGGTACATATTTAAACTTGACCATTGCCCTGATTATTGCATCTTGTATCTTATGTTGGTCCTCTGGTTCAAGTTTATCCCACTGTCTAATTTTCCTATCAGTCATTGTACCGGTAGTGGCAATTGACTCAGCAATTTCATTAATTGTTCTAGTGAGAAAACTTTTCTTATTTACATCAGGCTCATCCTCTTTGGAATCTTCAATGTTAGCTTTGGTCCTGACCATTCTTTTCCTCCTTTTTGTAGGTATTGGTTTCACAGTTTGTTTCTATGTTTGTTGCTTCCTCTTGTAGGTCCTCACTTGACCTTTCTTGAGAGGTGTAGTGGATTTTACTAATTGACTCCTTGTTCTCTGAGCTACTGTGGTTCTTGGTTTCTTTGTAGGAGGTGGAGGTGTGTCAGATTCAGTGGCCTCAGAATCTGATTCGTGCTTATCCTCCTCTGCACCAATGGTACCCCATTCCTCGGTTTCCTCTGTTTGTTCTTTTTCCTCCTCGTTTACCAACAGAATCTTTTCAAGATTCTTTACCATTTTGTTCTTCTTGTTGACAGTCTTCTTGATGACTAGGCCTATTTTTATCTTAGACTTAGCCTCTTCATAAGTTCCAAATCTTGGTTGTTTGTTGTCAAGTGTCTCATTTATCAATGCATCAATTGCATTGGTTGCTTGATCTATGGTGATTTCATAGTCAAGAGGTGCTAACCAGGTTGTCCTTGGTACAACTGGTTTAATGTGAGTAAAATTTGTGTCTACCATAAAACATATCTCATCCCTATGTTTTTCAATCAATTGCTCAGGGATCCTCACTCTTTCCATCATCTTTTCCTTGAATTCAAGGAAGTATCCAGTCATTACTGAATCAAAGTTGTCACCTAGTGACTTAATAAGGTCACTAATCTGCAATGTGACCGGCTTTGTAGTATCCCACTTTACTTTGCCTACTGAAGGAAAGTAAAAGAATATACACATGATGAGTAAACCGAACTTACATGTGTTAGTCTTTACTGACCTGTTTGTTGTCATGTTCTCATCAAGTTGCTTCAGCAAGATCTCACATAGATCCATCTGTATTCCTTTAGTTACTATCTTGTAAGCTATGCTTACTACTATTGATACAATGTTGTTTAGAATTATTGCTTGGAAGATCTTGTAACCAATTACACATGCACCAAACCTCAGTTCCTCATCGGTGATGGTGTTCACTTTCAGACCTTTGTTATCCCACACAACATTTGTGAGTTTCTCAACTTCTGGCTAGGAGGGATGCTTGTGTACCTTAGGCTTTTCGGTTATGGGGTAACCAGTTACAACATGTAACACATCCTTATTTATTTTCTTAGGTTCATCTAACCACAACTTCCAGCCATGCATTCTGCTAAAAAATAACCTAATCCAGTCGGTTTTGAAAACCCTCAGGAAATATAGGGCATTTGTTATCCCCTTCACTTGCAGATGCTTGTGTTCTTCTTTCAGGTTTCCATCTGAATCACACAGCTTCTTGTAATCTTGGTCTATCTCCAGATCACCTATTTCAATGATCTTGCAGTGAATGTAGGACCTTACATCCTCTATCAGCAAAACCCTAGGTGGAATTTTCAAAAATGCCAGAATCATCAGGTTGCAATGCAATCTCTAGGCATATCTTGTACTTGGGTTCCACACAAGTGTTTTTCTTTATTAACTTAACTGCATTCTTCTTATCATTCCTCAATTTCATGGTTCTTGAAGTGGTTGCCATCATATTTCAAATTTAGGGCTTTTCCATAAATGATAACAGAGTTCTTTGGTATTTTTGGTACTTACTTCGATCCGCGTGGCTAGTGAGTGATCTATTTGGAGTGTGTAGGATCAAGTTGAGGTTTCTCTGCTATCTAATCTCTTTTCACTCTATTTTTTCTCTACTCTTTCTTCTCAAATTGTGTGTGCAAAATGAAGTGTTCCCGTCAAGTATTTATAGACTTTTTCCCTAAGTCTGTCGTAAATGCTCAACAACTCGTCAGATCATAAAGACGGAGTTCATCGGGAAGAATTTCAAATAACACTCTCAGTGTTGATAGGATGTTTGGGATGGTTGTTAAGATTGTTGCTTTCACCGACGGATATCGGTGTTGTATCATGACAACTTTATAAATTTGCTTCCTTACCGAAGGGTTTCGGGTTACATTAGCAACTTAGCCATTTTATGTGTTGACCAAAAATTCTCGGTAAGTGTAAACAGCTCATCCTTTATATTCACCAATGATTTTTGGTATGTGTTTACCAGTGGGGTTGATTTCTCATAATTGTAACAAGTAACATAATATGCATCTTTATTATGCAGATTTTGACTATCTATCAATTGTACAATGGAACTAATGCAAATTATGACTTGGTATAGTGTAGTTCCATTCTTACTTGTTCATCTTTAGGTGGGGGTGGTGATTTCACCAGATCCATGGGATGAGGTGTCACCTACTGCATTACTTGGTCCAGCTTCCTCAGTGGTTGAAGCTTTCCTCCACATTTTCTTTCTCATTTTCTTGATGTCTTCAATGGTGTTACCATTTGTAAAAGTGATGGTTTCTGTTGTTTGGTCTCTGCAATCCTTCTTTAAATATCCAACCTTATGACAGTGCAAATATGCCATTCCTAAGTTGGTCCAGCCTCTAGACCTTTTGGTCCATAATCTCATACAGTTTGCAGCAATGTGACCATATCTACCACATGTTGTGCAGTTTATCCATGTGTTGTAGTCCCAAACATATGAATTACCGACTCTTCTCAGTTTATATGTATTTTCTTCATTTTTGGGTTTCCATGCTTCAATTTTCTTTTTCCTACATTCAAGAGATGTGTGCCTATGCATTTTGTAGGTGGGAAAATACTTTTCCATATAGGTTTCCTTCTTTGGTTCTTTCACCTTTGATTTACATTCATGTGCTTTATGTCCTTTCTTGTTGCAATTATAACAATGTCCAATGAATGTAAATGTGGATTTATGAATACCTTTTTCTTTGCTCCTACAGACATTTGAGGTGTGGCCTTTCTTTCCACAGTGATTGCATGTCAGCTTTCTTGGTCTAGGATTGGTGTAGGGATCTTTTGGATCAACTTCACTTGATGATTCTCCATGCTCCGTGTACCCTAGTCCAGTGTTGGTTTTGGGTCTTCTATGTGCATTCAAGAATTCATCCATCCTTTTTGTACTCTCTTCAGCTCTCTTAATCATGTCATTATTTTCTTGTGGAATTCTAGCCTCATGCTTTAGTTTTTCATTTTCTTCTCTTAGTTCACCAATAATCTGTATTCTTTCAATGAGTTCCACATTCATTATTTTTGCTTCTTGACTCATAAGAATAATCTGATTTGTTACCTCATGGTGATGCTCTATAAGTCTTTGTAGCTTGTCTGTGATCAGACTCCTTTTCTTGTAGCTTGTCTGTGATCTTTCTTCTATCATCAATAGCTAGATTTCTTTCTTGTTCATCTTTCCTTGCATTGTTCATGACATCATTCATTCTTACCATCTGTGTCTCTTGACCGATTTGCAGAGATTTGACTTGTCCATCCAAATATAGATTGATCTCAATTAGGCTTGTGATGCTTTCTTCTGATGTATCTGATGCCTTGCTTGTATTTAATCCTGAAGACTCAAAGAAATCTGGAACCTCTTCCTCAAGATAATCTATCTCATTATAGCGAGAAGCCATATTCTTTCTTTCATCCAACAGCTGTCTCATACTAATTCTAGCTTCTTTATACTGTTCATAGAACATCTGAATTTCAAGCTTTTTATTTTCAATATTTTTATCAAGTTTGTACTTCTCCATTGTATGATATTTTCTCTTAAGTCTTTAATCTTTCCAAGAAGAGACTTAGCTCTGATACCAATTGTTTGGATTAATGGGAAGTAGTACTGAGAGGGGAGGGGTGAATCAGTACCTCTAAAAATTTTAACACTTTTCACCTTTCATCATTAGTAAACAATCTTTACTGTATTACCTACCATATCTGATGTTCTTTCTTATGCATGTAGTATTAATTCATAAACTTAATTATATGCAACATTCATAGAAACATTCATGAAAGTAATAGACACATAACACAATATATGATATCGCAGAAAACTCCTGTTAGGAAGTAAAAACTACGGTGGGGATGGTACCCACAAAACTTTACTATTTGCAGAATGGAAGGAAGCCGGTGAAGGATTACAATTGATCACTTCTGATGATCTATCCTATTAGGAGTATTAATGTAGAGACATGTTAGGATCTACTCTGTTAAGATCTTTTAACAACACTAATGAAGTGTGCACTCGGTTAAGAGATTTACAATAAGACTGTTTAGTCCACCTTCCTTAAAAGGATTTCTTAAGTGTACCCCACTTGTTAGAATGTGTACAATATGTTTGACCTGACTGTATGCAATCTATAATTTCTGATTATAGATCCTTTAAAGCTCACAGAATATGAATATCACCTATAGTGATTGATTAATACCTTTTCCTGCTTGTCGGTAGCCTGTGTTCTGTTCTTGACAACTGATTTGATCTTTGTCTGTGTTGTTGCATGAATTCTCTTGTCTGATCCTTAGATGCTCTCCATGTCTACAATCATCATCAAACAACATGTTCAGAATTGATTGAGCATCTATTTATACAAGTATTTGACCTATTCTAGAATCACGCATTACAATGTTAACTCTTGATCCAAGGTATACAACTTGACCTTGATCCTTTAGTTTGCATGTTTTAAAACAGTTATACTAATAAAAACAATAATAATTACATTTCTTTCTCCGCACATAATGGATTTAAAATAAATCAAGAAGCTAAATATAAAACTTCAGTGATTTATCTGACGTGGAAAGTCAGATCCACTTTTTGCGGGATGTAACTGACTGTCGGTTCTTGATCGTCGGTGTGAACTGAAAGTCTATCGGTGTTCCTTCATTGAACTGATTATCGGGTTCCCTTCATCTGTCGGGTTCCACTCTTTGATTACTCGTCAGGTTGCACTGTTGGTTACTCATTGGGTTCCCTTGTCCTTTTTGTCATTGGGTAACACTGAATAGTGTTTGTCAAGATGCTTTGTACTTGGCAGTATTGGTAACCTTGGCGTCGGGTAGTGTTGTGCCTTGTCTATTGATGTAGTATAAACCGATGGTGTGGACCATGTTTTTCCTTGCATATACTAATGGAAAAATATAATGTCTTCAGTAACCCCTACTAAAAATTAGTGAGCTTTCCAAAAATTCAAGAATTTTCAAAAAATTATTTAATTTGTACCCTAGAGATCCAATTTAACAAAACACGCTAATTTTCAAAGATCTACTTTTTCGACAATTATTTTCCATCAAAATTAAAACCACAAAGAATAGATCCCTCTAAAATTTCAAGATATTTTCAAAAATGTAAAATTTTTAGAAAAAATCGTTGATTTGTGCCTTGAAATAATTCTTTACGATATATCATAAAAAAATTATATATCACACAAAATTAATCAAAAAAATCTAACTTTTGGACTGTAGGCTCCTGATATTAACCCAAATCTGCTGTAAAAATCTCACAGAAAAATTAAAATTCGATTGAAAGATATTACCAAATCTTTGAAAACCCTCTGATTTGGTCCCACTTGGGGTAGCAGATGTAGACGAGGAAAACAAATGATCTATCTTTTTAGATCTTTCTACATCTAATAATGGAATACCTATAAAAATTACACACACATGCGTGCAAATGGATTTCTGATTCCATTACCCTCCTATCTGTCAGGTTCTTGTGATTCACGTCAGGCTCACCAAATCTATGTAGGGGAAATCTGCATAGGCTCAAGAAACTAGGTTTAGTAGCACTAAACTAATCAAATAAACTGCTAAACAATATTATCCCTACAAAATAATAAAATACAAGCAAAGAGAGATGAATAACTAGAAACAAAACAATAATATAAATCACAGTTACCAACACCCTGCTTGTTTCCCTCTATTGCTTTTGTGCACCCTGTTGGAAATGGATGTTTCTTAGAGTTGATTTCTACAACATTTCGACTCAGAGATTCGAGAATTTTGATCCAAATTAATGCTTGATGATGATATGAAAACCTGCATAAAATTGATGCTCAAAAACTTATATTTGTCAAATGGGTTTGAAGGGGTTTATATAGATATTCAGAACTGGATGAATTGTCAAGAATGAATTGGGAAAATCAGATTGAATGGCTGAGATAATTACGAGCTGGGAGATTTTGGTTAACCTTCCAGAAATGAATATTTATTTCTAATTCAAACTCAAAAGCAATGAGTTCATTTAGGAAACAAGAGATGAGATAAGACTTGAGAATATTTTTTATTTTCAGGGAGATATTAGTTTCCAAAATGCAAATTTAGGAAAAGTATGAATTTTTTTATTTGTGCATGTTTAGAAATTTGATGAACTCATAAATTTTATTTTTCATATTTTTAAGAGATTTTAGAATTTATATTGAATTAAAAAATCATATTTTGAGAAAGGTGAAATTAAATGAAATTAATGTGGAATTAAATGAAATTAATTAGAAATTAAATTAAATTAAAATTAGGACGAAATTAATTAGAAACTGTGGTTAATTAATTTTTTGAAATTAATTTAATTGGAGGAATTAAATAGTCAATTTAAATAATTAGGAATAATTATTTAAATTGTGGGAAATAGAAATTGAATTAAATAGTAAAGACTACTTAATTACGGTTAATTAATCAAATAATATTAATTATTTAATTAATTTTGAGTAAATGTTTAAATGATTAAAAGATTAGGTTTTAGAAGAATAAAATATGATTAATTAAATAATTGAAGAATTATTTGATTAATAGAAGAATAATCAGTAATTAATGTGAACTCGCAAGACTGAGCCAATTTTGGGTGTCTACACTAAGGACTCCTACAAAATTTTGTAACACTAAAGAAGATCATCAACAATCAAATGGTGAATCTACATCATTGCCAAAAACTTTGATTGAACCATGATATTGAGTCACACATGGAATCGTGATAACCATATCCGAAATGAAGATCATCTAGGTCTATACATATAATTTAAATGTCAATAACATCAAGTGTAACCACAATATTCAAGACAAGAAGATACATACATCCACTAAAAACCCAACAATGAGAAACAACCTTCCTATATTGTCAATCCATCGCTTTAAAAAGCTCCCACTTAAATATGTAACCAATGAAATGTAACCCAATTTATCATAACATCATGATAACAAAACCTACTAAAAGTACCAAGAGTAAATATCCAAGTACTATAAACATCATCCATCCTCTAATCTCATAAAAAACACACCAATGCACTAATGAGTACCATAGACAAAGCTAACTAACAAAGGTTGCAACAATACTAAATCAAACCTAGTGGATACATATTGTCCACATTTGATTCATCCCATTAAAACCAAATGGGATATACACACCTAAAATTTGCATAACTCACAACTCCAAATAATGAAATGCAAACTCATCATCACATTAGCAAACTGAAAACTGAGAAACCAAAGAGAATGATCATGTAGACAACATGACTCAATGATCAAATCAATACTGATCTTATTTTCCAAACATGTCCACATCAAATTATTGTAATCAAGGAACCAAATAATCATTAAGGAAGTTATAAAATCTCCTAACATCAAAGTAAATTACCGCCAAACCACCACAAATATAATTATGTCATGTCAATGCAAAAACTATACATGCATAACCATGACACCATAATCATCACCAAATTTTTTCTTGCAACCCAAATATCACCCATATGAAACTCCAAATCTCAAACCATGTCCAATCATGTCCGCAAACTAAAGACAACCTGTGTACTTGTCACCATCAAACTATAAAAAAATACCTATAAAATTATACTAGGAAGCACAGAAGATAATAATTAGTTGTAACATCATAAATATCCCATAAAAACATGCACTCCCTCAAGATTTCACCTCTTGACTCATTTGGATGCCCATACAATCACACTGAATCTCAAACAACTATAAGTGATCAAACATGTACAAAAATCTTGATAGTTGTTAAAGTCGTAAAATAACAACACCATTGTGTACTAGAATAAATATACTCTCCAACGCCTATTCGAAAAAAAATGAAATTCCATGAGAAAAAATTATGAAAAGAAGAACATTTACATTTAAGTTCTAGGCCCCAAAAATAGATCAAAATGAAAAGATTAGGGAACTAAACCTATACCATAACATAGTGCTCGAAACCAACTTTCCAACAAATATAAGAAGTCAAAAAATGGACACCCCATGTGAAAGTTGTCAGTTCGAAGAGAAAGTCCAATTTCACTATATGGGCAATAAGTTTGTGGATTAAAAAAATCCAATTTGATTTAATTTTTTAATTTCAAAAGATTAAAAATTATATATTTTAAATGTTAAACACACAACAGTACTAGGGGGGAGTGAATGAGTCCAGACAACAACATTAACTTTAATTCAAATCTTAGTATACTTTAAATCACCATGAGAACTCACTTCAATGAAACCATAAAACACAAAGCATAATCAACACAAGAACACCTGATTTACATGGAAAATCCAAATTTGGGAAAAACCACAGTGAGAGTCAAAGTCACAATATAAATAGCTAGAATTACAATGTTTTAGGCTCACTACCAAGGGACAACACCACCTAAATGAGTTGCACAACTAGATCTCACTTCCTTACGGAAAGATACAAAGGGCTTGTACAAATGAAACTCACTTTCCCAAGACAAGATACAAAAGGGTTCCAGTAGATTCACTGTCATCCAACAACAACATGAAACTCAAAATAGAAATGAGAAGAATCTCTTGAATATGAACTTGTCCTTGAATGCCAACATCAAGTGACTAGAGTCATGACATACATCTATCAATATCTCAACACACTGTCTCTGAATGTATTTCCTTCTAGTTCTAACTTTTGCACATCACACGCACTTCACTTATTTTTATTTTCTTTCATTCACACAATGCACTTTCTCTGGACACTTAAACTCTTCCCCCTGTATCTCTAACTTTGAATGAAACCTTAAATGTGAGATAGATCATCAAAATATCTATTGAAGGTTGAACACAACCAAAATAATTTATTATTACATAAAATTGGTCATCCAGACCGAAGAAACATGAGGCACTCCACTCTAGGAGAAAGAGGGGACCCAAATATATCACAACACACTCCTTTAAGATAGATCCAATGGTTCACACATCAACCAGATTCATCTCCAAAATGTATGGTGTAGATAGACAATGAAGCTAGTAGAACAGCCAACCAAAAACATAGCTTCCAAAGAAACTTGAATCACACGAATCTCCATGCACCAAGGTGAGACCCAAAATAATATTCCAACTTCATCTGTAAAGCATCTCCATACAAAAAGAATGACCCCAAATAATATAGCACATCTGGACACATAAAATCATAGCATAACTAAACACATCGGATATAGGTCATCATAGCTCACCTACGAAACAAAAATATCACTAGAAAATATGTTGAATGACTAGGCATGATTATGATTATCATACAACATAGTTTCCAACATATATGGAGAGAACCAAAGATCATTTGGACTATTCTGATAGAACCCTCTTCTATCAAAGAATAGAAACAATACCAGAATATTAAACTTAGCTTCATCTGCAACACAACTGACATTGTGAATAGTACCAATACTTGAACATCACTCTATAAATTCCAAATAATAGTAATACTTGATCATCAACCTCAGCAATATCAGTAATACCAAGCAACTATAGTAATTCCAAAACAACAAACTCAACACAAGACTTAAAAACCAAACACAATATTATGAATAGTAGCAACAAACCAACTGATACCATCCAAACCAAAGGAATTGTAGGTGTATATCATATTCTAAACCATATCCACAAAAGGAACTTCCACCACAATTCTTGTTATTCATACCTTTCCAAACTAGTTTGAATACATCTAGACCTAGCACAACTAAAGTACCAATAAATCTATCACTAATAACTAGTCTAAATACATCTAGACCTGACAATAATAACACAACCAAAGTACCAACAAATTTGTCACTAATACCTACCAACCTATAATTAATAATCTATCCTTCCAACAAGGTTGACATCAGTGACAACAAATATCTATATTTGCAACATTATAAAGTAGATCAGTGAGACCCATACCTTTTATAAAATAAAACTCAATTGCAAAACTTTAAAAATTTATCGACGAATTAAAAATGTCAAACCGCATTTTATTTAAAAAAATATGTGGTATTATTTTTTTAAAAACATGTGGTTTTATTTATTTGAAAGGTTGGTGGTTTTAAACCTCCACTAGTAGTAATTTAATGATAAAGTGGGAGTTGACTAAAGTCAGTCCCAGTCTGTGGATGGGTCAACAAACCAATTGGTATCTACTAACAAGCGAGTACCAGTCTACAATACACCTGTAGACTTAAGGTATGA
This sequence comes from Thuja plicata, assembly GCA_018584345.1. NCBI lineage: Eukaryota > Viridiplantae > Streptophyta > Pinopsida > Cupressales > Cupressaceae > Thuja > Thuja plicata. Next base: position 408,135 of record MU226923.1, on the reverse strand, counting down.
AGCACAGGGAGGTGGGTACACTTACCACATAAAAAATTCTAATTAAATTTTTTTCTTTTCACTCTTCATAAATTGGACCTTCCTATTTTATATGATTATTTTATTTTATTTTTTAGTAAGAAAATTAAAATGTGATGAATTTTTTAATTATTTTATTTTTTCTCCCTCTATAGACTAGGTCATATGGTAGTATGGCCTAATTTTTTTGCATGTTTTTAACTTGCCTAAAATAGGTTAAATTATATACCAGAATCCATCGCTTGACCAACCTAGATCCAACGATGAGGTCCATTTTTGTCTAAGAGGTCAAATATGAAAATTCTCCACCAAAGCCCTCATTTGAATGCACATCCAAAAACCCTTAGATCTATATAATGTGTAAGTGTGTTCTATACCTTGTAATGTCTCAAACCATTCATGCATAGCCATGGATTTAACTTTGCACCTTGTCCACTCAGGCTACGGTCATATCTCCAAATCAACCATGAAATATCTAATACCACTTGCTAGGAAATAATGCTTCATACTCAATTGCATTTGATCCCTTTATTACATAACTCATGAGAGACAAGCATGAATACAAGCTTACAGAATCATGATTATGTAAAAATCAAATAGATAAGCCACAAGATAACATAACATATACCATGAGAAAACCCTCATGAGGGATAAACCTAGCCTCCAAAAGCATACATACTCCATGTATTATTAATTCATAAAGAAACACAAAGCACTTATAGAGTTTAAATAGCTACTTATGAAACATCAAGCCTCGCTCATGCATCCTCCATGTTTTCACGCACCGATCTGCACATCCCATGCCATGATTCACATATGTCCTCCTCATAAACACTCAATAATGACAATTCACTCAACCAACCAACCCAAACCACTAACATGTGCTTGTTATTTGTTAGTTCAATTATTTTCAGATTCGCCATTTGTTTGGTTTTTATTTTTTAATTTTGCACCATTGGCTTTGACCTTTCCTCATGAGAAGTATCTTTGCCTCTAGTTCATATGCTTCCCTAAGTCAGTCTTGTGTGCATAAATGTTGTCACACTTCTATGAATCATTCCATTCAAGGTTGTTCAAGAATGAGGCCTCAAATATCGATCCATAGCTCTCTAGTCATGGATGTGTAAAAATGTAAAATGAAGGCCCTC
>MU226923.1:382477-406295 GCA_018584345.1 Thuja plicata | reverse complement strand
ATTAATTACAATTTGATCAAGGAAATTGATTTGAATTGAAAATGTTCCAAAGCATTGATTCAGGAAATTTGATAAAATGATAAATGGGGCCCAAAGTCTAGGCGACCATTTTAGGGTGCATACAAGTCTGAGTCCCTAGTCATTTTCGTTTGATCAAAACCATATTATTTTGCAGGTCTTGAACTTCTCTACTTTTGAACCTCCTTGAACTCTTGAACCATTTTGTACCTCTTGAACATCTTTGAACCTAGTTCAAACTAGTTCAACATTATGAAACAGTTCGCACAAAGCAAGCGGTGGGTCCCAAACGGAGCGCATGAAGACAATATTTGAAATTGTTTGAAGCAGAAATCTGGGCGGGTTTTGCACACGTCCATTGATGATGTAGGCATTAAAGACGTGATTTGGGAGTATTTGATGAGATAATCATAAAAAGGTGCCACTTGTACAAATCATTAAATGTGAAGGTAAGCATACATGCACGTGATGTCAGGCGCATAAATCTAAGGAAGGGATTTGTGTGGGAAAGTAATGATAGTTAAGTAAGGGAATAAAGGTGAAAAGACATCCATTTATGGAAAATTACCTTGAGTTGTCTTATTGTACGATGACTCCATCCAAGAAAATCTTCACATAAGCTCTCTCTCTCATAATTTTCTCATCAAGGTTGGTGTTTTAAAAAGGCTCGTGTTCTATATGGTAAATCCATTCTTGTTCTAAGTATAAGATGTGAAAAGTGCTAAGAAGAAGTTTTTGGTGGTTCAGTAAGATTTGTTTACGGTAGATTCAAGGTAAATTTTTATAAACCTCATTATTCAGTTTTCAATTCTCAAACAGTTTCTCTGCAAACTTGGTCTTGGTGTGTGGTTGTTTTAGCATTGAAAATTATGAAATCTTCTCTTCATTTCTTTGGAAATGGTAGCAGTATGAATTGCAGAGGTCTCTTTCTGACTGATACAAATTTGAAAGAGGTCAATGTAGATACAATATATACTAAATTATAGGAAAATGTGGAGAAAGAGTATGCGACTGAAATCCTAAATAGTGGTTTACTATTAGCTGCAGCCTTTCCTCAAGTCGTTATAACCCCTGAGTTGATTCAAAAATATGTAAACCACTATGATATCAAAACTTTGTCTATTAAGAATTATGATGGTAAGGTGTTTCTTTCAATTACCAGAGATACTATGATGTCTGTGTTCAAAATACCTAGAAATTTCCATTGGAAACTCAACGTCTTCCATGTTCATCTGTTGATTTCCACATTTTCTCCAGAAAGGCATTTGATTCGACAAAATCCAGAAGTTGGGGCGACCATATTTACCAATGATCGTTCTCACTTTGTTTGCAGGCTTCCATTGTTTGCGGTCACTTTATACTCCCTCTGCTAATAACAAGTGACACTACCGAGTGTTTACAAAGTCTTTTCCACGTGACCCTTAAAGATCAATTAGTGATATCCTTCTCTGCAAAATTATAGGGGAATGTAATCTATTCAATTTAAAATCTAATTTCTCAAGTTTATCAGCCGCTCAGATCCTTCAGAACCAGCGCTCTGATACCATGTTAAAATGATAAATTTCTATTAGATTTTAATACTAAATGTTATTATTATTACTATATATATTTGAATACTTGCATACACATGTATATATACATATATATATATACTAAATTATAGGAAAATGTGGAGAAAGAGTATGTGACGGAAATCCTAGATAGTGGTTTACTATTAGCTGCAACCTTTCCTCAAGCCGTTATAACCCCTGAGTTGATTCAAAAATGTGTAAACCACTATGATATCAAAACTCTATGTATTAAGAGTTATGATGGTAAGGTGTTTCTTTCAATTACCAGAGATACTATGATGTATGTGCTCAAAATACCTAATGAAAATTTTGCTAAGTTCACTCCTACTTAGTCATATGCTAAGTTTAGAGAGGCCTCTAATAATAAATGCTCATGCATCGCTCACAATTGGACTAAAAAAAATTATAAGGGTGAGTCATGGTTTCCCAAAGGTTTGAATAAAGATCACATGAAACCCCATATCCATGACCTGGTAGTCATGGTGCATAGATTCAGTGGTTCACATGAGGCGTTCTTGTTTGAAGACTGAATGTTTCATTTCATTGACATCATTTTGGCAGGCAATCATTACTTAGACTGGGCCGAGATCATAGCTAGTTCGATGAGAGAACAACTAAAATTAAAATAGACTATTAAGAAATACTTCTTTATGTCTTCCTACCTTGTATACTGTCTGGCCTGTGATAGGCCATTTTAATGGCATACTTTAGATACCCTAGAAGAAATTTTGATAGGTCTTTTCCTATGTTTTCTTTTACTACTCCAAGACTATATGCTTTAAAACTGTTAATATGTGGTAGTCAACCATTGAACCTATGCCATGGACATATGCTTACTTAATATGATTTATTTGGATGAATATGTTATGTTTATTACTATGGAATTATGATCATATTTTATGAATGAATTGACTATTTGAGAAATAGATAATGCATTTGTACTTTAAATGAGTATTTTCCATGAATGATTTTATCCTAACAGTTTTAATGCAGCGCATCAAAGTAGCAACCATCATCTTATTTAGGTGAGCATGTCTATGCACTAGATGCTTGACTCGGTCCTGCAGCAGACGCACACGGATGAAACATCAGTGTACCAGTAGTGGAAGGTTTCTGGTTAATCTAGGTGGAGATGGTTGAGTGAAGACTTTGAAAATGCAATATTTTTCCTGATGAAATCTAGGAGAGAGTGGGAAGTTAGATCTGTTGTCTAAGCAGTTCTTTCCTCTTTTCTCAGTTGATTCCATGTCCTGCTTTCTAGCTTTCCTTTCTATTAGTTGTTTGTAATAAAAGATTCACCTTTTCTTAGGGCATGTTGAGTTTAGCATTTAGATGTTTTCCTATAAATAAAGCCCCGCTCCTGCATGAGGAGGGCATTATTATTATGATAGTTGAAATATAGTTCAATTCTATTATTTTACGTTTGATGAGAATCTTTGTACTCTGTTATTCATTTTAATGAACAAATGAAGTGTTGAGATGAGTTTTGTGTAATTGATTGTTCTGGGTACTCACCCAAGGGGGTCCACTTGGTGAGGAATCCATAGTCAAATTCATTTTAGTTTAGTTCTCTTTCCTGCATTTCCTTCATTTCAATTCCTATGTTGAACAACTCTTGCAGCCAAAGCCACATGACAGCTACCGCTTCCTACAGCCAAGCGACAGAGTAACTAAGGCATTGTAGTTATTTTGTGCACTCTTCCATCCTGCTAGCAGCATTCACTTCCATCATTTACTTTCAATTATTTACTTTCACAGCAATATTTTAGCTTTCCTTTGAGTACTCATTTAATGCAGCAATAGTATAGTTTCCCTTCAAAAGCATTTATTTCCTACAGTCATAGAATAGTTTCTCTCCTGCATTTGTTTCCCACGGCAATTATAGACTGATTGGTTGAGAAAGTGCTTGGTGCATATATTCTTCTGTAGAAACTGATAAATACAACTTCGACTTCCAAGACCAATCTGCATGCAAAGTACCTGTTACAAAAAATGAAGCAAAAGAAAGAAAAAGCAGAAACTCTTCTGTGCTCAAAATGTGAGAGCTCAAAATCTATTCAGAGAGTATGCAAAAACTAATACAAGCATTCGACCTTAAAGGTGAATGAAACCCTAAAAAAAGGAAAAGGCTAACCTAAGAGAAAGCTTAAGTGAAAAATAGAGTATGACTAACTTAATAATTAATATCAACATGATATAATTAATAAGTGAGGAAAACTATGTACTCTAACACCCCCCCTTAAGTGAAGCTCAGGAGGTAAGCTAACCTAGCACAGCTATGAAAGTAAGAAATGGGTCCCGGCAACAAGGCTTGATCAGGTACCCAATACAAGGAAATCTTTGTGAACCGGAGATAAAGGAGAAAACCCAGTGGGAAAAACTCCTCTACAAAAAGAGATATATAAAAGCAAGCAAAAGACAAAGAATGACTTCAAAAGACTCTCTCAAAGCCATGAGTACAATGTGTGCTGCCAACCCCCCCGTGAGAGAGGGTCGAGGCTCCAAAGCCCCCCCAGAATGAAAGAACCCCTAGATCAATGAAAAAACCACCATGACTCCAATACAAAGGAGTGAAAGGAAGTGAGCACTGAAGAGGTGACCTCGAAGGATGAGGTGTCACTGGAAGGCCAAGCTGATGCTCAAAGGAGAAGACACGAGGATCCTAAAATGGAATCCCCAATGCAAGTGGTATGACAGGTGTGCTGACACTATCATGAGAGAGGAGATGAGTGTCCTCTGTAGAATCCTCAACAACTGCACCTGGTGGCTCGATGAATGGAGCTAGAGGGTCTGGCAGTGATGAAGAAGAGTCATACTGAAGAGAAAGAACCTCAGCAGGATGTGGTGTGGCAGTCACAGCAAGATGTGGTGTGAGAAGCACCTGAATCAAGTATCTAAGGGACCTGTGAAGGGGATGCAACGGAAGCCCATAATGCATGAACCTATCCAAAATCATGTCTAGATGTCGAAGATGAGGCAGAAGACTGAAAAACTGACCACTGTGAAGTGGAAGAGGATGGGGAGGAAATAGTGCTCTTCTGAAGGAGAGCTTGCAAATCTGCAATCTGTTTCTCATAACCATCAAATCTCTTCTTAAAAAACTGTGACTCGTCATGGGGCCCCTTCTGACAATAGGAACAAGTAGGGTTCTGAGTCTTCTGTTTCTCCTCCTTAGAAGAAGATGGTGGGCTAGTAGAGTGCTGAGAAGAGGAATCATATCTCTTCTTTGGCTTCGGCTTCTGTGTATCCTGAGATGACTTGGCAAGCAATGTCTATGACTGTGAACCTGTAAGAGAATCCATCTAACTGAGCTTGGACTGCTCATGAGTTAACCTGTCACAGAAGGTCTCAAAAGAGGGCATAACAAGAAGTGCACCTAGTGCATCCATAGTGGAGTAGAAGGTAGAAGCGAAAATCTAATAAGAGCCACAAAGTTTTGAGAGTATCAGAAAGATACACTCATCATCTGACTTCATCTTTCCAACAACCTGTAAAATAGATCGAAGAGATTTGAACTTCATCAGGAAGTCCTCAATGTTGGTGAATGATTCAGGTGCCAAGGAGGTGAACTCTGCATTTATCTACAAAACCCTGAACTGATTCATTGTTCCAAACAAGGTGGAAAACTTGTCCCACATATCCCTGGGTGTGGTCAGACCATCCAGGTGGAACAACAACCTATCTGAAATGTTCATGGCCATGAGGCCCATTGCCTCATCCATCCTATTTCTATGTATAAGAGTTTCATAAGGCCTTGGTAGAACTAGCTAAGCCACATCCATGCAAGACCATAAACCCTGTGACATGAGGAGTCTGGTCATTTGTGGCTTCCATGTGTGGAAGCCACAGAAGTAGAAGGGTCTTTCTAAAGGAAATTGTAGAAATTTAAATGCACCCCCCCATAATATATAATACTATCCCCCATACACCACAAATTACTATGAAAGCACAAGAAACGAGAAAAAAAACCTGAGTTCCAGAAGCAGAGCAGGGGCACAAAAGAAGCTGCATCTTTGACTGCAAAATATGGCAAACAAATGGAAGAATCATTAAATGAGACCTAGATGATAGTGACATGCTTAGAAAGAGCTTTCTGATGATATATGAAAGTCAAAAATTTGAGTCCGTATGAGCCCTGTAGAGCCAAAAAGGCACAGGTACCCCCAAACGACAAGGTCCTTGGAAAAACACAGTCCCAAAAAATAATTTGATTGCCATATGGGCGTCACAGGACATTCAGCCAGGTAGGGTGGCCGGTGGCCGGTGGCGCTGGTGGAGGTGGCGGCTGGGCTGGGCGGCAGAGGCGGCGCGATGGCCGGCGGGTGGCGTGCGGGCGGTGTGGCGGTGGCGTCGGGGTGGCGCGGTGGCGGTGCGCTCCGGCAGCCCCAAATTTTATTAAAAAATGTGAATTTTTTTTAAAAAAAAATATTTTTGCCTCAATTTTTGTGTCGTACGGCCCTAATAGGCCAAAAAAAATCTCCAGAGGTCATTGTGACCAAATATGTCAAACTTTATATGTATTTCGACTCTCCTAGGTCTTTTGAGCGCAATGGTGGAGTCTGTTTTGGCTCAAACAACTCCAAAAAATAGTGCCTCCTTAGAAATGACAAAAAAACCTCAGAGAGGTTATGGCTGTCGTCTTCGAATCGCAACTTCAAAAACCTTTAAACCAAGTAGCAGCAGTGTGGCTTTGATACCATGTAGAAACTGATAAATACAGCTTCGACTTCCAAGACCAATCTGCATGCAAAGTACCTGTTACAAAGAATGAAGCAAAAGACAGAAAAAGCAGAAACTCTTCTGTGCTGAAATGTGAGAGCTCAAAATCTATTCAGAGAGTATGCAAAAACAAATACAAGCATTCGACCTTAAAGGTGAATGAAACCCTAAAAAAAGGAAAAGGCTAACCTAAGAGAAAGCTTAAGTAAAAAATAGAGTACGACTAACTTAATAATTAATATCAACATGATATAATTAATAAGTGAGGAAAACTATGTTGAACAACTCTTGCAGCCAAAGCCACATGATAGCTACCGCTTCCTACTGCCAAGCAACAGAGTAACTAAGGCATTGTAGTTATTTTGTGCACTCTTCAATCCTGCTAGCAGCATTCACTTCCATCATTTACTTTCAATTATTTACTTTCACAGCAATAGTTTAGCTTTCCTTTGAGTACTCATATAATGCAGCAATAGTATAGTTTCCCTTCGAAAGCATTTATTTCCTGTAGTCATAGAATAGTTTCTCTCCGACATTTGTTTCCTATAGCAATTATAGAATGATTGGTTGAGAAAGTGCTTGGTGCATATATTTTTCTGGCCCATTTCAAGTAACACGTCCCTGGGTTTGACATATTAAATGAGTTTCTTATAAAGAAGATCAAGTGCTTAGTTGGATGTCCAATCCCTGAGTTAAAGGATTATGCCTAGTTTATGAGCCTTTATAACGAGCGATCATTTTTGGTGCCGCTGCTGGGGACGGTGTCAAGCCTGGCTCTTATTCAACTATTCCTAGGATTTTTTTTCATGCTTTCATTCCCTTATTTAAGTAGATTAAGCCTTATCTTGACAAAAAAAAACCGCTATTCACATCATTCTATACTATCTGCATGCATAATAGATGAAGAGACGCCCGAGGAAGGTACTTGCCAAATCCATCCAATAACCTATTTGAAGAAGAAATCCAGTTATTTGATGCTATTTTTGAGCTTCCTGAAGCCCCTTCATCATCCTCATCTTCTGAGGGTGACTTTCATGGGTTCTTCTAGGAACAACCAGAAGCCAATGTATTTGTTGAAGCCTTTGCCAACCTAGAACTCTAGAATCCTCAAGAAGAAAATCCTTGGTAGTTAGTCATCTACCAACCTTAGAACCCACCTCAAAATCTACCTCAGTGACCATGAAGGATGTCCAATCCTATTACATTTCCTTTTCCCATCTCTGATGAGCGAGATAATAACAACCTCAAAAATATTCCCTCTTCTTCTCTCCCAAAATTTTACGGCCTTGTCACAAAGGACCCAGATACCTTTCTCTTTGAGTTTGATATCCTTTGTAGGAGCTAAGAATACCCCACTGATGCCCATAGACTTAATCTATTTCCTGCAACACTTAAAGAGTCTGCATTGTGATGGTTTATGGGCTTAGGACAGGATGTTGTCCATAATTGGGATGAAATAAAGGATGCTTTCTATCTGAAATACAAGGAGTACTGTCGAGGAAATGATATGCGAGGAGATGACATCTTTAAGATGTCACAAAAGAAGGATGAGAGTCTTGAGGATTATGTCTCAAGGTTCATGTTCAATTTGCAAAAGAATACTCAGTATGAGCTTAATGAATAATCTCAGAAGTTGCTCTTTTTGTGAGGCATTCATGACGGATGCACAGAGGCACTAGACCTAATGGAGGGAGGAGATATCACCAAGGCATCATGGGATGATATCTGAACTACCTTAAGTACTCAAGAGCTATTGTTAAGAAAGGAAGGGGATATAGGTCCACCCTGGGGAAGTCCAATGGTGTTGTTTCTTCACGGATATAGATAACCAATCTCTTGTCTAATTTTAAGAAAGATATCATTAACAACATGGCCACTCAGCTGGACACCATGTAGGATAAAAAGAAACATGAGGAATCAGAGGCCATACTAGCAGAATTCTATCCACATTGTAGACAGAAGAAGAGAGACTACAGATGCAAATTGGTTGCTAACATAGAGACTACACAAATGTCAACTGATTACAAACCAGTTGAACCAGAGGACAAGCAGATGTTCTTTGTCACTTAGCGATGACCATGGGTACAAAGACATGGTATTCCTCAGGACCCTCTTTCATTTAGTGGTCCTTTTTATAATAATCAATGGCGACCCCCCATGAATTACCAAAATCCTCCCTAGATTAATTCACAGAATCAATGGCAGAATTACCCCAATCCACAGTGGCCAAACCCTCAAGGATGTTGGAAACAACCTCAAGGGGTGTGGTAGCCACCACAGGGTCATTGGCAAAAAAACCCGCAGTGGCAAGGCAGCCAGCAATGGCCAAATCAACCACAAGGATTTTTTCCACCACCTATGCAGCCTCCACAATAGAAAGCTCTTTTTCCACCTCCTACAGCCACTAACCCGCCTCCTAAGCCTACTCAGTTACCTACACAGCCATAGCCAAACCCCAAAAATTGACCTCCTCCACCTCAGCAAAATGTGTATGCTACATACCCATTGCAGTATCCCATGCAATACCCTACGTATGCAATCAACCTTGATGATATTCACCTATGGTCTGGTACCACTCTGCCTACACCTGAGCCTCCTGTAATTACTAAAATGTCTTCTGAGGAGCCCAATCAACCTGACAATTCATCTACTCTAGTATCCCCTGCACCACCAACTAAAGCCAATCAACATACCATTCCTCCTTTTCCCTAAATATTGCAGCATAGCAATCCGAAAACCATTGATGAAGCAGCTTTCAATATCCTTGACCAACTAAAGAATGTCAACGTCCAAATTCCCTTTTTCCAGTCAATCAAAGATGTTCCCACATATGGAAAAACCATCAAGGAAGCTTTCTTTAAAAATCCTAGTCACAAGAAGAAGGAACCCCGGACTGTCCATGTCCTAGGAAAACTAGCGGACATCATGTTAGGGAAGCTTACCATCCCAAAATATTCCAACCCTAGCAGCCCTGTTGTCGAGGTCATTATTAATGGGCCTGCTATCAAAAATGCCTTAATTGATCTTAGAGCTTCCATCAATGTCATGACCAAGGATATTATGCAACGCCTTGGTATCACCAACCTCCGCAATACACCTACTGTCTTGCAACTTGCAGACAATTCGACAGTAAAACTTGATGGAGTGGTGGAAGACATTATGGTTGACCTTGAGTCTTGGTCCTACCCTGCAAATTTCATGATCCTCTCACCAAAATCTACCCCAGGAGGCTATCCAATTATTTAGGGACGTTCTTGGCTGGCTACCATTGATGCCTATATTGGTTGTCGATCATGAGATATGACTATTTTTGATGGCTAGCACACCAAAACTTTGGTCTTGTATCCCCCTTCTCGACCTCAGATGGAATTAGCCTCTTCCATATGGCCAGATATAGGAGAGAAAGCTGAATTTATTAATTCAGTCTCCTAGTTAATGATGTTAACAAGGAATCCCTTCCTGCAGCTTCAGGAGGAAGATAAAGTAATTGCCAACATCATGCATAACCAGTATGGATCAAACTTAGACCCTTTGGATATTTCCTTCCAAAACTACTCCCTATATTCGTTGTACTCTAATTACCAAATATCTTCCCCTGTATCCAACCATCTCTATCGCCAAATGCTTCCCTATGAGATCCAATTGCCCTCATTGACCGATGCATATATGGTCAAGCTCACTAAGCAACTAGAAGTTTCCCCTGAACGTTGCTTGAACATTAATAGAAAACTTACTCCTCAGTAGCAAACATCATTGACCAAGTTACTGAAGAACCATGCTACAGCTTTTGCTTGGGATTATGTTGATATGAAAGGTTTGGACCCAAAGTTATGTACTCATAGGATTTTCCTAAAGGATGATAAACCCCTAGTAAGGCAATTTCAAAGACTTTTTAACCCTACCCTCCGTGAGATAGTCAAAACCAAACTCCAAAAAATCCTTAAATTCAGCTTCATATACCCTATATCAGACAGCCAGTGGGTTTCCCCACTAGTCATAGTTCCTAAGAAAGATGGCAAGTGGAGAGTGTGTGTGAATTATAGAGAGCTTAACAATGCCACTAAAAAGGACCATTTCCCTCTTTCGTTCATTGACAAGGTTTTGGACTCTCTAGCAGGGAAGAAATACTTTTCTTTCTTGGATGGGTATAGTGGATACAATCAAATCTGGATTCTTCCTGAGGATCAGGAAAATACCATATTCACCTACCCATGGGGGAATTGTTCTTATTCAATTCTACTATTTGGCCTCTACAACGCTCCTGCTAGTTTTCAGTGGGCGGTTTTCAACATTTTTGCAGACATTTTCCATGACTGTATGGAGATCTACATGGATGACTTTACAACTTATGGTGAAACTTATGAGGAAGCATTGGCAAATCTGGAAAAATTCCTCACCTAGGTGCCAAGAACACAACCTGTCTTTGAACAGCGAGAAGTGTTTTATGATGATGCAGGAAGGAGTAGTGCTTGGTCACTATATATCTGCTCTTGCCATTCAGGTAGACCCAGCCAAAATTAAATTCATTGTGAATCTGCCTACCACAGCCAAACAAAAAGATGTCAGAAGCTTTCTTGGTCACGCAGGGTATTACAGAAGATTCATAAATGACTTCAGCAAGATGGCCAGCCCTATGTATTCACTGCTCACTAAATATGTTGACTTTATCTGAACATCAGACTGTGATGAAGCTTTCCTACAGCTAAAGTCTGTACTGACTCAGGCACCTATTTTTTGAGGTCCTAATTAGACACTCCCATTCCACATACATACATATGCCTCTGATCATGTCATTGGAGCAGTTCTTGGACAAAAGGAAGGTACTCTAGAACATGTCATTTATTTCATTAGCAAAAATCTACAAGGAGCTGAGTTGAATTATACAGTTACTAAAAAGGAGCTATTGGTTGTTATCTATGCTCTGAACAAATTCTGCCACTATGTCACTGGTTATCAAATCTTTGTGCATACGAACCATGCAGCTATTAAGTACTTAGATAACAAACCTGCAATAATAGGGAGGTTACCTAGATGGATTTTTCTACTACAGGAGTTTGATATTACCATTGTAGATAAGCTAGGTAAATCAAATGTGGTGGCCAATTTTCTCTCACGCCTGCAGAATGCTGATGAACCGATGACAATTAATAATAGTTTCCCTGACAACCACCTGTTCTCCATTGCAGCTCAAGCACCCTAGTGCACTGATATTGCTAACTATCTATTTTTCCAAAAGGTACCACCACACTTATCTCCAAAGGAAAAGTGGTTACTAATAGAAAAAAGTTTCAAGTCTTCATGGATTGTTGATTGTTTTTTCTATACTGGCCCCGACCAAATATTGAGAAGCTGTATTTGAGAGGATGAAACTTATGACATCCTCCAAGCTTGTCATGATGAGCCCTATGGAGGACATTTTTCTACCAAAAGGAAATCCATGAAGGTAATTAACACTGGTTACTACTAGCCATTCCTCTACAAGGATTCAGCCAATTACACCAGGAAGTGTGATCGATGTCAAAGGATGGGGCAGCCTACTAAATCTGATGAAATGCCACTCTTTCCATAGGTCATAGTGACTCTATTTGATAAATGGGGAATCAATTTTTTTGGTCCCATCAGTAATGCATTTGATGATAATTCATACATACTTGTATGTACTGATTATGTAACCAAGTGGGTGGAGGTTAGAGCCATGAAGCATGCCAGGGATAATAGAGTTGTACAGTTTTTGTATGAGGAGATATTCATGCGCTATGGTGTACCCTAGGAGTTATTCACTGATCAAGGAGCTCAATTTACCTCTACATTGATTACTACTCTGATGAACGAGTATAATATTCACCACCAGAAATCAAGCCCCTATCACCCACAGGCAAATGGTCAGGCAGAAATCACCAATAGGGAGATAGAAGTTATCCTCACAAAGACAGTTTAGTTGCACAAGAAAGATTGGAGAAGTCACCTCCACGAAGCAGTATGGGCCTACTGAACTACATGGAAAACCACAATAGGGTTTACTCCTTTTGAGTTGGTAAATGGAAAAATAGTTGTGATGTCGATTGAGTTTGAACATAAGACTTTACGCATAGTATTGCAGCACAACATTGATCTTACTGAAGCACAATGTGATAGGATCCTGTAGCTTAACCAACTAGATGGGATAAGGAAATCCGCCCTACAGCACAAAGAATTGGTTCAGACATAGCGGAAAAAGTGGCATGATTCTCATATCCTTTCCAAATAGTTTTCTCCTGGCGACTAGGCTCTTTTGTATGAATCCAGATTCCAAGAAACCCAAGGTAAGCTTACAACATGTTGGCTTGTCCCTTATGAGATTATATATGTTTATGCTAATAAAGAACTTCAACTATCCACCATCGACCCTGTACATTTCAAGTTATTGGTGAATGGTCATAGGCTTCACCTGTACCATAAACCTCAAACAAAGGTCAATTTCCTGCAGCAGTTTGAGATTTCTCCTGCCACAATTGAACCTCCTGCAGCCACAGAACCTCCTACAGCCACAGAACCTCCTACAGTCAACGAACCTCCTCCTCCTTCTGAAGACTTTCCTGCAACTGAAGGACCTCCTGCAATTGAAGAACCTCCTCCAGCTAAAGACTTTCCTGCAGCCGAAGGGCCTCTTCCTACTAAGGGCATTCCTGCAGACAACCAGAGTAATTATTTTCTCCGGTCGTCTCTTTGAAACTTTTCCACAGGCAGTCATAATAAAGTTTTCTTTTCCCATGAAAATTGCTTGTCCATAATAAAAACATCATCCCATTAGCTTTTTCATCACCTTTTTCCACCATCAAAATATTCACGTCACCCCATTATTGCGCCAGCTTGAATTTTTTCTCTACCTACGTCATCAAATCTTTTTGGATTTGGGCATTAAACGGTATAATATTCCAAGGTACACATTACTTTATTGTTTCAAAAAAAAAAATTTCTTCATTTAATATGATTACTATTCATTGTAATTAATATAGTGATTCATCCATGATTTTGTCATACTTTGCCATGCAAGTGTGGACACTTGTCACCTTTTTTGTAGGGGGCAGTAAATAGGTTTTGTGTGTAATAAATGAAATATCCCATCAGCTCAAATATTCCGTCAGTTTCAAATCTACTATCATAATTTCCATCCTTTGTCATTACTATTTTTTGCTACCATAATTGTACTCAGCTCAAATATTCTGTCAGTTTCAAATCTGCTGTCATAATTGTCATCCTTTGTCATTACTATTTTTTGCTACCAGAATTGTACTAATCCATCATGTCAAAAATGATGATTTGACAACCCCTGCATGTAACCTTTTGAAACTAGCCCTGTCTTTTTAACTCAAAATTTTAGCTTAGATTCACAACACTATTTCAAAAAAAAAAATCTTTTGTGTCTTGTCTACGTTACCCGGAAACCTAGAAATTTTTATTCCAATTCTAGGCACAGTAGTGGCATTTCATCAAAAAGAATAGATAGTAGCAGTGGAGTAAGAGGGTTTTTCTAAGTTTTTCAGAAATTGTTGGAAATTTCAAATAGCAGAATGGGTGGTTCTTTTATACGGCATGAACCAACAAAGCACTTCGCTTTGTTATAGGACCAGGATAGTGTTTAGGTTTTTAACAGAGTAGGGTGGCTGACCTATTTTGTTAGGTTAAATGGGTATGATGAAGCCATGGCACTAGAATTATTGAGAACTTACAGCAATGGAGTTGCATATGTTAAAGGGTTGCGATTTGAAGCTTCTGAAGCATGAATTGCCGAAGTCTCTGGACTTCCTTCTAAAGGAGAAGCATTTTCGTGTGGGCATGATGCATGCACAACTAGAGTGGAATTGTATTTTCCATCAGATTCCCCAATAGATTATAGCTAACAGGGTGTTAAGCGAACATCCCTTCCAAGAGAATATCCTCAGTTGGCAGTTCATATTATCAAGTACATTACCTGTGAGGGTCATTTTTCCTTCCTACATGTAATCCACTTTCAATTATTGAGCCATTTACGACATGACCGTTTAGTAAATGTTCCCAATTTTCTTTACGCCCTTTTGAATTTAAGTGTTGAAGAGGTACGAAAGGGGCGGCAGAATGCAGTGACCCACCATGGTTTAATCAAACTTTTGGTGGAAAGGTCACTAAGGGATGTCTATCCCATGTCCTGGGATAGATTTATCGTAGTTCCTCATGTTCAATTGCATGGAGAAGGGCCACGCCCCAAAATTCAAGAACAACATGGAAATAACCCTAATGAGGATGAAGAATTTGTTGAAAAGATGAACCTTTGAGAAATCCTTCTCCTTCGAGAGTTAATGTAGTGAATGTGCCATCTGGTCATCCAAAACCTACCTCAGAGAGCGGAGAAACTGAGGTTCCCACAATTTCTCAGAAAAAAAGATAAAAAGGGTAAGGGTAAAGCCAAGATGGCAGAATATATGATTCAATATGTTCCTATTTCTCCTGCACCCACACCTGCCAAGAAAAGAAAAAACTTTCACAGAAGCAACCTGCAGCTTCTATTGATACTCCATTGTGCAGAAGTGTTTGTTTGAACACTACACAACAGACAACAAGGATTCCCCTGTTACGGTTGACTCTTCTCATGTCTCCTCTGAGGAGCCCTTACAAGAATAGCCTCAAGCAGGCCATATAATTGCAGAATGCCAAGGTATGATGGAAAAGGATCCTGCAGCCACTGAAGTGGTTAAAGAAGTAGAGTATGTAATTCTAGAGGTAGCAGAACATAAAGGAGCTGAAAGAGAATCTTCTTCTCTACAAGAAGGCAATCACAGGGAAAAGCCCCTTGTTTCAGATAATGTGTCAATTTGTACAAATAAAGAGGAAGGCCCACAATTAGCCAGGCCGGTCCCACATAGGATACCAGAAGAGGTAACTATTCATGCTCTCTCGGTTGACTATTTTAATGCAATGCAATATCAAAAGTCGTTGTGGGAGTTGGAAAAGACAAAATTAAGAAAGGAGCTCGAAAGGAAACAACAAGAAATTGAATTCCTACAGAATGAAATAAATAACAGTACACATATAATTCCAAATTTAATAGAATGCAGACCACCACCACGGGTTTATACCCTATGCCTTAAGGAGCAATTTCTACTGTTTAAATTAATGAGAGTCCTTCGAGATCTCAACTCAGGCATAGGAACCCCATAGGAATTCATGGCCGCATACAATACATCACCTAATTTTGTCTGGAATTTGTTATGTGAGTTATATATTCACAATTATGTTGCTCATTTTAACACTGATTGGAATCCCCCTCTTTTTGTTGGTGATATACATTTGTCTACCCTCCTTTCCTGGACCTAGAATGAAATTAATTATGGAGGGAAATTGCATAAGTATAGAATCCTTGAACAGTCCATTTCATTGCCCCTTTGTCCTAAAAGCTGGTCACCGCGATGGCTTTACTGTGATTGGATGAAAAAAATTTATGGGTTTCATGATTCTGCACCCAAGAAACAAATTCTGGAAATCCGTGAGGAAGTTTTCTCAGCGTTTGAAAGATTGTCACTATCAGATGGGGACAAAGCAGTCGAGGGGTTAAGGAAAAGATGGGGGAGACTCACTATGGAACTCAAGAAGGCAGAACCACACAGTCTAATCAACTTGAGGGTTGCAATGCAACATGTTAACTGGTATATACACCTGGGATGACATTCGCAGACTGAAAGATGGTTGCCACTCACCTTCCAGCATCCTATACTTTTATGTACGCTATACAGCTGTGTGGATGATGAACTAGATGAGAAATAGGAACTAAGCAAACGCATGAAGGTGGAGAGAATAAATGGATTCTACTAGCGAGTGGGAACCTCCATGATTAGAGAGATATAGGAAGGAGACCTCTGGGTTCTTGCAAAGATCTGGAACATCTCAGTGCTTGAGGACCGACACTAGTCTTCGTAGGGGGAAAAATTATAGTTCATTTTAATGGCATACTTTAGATACCCTAGAAGAACTTTTGATAGGTCTTTTCCTATGTTTTATTTTATTACTCCAAGACTTTATGCTTTAAAACTGTTAATATGTGGTAGTCAACCACTGAACCTATGCCATGGACATATGCTTACTTAATATGCTTTATCTGGATGAATATGCTCTATTTATTACTATGGAATTATGATCATGTTTTATGAATAAATTAACTATTTGAGCAATAGATAATGCATATGTACTTTAAATGATTATTTGCCATGAATTTTTTTATCCTAACAGTTTTAATACAGTGCATCAAAGTAGCAACCGTCATCTTGTTCAGGTGAGCATGTCTATGCGTTGGATGCTTGACTCAATCCTGCAGTAGACGCACATGGATGAAACATCAGCGTAGTAGTAGTGGAAGGTTTTTGATTAATCTAGGTGGAGGCAGTTGAGCGAAGACTTGGCAAACACAATAATTTTCCTGATGAAATCTAGGAGAGAGTGGGAAGTTAGATCTGTTGTCTAAGCAGTTTTTTCCTCTTCTCTGGACCGATTCCATTTCCTACTTTCTAGCTTTCCTTTATGTTACTTGTTTGTAATAAAAGCTTCATCTTTTCTTAGGGCATGTTGAGTTTAGCAGTTAGATGTTTTTCTATAAATAAATCCCCACTCTTGCGTGAGAAGGAGGGCATTATTATTATGATAGTTTCAATATAGTTCAATTCTGTTATTTTACTGTTGATGAGAATCTTTGTACTCTGTTATTCATTTTAATGAACAAATGAAGTGTTGAGATCAATTCTGTGTAATTGAGTGTTCTGGGTACTCACCCAAGGGGGCCCACTTGGTGAGGAATCCATAGTTAGATTCATTTTAGTTTAGTTAGCTTTCCTGCATTTCCGTCATTTATATTCCTATGTTGAACAACTCCTACAGCCAAAGCCACATGACAGCTACCGCTTCATGCGGCCGAGCGGCAGAGTAACTAAGGCATTGTAGTTATTTTGTGCACTCTTCCATCCTGCTAGCAGCATTTGTGTGCTAAAATGTTGACACACTTCTATGATTCATTGTATTCAAGATTGCTCAAGAATGAGGTCTCAAATGGCGACTCGTAGCTCCCTATTCATGGAGTGCAAGGGTTTGTGATGAAGGCCCTCAGTTTAGACCTAGTTTATGCCCATGCAAGTACACTGTAATTTTAATTATTTTAATATTTCCTAAGGTTTGATCATTTCATCAATAATCTTATTTAATTAAAAGAAAACACCCTTTTTAATTAAATAAAATGATCTTATTTAATTAAAAGAAAATCTCTTTTTATTAAATAAAATAATCTTATTTAATTAAAAGAAAATCTCTCTTTTAATTAAATAATCTTATCTTATTTAATTAAAATCTCTTTTTTTAATTAAATAATGTTATTTAATTAAAAGAAAAAATCCATCTTCTAATTAAATAAATAAAATCCCCACTTAAAGCTCTTTTTTTGATGAAAAAAATGAAACAAATCAAATAAAAATAAATAAAACTTCTTTTTCTCCACACACATTCCTAAGTGGTGGGCTTTTTACTCTCACTTGCCTTTTAGGGATTTATCCCACATTGCTCTTGAGGATGCATTCCTCTCCACACTTTCCTTTATAAGGAGCCCTCTCCTTCTCATTTGAGAGATATCAAGTTTTCATGTTATTGTTATGTTGCAGGTTTGGAGAGCAATTTTGGAGGAGAGTTTGAGAATTTGAGCTTGAACCATGCAACTTCTCTTCTTCTTGTCTTCTTCTCTCATGCATCCATGGCAATCCATTTAGAGTAGATTCGTGTTAATTTAGATTCATATTTCATTTCAATAGATTAATCTTGCATATTTCCTTCATAGATTAGTTTGCATATTTCATTTCATGCATTGTTATCATATAGATTAGTTTGCTTTCATGCATTGTTATCATATAGAATAGTTTTCATTTGCAATGCATATTTGATGATCATGGGGACTAGCATTCTTTCTCTTCCTCTTTGAATCTCTCATTTCATGGTGTACTTGCATGGGCATAAAATAGGTCTAAATTGAGGGCCTTCATCACAAACTCTTGCACTCCATGAATAAGGAGCTATGAGTCACCATTTGAGACCTCATTCTTGAGCAATCTTGAATACAATGACTCATAGAAGTGTGTCAACATTTTAGCACACATTTTTGGTGCCCACCGTGGGGCAAAACATCCATTTTTGTCATCACATTCGAAAATTTATTCTATCTTCTGTCTATTATTCTCTCAGTGTCTTTGAAGCTCTCATTTTGAGCCAGATGTGACCTCACTATCGCATCTGGAATGTCGTTTCGGTTGAAAATGAGTATAAACTCGCCCATATCCAATGAAAGTCAAATCTATGGCAAATTTATTTTGCCCAAGCAAGACGTATGACCCGTTGCACGGAAATTGAGGTAGATTTTGAATTTTTTGCATGCAGCTCGAGGCAACTTTTTGAAAAAAAAAAAAACTGAAAAAAAATCATATTTTTTCATTGTTAAATTTGACGGTCTTCAAACCATCATTCTGCATGACCTTCTGTAACAGCCACGAAACCATCAAATTTAAGCTCGCAGTTTGCTAACGTTAACAGGGTTTGAAAAGTCTTTGCCTTCACCATTGAAATTTTTGAAATTGTTGTCTAACTTCAAACAATCATATCTTGCTCATTTTAGGTCCAAATTGAGTGCAATTTTTTTTTAATTTTGGGTAGAATTGTCTAAAGATTTCTGGGTTGTTATTAGTTTCTAGATTTGAGTCACAAAGTTATCAAAAATTGTAGGTTTGCATCACTGTACCTATCTAATCCTCTGTTTTGCAGCTTCCAAAGCCTCGTACAGGCTCATACGGTAACATTTTTTAGTGCAATATTTTTTGAAAGTGCGTGATTTTTTATCTACTTTCTAAATATGTAATCAGATTTATGATTTTCTAATTTTTCTAATGCTGACAAGTTTTGGGCTTTGTTGTTGTTTGACTTATCTTGTTGATTACAACCTAATAGTGGTTTGCAGGACGTTTAAAAAGAAGACTAAAAACACAGACTACTAATGAATCGTCTTGAAGGTTGCCTTGATCGATAGAACACTAAACATTATGCTTGCATTTTGTTTTATTTTATTAAAATAGGTACGCACATGCAAGACTTTTTAAAATAAACTTATATCTGATGTTTTAGGGATGGAAATAATGTCAAGAAACTATGCTCTCGCCCTTTTGGGATGATCAAAAATCCAAAAACATTGTTGTCATCTTCTTATGTGTCTGAAGTGTCTTTTTAGATTGTAATCCTACGAATTATATGAACGTATTCTCTCCCCTCGCCTTTGTGGATCTTGGGTGTAAGAGAAATTCATATAATTCTTTTAGCATGGCTACCTCCCGAGAGCTTTAACAGAGCTGGTGAGAGTGGATTGTCCAACTGGTAACAAGCTAAAGCCAAGCCCTTCCAAACTGGTATATAAAAAATGTCATTGTGATTAATCTCATAGTGAACAAGTGTCGATTTTGCTATGCCGACAGAAGATCTCCCTCAGTACCCTCATGGTGTGTAAAAACCTACAAAACGTAACTTATATAGGCTAGGAGGCCTCCTTAACGGGGCTAATCTGCCGCATGTATAGCTTCCTGAATGGATGCCCTGACTAAAAACTTTGTTCTAGTGACCAAAATCCCTCTATCTGTTGGCGCAGAAGGTCAGAGACCGACTAAGACGTCCCACATTTTCACGGCTCTTAGTAGAGACAACAGTCCTTTGGGAAGTGATTCCCTTCAGATTCGAAGCTTGGTGTGCCTGAGAAGTGAGTGAACTATAAGGAGGAGCTCGTGCCTCCAAGCTTCTAAGTTGTCCGCTATGATTAGGCATGACTGAACTTCGGTTCAAGTGGGAATTCAACAGATACTGCCTTGGCTTACCTAGGTTGTGGTGTGACTGTTCTTTTTACAACAAATAATTTGCTTGATGTGTCTTGCATGAGTGAAACATCAAAACGTACACCAAATATCAAAGCAAACATCAAAATGATCATCAAATTTGCATTCTTAAGTGTCAAACTGTCAACTTGCTCAATTTTCTATCCTGTCATTTCCAGTCTTCCTCGGTCAATATGGGTCATATTAGGTCACTTACCCCGCTGTTAGAAGCTTGTTTACACTTTGGATTCTTGCATTTTGACCTCTTGAACTAGTAATCTTTGGTTTCATAAGTGACCTTTCTTGGAGTTGGTGAGCTAGAAAATGTCCTTGTTGAGAAGATAAACCTTTAGATCCTTTGATAACACACTTGGAGAGTTTTAGTAGTCTCTTGTCCATTCACTTCCATACATATTCAAATTCAATCAATATAACTTGGTTAAATCATCCTCCTGATCCATATGTGTTAGGGTATTCACCCATTCAGTGGGCACCTCTATGGCAGTGTTGGTTTATGCCTCTTGCAAAATTCTACCTTATCACCTCTCTTTTGGACAAGTTAGTGCTTTTACTATCCTAGTTTGGTACCAACATTTCTTAGGGTCATCCTATCACCTAGTACCTTTTCTTTCATGCCTGTTACAACAAGATATCAAGTAGATCAAGGAAAGTGGCCTCAAGTAGTCTTTAACCAATTACCCTTAGTTCAAACTCACCAAAAACATAAGGGAAAAGAGCCTATATTTGATCAATCACCGAGGAACAACTCAGAAATTTGGTTTGATTCCAAGAGTAACCTTAGTGAGTTGGGTACACCCTTAGCATCTTCTCACTCAGATATGGATATTAGTTACAAAATGACTCGACAAGAGAGGGGATAAATGGACAAATGCCTTGATGACATATTTTAAAGACATAGAGATACCATTCCATTTGGCGGTTCCCCTCACAAAAGTTGACCAGTCTCACCCCTCATCTCAACTAGAGATATGGATGCACACCAAAGGGCTGAGAGAGGTGAGAGGCAAGCCTATCAAGATGAAAAATCACAACATGATAACCAAGCTGATGAACCTTATGGCACTCGTGTGAATGCAGCATACACCAATAATTTGTTTTGACATTCAAGACCAAGTCCACTGCTCAAAACATCTTCAAGATACACGAGTGAAAGACTTAAGAAAATTGAGCGTGAAAAGAAAGCCTTCCTAGAGGAACAAGCTGCAAAGGAAGAGAAATTTAAACTCCTAGAGTTGGAAATAAAATCCTTGTTGGAGATAGAAAGGAAATCCTTTCAAGAAGAGAAAGATAGACTCTTGGCTCAACAACTTAATGATCAATTCAACAACATGTGTGTTGGTGGTGGAAACAACTCTCCTCCATCCACCCCTCTTAAGACTCCATGAAGTAGAAGACATTTGAGAACGCCTTCACGATCTCCTAGCCCTAGAGGAAGAATGGCTTCAAGACATGATCATTATAGGAGATGAACACCTCTTAGGAACTCAAGACAACCTTCAAAACATGATCACCATGGTTCACAATATGGGGGTAGTAGCTCAAGTTTTGACCTCAGCTCCCAAGACTTCATGAAAATGCAACAAGAACCACTTTTCCAACAGTATGTGGAGAAATATTTAGAGCAAAACAAAGACAATTTCCTAGAGAGTTTAATCAACAAGGGTGCTAGAGTCCCCTACAACTTTGATGTGGACAAGAAGATTAAGAAGCAAGGTCCATCTCAAGAAGAAGAGATCAAACAACTTAAGAGAATGATGGAAAAGATGTTGGCACCCAAGAATTCATTCTCACTTGATTCAATTTTTCCTAATCCTTTTGACAAAAGTGTTAACATGAAATACTTCCTAAGAAAGGTTGAGATCCCTCAATATGACAAGTATGATGGAAATGGAGATCCACATGATCACGTACGCCAATTTTATACCACAAGTTTTGAGTTCCATCAAGATGACTCGTACCTCGTGAGATTGTTCCCAAGGATTCTTTAGGGTCAAGTGATGGAATGGTTCACCAACATAACTCCCCCCGTTAAGACTTTCAAAGAGCTCATCCATAGATAAGTTTAATACTTTGCATACAATCTTTCAAGATCTATCACCATGTTGGACTTATGCAACTTAAAGCAAAATCAAGGGGAATCCTTTGTTACTTTCTTGCAAAGGTGGAGATGACAATGCTCTCACTACCCTAGGACCATTCCTGAAAATGAAAAGATTGACATCCTTGTTAGAAACTTGGTTCCCGAAATGTGGTATGAAGTTAGGAAGATGGTTTTTTATTCCTTTGACACCATGGTTGAAACCGCATGTAGGATTGAGGATATTTTTAATGAACAAGGAATTTTGACCAAACATGGAAACACAACAACAATGGTCAAAATAACAACAACCCTAACAAGGATAAAGGAAAGAACTCACATTGGAATAGGAACAAACAAGTGGTCAATGATGAAGTTATGGACTCCTCCCAACCCAAAGATCAAACTGTGCTCCACTTGTCTAGTGATGTTCAAGCCATGAAACTCAATGCATCTAATCAACAAGAGAACAAGCCAAGATACCAAGATAGGCCTAAGAAAGAAAGACGTCATTTTTAAAAACTTGGTGATTCATATGAGGATGTCTTGAAAACACTTATTGCCAACAATCTTGTGCATCCTCAAGATCCCATAAAGCATTATATATCTGATGTTAAGCTGTAATGCCCCGCCAGGGAACCCAGGAGAACTAACCTAAACATGCAACCAAGATAACAAGAGAAATTATAACTCTAATATTTTAATTTATTTTCAAGAAGAGTTTATTTCTCAAGCATGCAATTTTAACTCAGTTGTTTTGTTTACATGCAAAATTGAACCCGATTTTGACAAGAACATGACAAAGGTGAATTTTCCACTTTCAAGGTAAGCTATTCACATATCTGAGGGTTAAACCCTTTCTTGACAATAATCATCAATTTTCTTTAAAAATGATATTTTTCCTAAATTGAAACCCTAAAGGCAATTTTGAACAAATTCATTTCCACATGAAAACCCTAATGCCCATTTTGCAACTAACACCCAAAAATGAAATCTTTATGCCCACAAGCACAGATCTGATATGCAAACTTGAAGGAAAACACAAAATTGAAACAAGAACATATTTCTTAAATTTTAAATCAATAAACCACATAATAATCAAACAAGGAAGATCACACAAAGGATCCTAGCTTTTTGGATGCATGGAAGACGGGGATCCGAAAGCTAGAATTGACATGAACAAGATCCTACCTCAATAACTGATAAGAGGAACATAATCCACAAATCCAAGCAAAGAAAAATTCCAAATGTGCTCCAAAATGCTCTCAAGCTTTCACAAATACTCCATCACCTGATTTTCCTTTCTCCCCTAATTGAATAATCTCCAAAATAACTTTCAATCCAAGGATATAGAAAACCAAGCAATTAGGTTTTTAAAAAGTGAAAAACCTAAAGGGAATATAAATTATCTAATTAATAATTAAAAGAAAATATTTATTCTCAATTTTCACTTAAAGCATGCATAACTCAACTTTAGAATATGAAAGCAAAGTGTTAAATTGAAAATGCATGTGAGAATATTT
>MU226923.1:363925-381838 GCA_018584345.1 Thuja plicata | reverse complement strand
AGTATTGTTAGAAAACCTTAATCAAAATGATTTCATAACATAAACATAACCAACATGAAATAATCACAAATCATATGTAAATAGATGATATAATACAACTAACAATGGATCAATACCATAATGAAAAGTAATACATGAATATTCTTAAAATCACCTGAAATAACCAACACAAACATAAAAGGGCCTAAAAGAGATCAGAAACTGACACAAACAGGCAGACTAAGGGGTAGGTATTACATCCTCCTCCCCTAAAACTAGGCTTACTCCTAGAAGCCGATAACTAAACAAGTAAAAGAATCAAAAGGAATCGCATCGTAGTGCTACACCCCTTATTTATTTAAAATGAGGATAAATGCATGTTCTCTCTTTTATTATGAAAACTAATTAAATAAGATTTTTTAAAGAGTAAGTATTTATAAGATATATTTATTTGCATGTTATTTAAGAAAGGTTTTTTTTATAATTCGCATGGAGTGGTATTCTATTTTTAGAAATTCTGTTTTTTCAAAAAAAAATGATTTTTTTTAGAATTCGCATGGAGTGGTATTCTATTTTTAGAAATTATATTTTTCTAAAAAAAAAATTTAAAAAAAAAAAAAATTTAGAATTTGCATGGAGTGGTATTCTATTTTTAGAAATTATATTTTCAAAAAAAAAGAAAAAAAGAAAAATTTACTTGTAATTATATTTGGTTTTTTTAGAAATTATTAAATAGATTAATTTATATGAGGTGGATTTTATAAATTGGTCTATATAGGCTTGATGTGCATTTTCTTTGGAAAATTGAATTATATTGTTGATAGTAATTTTATCAGATAAACTAATTTGCATAGTGTTACTATAAATGAGTTTATCACTGAATGTTATTGCCTTTCTGGAATCGTACTCATTATGTGATGATGTGTCTTCTGAGTGACTGATTAAAAGATTGTGTGCTTCTTTCCCTTTTACGATACTGCTATGTGTCGGTTGTCTGTGGGGATTAGTTTTCTATCAGGGGGGTTTTCTGTCTCTATGATGTTTTGTATGCTTCCGTGCATGTTCATGTTGTTATCAATTTTGGGTCTCAATTTTTTTTACCCAACCTGGTTGTTGATCTTGTCTATGTGATCATGTGATAGTACTTTATGTGGTGTTGGTTAATTGAGAACCAATAGTTCTTGTATAGGCAAGAATCATATTTGAGAGTTTTGATCTTATTTTGATATTCTTTATGATTCTCTAAGGGTGTATCCCTATACGAGCAGGAATCAGTGATGAGGTTAGTGATATACCTTTGTGATGTTCATGTGTGAACCTAGAGTAGGTTACCTAGTTGTATAGTAGGAGGTGGATTGCAATAATTGTTGGAGCTCACAAGTGGCTGCTAGGATTCGTTTATTGTAAGTAGTGGTAACAAGTGGTAACATAATAATTTATTAGGATTAGGATAGTATAATCTAATAAGATAATGTCTCACCCATGCTTGAGTGCTAGTATAGGCTAAGATGGAGGATGAGATGATGCTTGCCCCCTTTCGAGGTGCGGGTTCGGGCATAATTAGTGGCCTTGTCAGTTTGAGGGGTCATTGATGTCGTGTATAGTAACTTGAGTACCAAAATTATTTAAGGGATTGCTAGGAAAAAACTCAAGGATGCGATGTACATGATAGCACCTTCCTATATACAGCTTAGGTTATCCTACGTGTGTCAGCACCTCTAGTGTTTTTTAGTGTTCCTTGTTATGGTTTAGAGTGCTTCTAGGATCTTCCTATGCTTTTCTTTATGATGGTTTTATACCTTTGATGTTTACATTCTTGTTGTATACCCATGTGTGTGGGCCTGTTATTATCTCCTCAGCACGGTGGGAGTGGACCTTTGGTTCCACGTGGTCGGGTGGTAGTGATTCTTATTACCATTGAGATCCGATGTTCATCTTCATGCTTGGATGATCCTTGTTGCAGTTCTTCTATCTTCTATTTTCTTATTCTTTTGAAAACTTGTTCAGTTTCATGAGTTGTATACTTGTACCGTATGTGTATATTGGTTACCATCCTTTCAGAGGATGTATTATATTGTATTGTTATGTATTATTGCATACCCTGCGGCATGTGTAGTGGATGTTGATTTAGTTGTATATGTGGTCTTATTATATGAGATGTATATTATTGGATTCAGTTGATGTATCATTTATGTTAGTTTTTTTATAGTTGTTCTCGTAGATTATTTTGCTTAAGTAATACTACGTCAAGGGACCCTCGAGATTTCTAATGTTTGTTGAGTTGTACTAATGTGTATGTCGTGTTTTCTCATGTGTTGCTTTCGAGTTGTTAACATTATTTTTTATAAACATTTTTTAAAAAAATTATTTCGTTAACTTGGTTGCATTGGTTGGTTAGTTCTCTTGGGTTCCCTAGTGGGGCATTACATAAGCCACATTGGTGGGATGAGAAAGCTTTTTGCAAGTTTCACAATGGCATTGGACATGATATTGAAAACTGTTGGAAACTCAAACATATCATCCAAGATCTCATTGAGAATGGAAAACTTAAGGTAGATGGATTGAACACCAATGTCGATCATAAGGCATTCAAAGAACCTTTGCCCAAGTATGATAAGGGGGAAACCTCTAAATCTAAGAATGGCAAGGCTGAGATCAATTACACTTACACAGATGTAGAGAATGTTGTCAACATGCTTGAAGTTGTCGAAGAAAATGTCAACATGATGAGGGATAAAGATCCATGTGGTTATGATCTAGACATGGACTCTCCTCCTATCTCTGATGAAGAACCCGTCGTGGTGCTAAGGGTTCCTAACTCTAGAGTGTCATCGTAAACTCTCAATGTTGTCACATGAAGTCAAGGTCCCATTGTCATTAAAAGACCCAGTTCAAGTCAATCAAATAAACCAAAACAAGTGGCATCCAAGAATGTCACCTCAAAACCAGCAGTCAATCCTAAGTCGAGCTATAATCTTGTCGATCAGTTGCAAAGAACCCCAGCTCAAATTTTGATCTTTGAGCTCTTAGAGTTGTCCCCGAGACACAAACAAGTCCTTGAGGATGTGTTGTGTGCAGCAAACGTCCCCAAAAACTTAGATGTTGATCAATTCTAGAAAATGGTTAACCATATTCCTAGCCCTCATTACCTTACTTTTTCAGAGGATGATGATAAATATTTGAGCCACCCACACAATCTCGCTCTCCATATTGAGGTCATGATCCACAAAACCTGTGTTAGGCACATGTTGATAGATGGGGGTGCTGGGCTTAACATTTGTTCCTTTAGTCTTTTGAAAAAGTTGGGTTATTCTAAACAAGTCATAGATACCAGGAAAAAGATCACCATCAAAGCCTATGATGAGGCGGAAAGAAGTTCCAAGGGGTTGGTCGTCCTTCCTGTTAGGATTGGCCCTGTTGAAAAAGATATTTTATTTCAAATAGTTGATTCTAGCCCCCCTTGCATATAATATCTTGCTCGGTAGACCATGGATTCATCATATGCAAGCAGTGTCATCTACCTATCATCAGTGTGTTAAGTTCCCTTACAATGGAATAGAGATTTGTATACCTAGGGATAACACTTATATGTTAACTCAATTTCAGCAGGAGCTCATGCTCCCCTCAATAGAGAAGCAGAAGACTTTGATGCAACCTTAGTTGAATGTAAAGACAAGCTCAAGTCAGTAGATCTTGGCATGGGGGGTATCAACTCAACTCCCTCACAACACTACCAGTTTCACCCAGGTCTTATGGAAAGCCTTCACAAGAAAAGAGACCTTCATCTTTAGCTATGACTTTATTTGGCATGTTTGTAGAGTCCTCAGTGCCTATCCAAGATGAAAAAGATGAGACGTCTGTTAGAGACTCGATTTATAGAGAAGAGAAATACATGCACAATGAGAACTTCTCTCCCTCTCCTAAGGATTATGGAAGAGGGTATACTTTTGTCAAATATATGGACTATCCCATAAATGGCCCTCTTAATCACAGATTGGATGCTAGAGTCGAACCTCTTGATCATGCTCTTTTTGGATGCAAGTCTAAGAAGACGGTTGGCCTAGGATTTGCGGATCACAACAAGCACACTACTATTATCCTTGATAAGTTGGATAGTGAAGATGAACCAGAATACATACCTAATTTGACAAATCAGAAAGACATGTGTGACGATTGGGTTCCTTCCACTAATCTCCTTTGGGGAGATTCAGATATTCTGGTCACTCATGAGACAATTGCAACTTTAGAACAAGATGAATCAGATGTAGAAGATCCTTTCGGAGAATGTTAATGCAAGAATCTTGTTTGTTTAATGGAAAGAGAAGGTGTTACCCTTGATGACACTAGACCTTCCACATCAAGATGTCTCAAACCTTCATGGTGTAAGCATCCTAGTCACAGTTCAAACACAAGTTCATATGATTATGAATGGGACTCCTTAGAGCCTTCCACAAATGACATGGATGTTAATGTCATCCACACTTATAGTTCTCAACCCAAGGAAGCTAACGAGTCACATGTAGGATTAGAGGATTTGAACCCACATTTTTCCTTAGTAGATGATTCTTCACTTGTTAGGATGAATCCCGATTTGGGTAGCTTAAAAGGATACTTGATAGACTCCAACTCTTCGATCACCAGAGATAATACCATTCACATTTACAACATTGAACCAGTCGTTGACTTACCTCTTGTTCATCCTGACCTCATCGATTGGTCCCAATACTATCAAGAACCTGAGCTCTTAACATTTCAAAATGATTATGAGATAGCCTGTTACTTAAATGCTATTGAACATGTAGTCTCTTCCACCAGTGAACCGGCTACCAGCATGATAGAGCCAAACATAAAGTACCTTAGTTACAAAATAAAAATAAAAGAAAAATAAAAGAATAGGAGTTCTAATGGTGAAAACCACTATGTGGTGGTGTAAGAACTAAAAAAGTACAAATAAATGACGTATCCAAAGGTGAATACCTCTCTGAGGTGCCTAAGGATGAGGTACTCGATCATCTCCCTAGCTACTTTCAAGATAGATCTTCAGTGCTTATTGAACCAACACAACAGTCAATTTGGGTACAGATGAGGCTCCGTAAATAGTACACTTGGCCGAGTCTTTATCACCACAAGAGAAAGAAGCTTACACTAAGTTCTTACAGATAAAGAAGATCAACTTTGCATGGAATTATTTAGATATGCCAGGGTTGGACACTAATCTTATCATGCATCACTTGTCCATAGCTTCGGGTGTCAAACCAGTTAAATAGAAATTGAGAAAGATGCATCCTCACATAGCTATCCATAGTTAGATTCACTTTAGTTTAGTTCTCTTTCCTGCATTTTCATCATTTCAATTCCTATGTTGAACAGCTCCTGCAGCCAAAGCCACAGGACAACTACCGCTTCCTGCGGTCGAGCGACAGAGTAACTAAGGCATTGTAGTTATTTTGTGTACTCTTCCATCCTACTAGCAGCATTCACTTCCATCATTTACTTTCAAGTATTTACTTTCACAGCAATAGTTTAGCTTTCCTTTGAGTATTCATTTCATGCAGCAATAGAATAGTTTCCCTTTGAAAGCATTTATTTCTTGTAGCCATAGAATAGTTTCTTTCCAACATTTGTTTTCTGCAGCAATTATAGAATGATTGGTTGAGAAAGTGCTTGGTGCATATATTTTTCTGGCCCATTTCAAGTAACACGTCCCTGGGTTTGACATATTAAATGAGTTTCTTATAAAGAGAATGAAGTGCTTAGTTGGAAGTCCAATCCCTGAGTTAAAGGATTATGCCTAGTTTCTGAGCCTTTATAATGAGCGATCAGCCTATACTCAATATCTCTCACCCTTACCCCATGAACCCTAGGATCATAATATTTTTATATATGATTTCTCCCCCTAGTGTAGAGAAACCAAGTTTTGACTGATTATAAAAAGTTTCATGATGTCTTCTTGGATAAATTGTGTTTCGAGCTAGCTGGAATGTGAGAACAAAGATTTTCATATGAGGCCCTACAGTTGATTCAAGTTTATGGTAGTCTATTTATTCAATTTCCTAGGTTCACGTACCTTAGGATAGGTGGTTTTATATGAAGAACCCCTAAAATTACCTAGGTTT
Organism: Thuja plicata; assembly: GCA_018584345.1. Taxonomy (NCBI): domain Eukaryota; kingdom Viridiplantae; phylum Streptophyta; class Pinopsida; order Cupressales; family Cupressaceae; genus Thuja; species Thuja plicata. The sequence continues at coordinate 375,743 of MU226923.1, read as the reverse complement.
TCCCTAGACTACTTTCTATTAGCTGAAATCTACCAGCAGCTTATGGTGGTAATAAAGAAGTTTCTACTAGAAGATAAATGGAATAGTTTGTTCCCTGTTGAACTTGGAAGGCTTTGATGTAAAATTTTAGAGGATGTTATAAATATTGGAGTAGATTTGTGTGGCTTTGATTTCAAATTCTACCATGAGAGAAAGGGTTTTCATAATAAGGGTTTTGTCAGGAAATTTTTGGAGATGGAGGGTCAATTTATACCTTCACCTCACCTAGAGGATTATTGGGAAGATTGTTCAAATGAGAGAGAGGTTCAAAAGAAAGATAATTCCAGGATGTTGTTGACACAAATATATGTGTTTCAATTGAAATTAGACATTAAGGGATTCTATGAGGATGGTTTAGGAGTTGTTGAACCTGAGTACCTGAAACAACCAAAATTGCCCTTACCTTCCATTGATTGGTATGAACCAGAAAGGGATGATATCATACAGAGAATCACTCAAAGTCATTGAACTCACCAAAACATGGCTTCAACATAAAGAAGGGATTTTCATACCTCAATTTCAATATGAAGACTCAACTCTATAAGTCCCTTCCTCCCCTGATGCTGACATTATCCTTTCCATTGGTTCTGCAGGTGGTAAGAAGAGTTCAAAGACCTTGATTTCTGAGCTACTTGGAAATCAACCTATTGTACAGAGGATAAGGTCGAAGACCAGGTTTACAAAGCATGATAAAATGGCATCTTGGAGATAAGGTCAAGTAAATCTGGATGCTAAAAAGGAAAATGGCACAACTTTAATAGGTAATGAATCACAAGTACAATCGATCTTCAACAAAATCTCATTAGTCATGGATTCCCTGAGTACACCAACAAAAGATGTAGAGAAGACTGAACTTCCTTCATCGGTACCGAATTGGCTGACAAGTTCATTAAATAAGAAGAGGAGCCTTGTTCCAGTTTCTCTACCTGTGAAAGATATGGTGAACAAATATTCTGCCAAAACCCCAAAGCCAAAAAGAATGAAAAGTATTGCTCAGTTATTTATAGATACCCAATCAAGGGAGGTTACGGTTGAAATTGATGTGTATAGACCCAAAGGCAGTTCTGCAAACTTGAGTGTTGAAGATTTCAAAGTCACAAAGATGGTCCTAGGCATACTAAACCATGAAACCAAGGAGAATTGGTTAGAATAGTCTTCTTAGCATATGCTAGCTCAATCCCAAAAGGATGCCAAAGAGAAAAGAGAATTGAAATAGGTGATCAATACTATGGAAGAATATATTAACTCTTTGGATAGTTGTGGTACCTTACCCATGGTTCAATCTTCTCAATTCTTTGATCCTAACTCTCCAGATGGTCGAAGGCTTATGAACCAACTCCAATGTGGTAAGGCCATAGCAGCAGCCATGGACGAATGGGTGGATAATGTACTGAGGAAAGGAAAATATTTCCTATAGCAATGTTCTATGATTTTCAATGATGTCGATGCTCTGTTGAGTGAATTTTAAACTCAACTTACATCCTGGGAAGTAGAAAAAAGAAAATGGTCTACAGTTTTCACACAGATCATAGATGTAGAGTTGTATGGTGTGGAAAAGATCCTGGTAGAGAATCCCCTTAAATCAGCAGATGTCAGCATGCTATACATAGTCAAGGAGAACGCGAACTGGAGATGCTCTATTTTTTAGCCATCCATCACTAAAGTGCGAAGCATAGAAGCACAGATCAAAGAAATGTACAAAAAATTTATCAAAGACATGTGAATCATCAGTCCTAATAGTGTGGCTCAGAATGATGAAGAAAACATTGACATTGATCCTTTGATAAATTCTTTTGAATAGGATTTGAAGGCAATCAAAGAAATGCCTAATCCTATGGCAATAGATCTCACAAAGGTAGCACAAGTGAAGGCTATGATGATTCTTTGTATGGAACACTTGCCAGAATGCACAAAACAAATCACTAATATGAAATGGGATTGTGACATGTGGAAGATTTGGTTGTTGAGCCTGAGGAACCCGAGTCATAATGTAGTGCAAGAGTTCATAGGTGTATATCGTGGTTGGAAGCTGACATGTGGAGTGACTAACAAAAAAGATCAAGTTAAAGATGGAACTCATAGTTCCCCTGCTTAGCGGTCTTTCCTTTTTATTTATATTTATATTGCTTTGAACTCGGAGGACATGTGTCATTTTAAACCTTTATGTTATTTTAACTACTCTGGTTAACCGTTAAGGGGGTTGGGTTTTTAGGGAGACCCCCTTGACAGAGAAGACTATTTTTTGATCGATGAAACAATTTTAGGGGTTAGAAGAGAGGGGAAAGAAAAGACAAGACTATTTTTACTCTTTGCTGGTAGATAAAGTGCAGTAATTTTGTCTTTGATGGTAGTACTAGAAAATGAATCTATATCTTTATTTTGAAAGATCTTTTGTGATTGAGCTTTGAATCAATGCAATGTTGATTAGTTCTATGAAGTCAACCTAAATCTGTCTTATTTATGGTTGAATTGTGAAGCATTACTTTGGGAATGTTTTTCTTTTCATGAAATGTTCTAATCTTTGTGAGACAATGGTTCGATGAGTTTTGGTATTGCTATCATCTTCTAGTAAAATTTAGAAATCATGAAATATTTGAAGAGCTTTGTGATCTTCTCGTTTCATTTATCTTCCTTATAACTGTTTAGTAATTGGCATCTCATCTAAGAATGAATGGTGTTGTCCTTTTCTTGTTTTCGGGTTAAAAATAATTGCAAATATTGTAGTTTAGGGATTCATTGCATATCTAACGAGGGAGTTGTACCTCAAAAAATTTAGAGGGAGAGTATTCCCAACTGTGGTGAACCTTTTTGGTCTTCAAATTTAGGGTAATAGAGATTATTAACAAGTTATCAACAAGAAGACAAATTTGTTCACTAACATTATTATAGAAAAAATCTCATACAATATACATCTAGTCCTAAAGTAAAACCATATACCACAAAACCATGTAATATAATACCATTGACCCCTCATTGAATATTGGGTACTAATTTTCACTTTATTAAATAATTTTACCTAATATTAAATAAATAAATATTATATCCTAATGTGACACCCGTATTATTTAAATATGAATGTTACAATACAATATATAAAGTGGCCCCAAGAATGTTCTCTCTTAGTGATGCACGTCCATCTAGGTTCGCCTAGGTGCACCACACATAATAATAAATTTTAATTCATTATAAACTTTATGCAAGGTGTACAACACCTCATCCCAACAATTATGATTTCCTTCAAACTCCTTGAAGCATTAGCTCACAAGCCTTAAATACCCTCTTTACTATGAATGATAGACTATACTTCATCATTGTCGAAACTCATTGTACTCTATACATTTCTACCTTTCTAAACTATGTACTAATGTTCATGATAACACTTCCTCTAGGTGTATTTTATGGGTCTACGGATTTTAATCATCTCTTAAAAATCTATTCATTTTGTTGTGACATCTAATTACTTTTCAAAGGCTTCTTTGATAAATACATAGATATTAGAGGTTTTGGAAACTTTATACGCTTTTAGCAGGAGTTTAAACATGTTTGATAAAGATAACAAATATTTAATAGCGCTTCATATGATAGATAGGAATACAATTGTAAGGCACATACCATTTAGAACCTAGATTTTTTAGTTTTGAATACATGATTTTTTGGAAATCCTCTTATATTCTTACATTATAACACGCTTTATTTTGCAATATGGGTAAATTTGGAAATGAAGCCTAAAGCTTCTCCAACACCATGAAAATGTGGGTAAATCTTCCTCCATGTCCTACAATGTGGTGAAGCGTAGAGAAACAAGGTATTATTTTCTTATCAGCTATGGAGATGCCTTCAATGCCAATCAAAAAAATAATAAAAATCCTAGAAACGTTTATATGCAATGTGTCATATCATTGTTTATATTTATAATAGGAGAAATATTCAATTTGCTTCACTTTGGCTGCGTGGAGTGCAAAAAATGAAAGTTACTTTTCACTTTCGAGCATCCCAAGTATATTTTGCATGACTTGTCCCCTTCTTAAAACATGACTTAAATAACAAGAAATACTTCTGGATTTTATTATGTTTGTTTTTTGTTGCCAATTTTTCGAATCAAACTCTATGACCCATCATTAGGGTAGATAATTAGAGAAGATAGATGATAGATCATAGAGTTTGATCCAAAATGTTAGCAACAAAAAATAGACATAGTCAAATCTAGATTTATTTCCTATTATCATTATGGATTGTAGAAATTTCATGAATTTGACATATTTAAATCCCTTCAAAAGTGTAGAATTAAAAAATGATGACCATATAGAACTTAAACCAATGTTTACGGAAAATATCAATAAGTTGGTTGGCCTACTCAATCATTTACCACTTATAAAATTGGATTTGTTAGAAGGATATTATCACTAAATTCTAATAAGAAAAGTCTTTCCAGTTATAAAATTGAATTTTTTAGAAGGATATTATCACTAAATTCTAATAAAAGAAGTCTTTCCGGTTATAAAATTAGATTTGTTAGAAGGATATTATCACTAAATTCTAATAAGAGAAGTCTATTTCTATGTGAACAAGTAATGTATTTTGAAAATCAACTAATAAAAGAAGTCATTTCTATGTGAACAAGTAATGTATTTTAAAAATCAATATATATTAGTAACAAACACTACCATTTAAGAAACAAATATCCAAAATGTATTGAATGCATTGGGATTCTTGCACACCACATAAAAAATGTTTTTGAAGAGGGAAAGATCAAACAAGATTATTTATGCTTAGCATCCTTAGCAAGCAAGATTGATGGGTTCTTATCTCTGATATAATGAGAGAAGCAACGTGTAAATAGCAGAATACTGCAAGAAAATATATAATGAGAGTTCAGTGAATTTATTTGGACCGGTGAAGATGAATAATGCTTAAAGGCTATGCATGTTCAGCATTTAGTGAGGTCAGAAAGAAATTATGTGAAGAATATAATGGACTGCATTTATTACTCATATTAAAGAATGAGTTATGAATTAGCAAAAACTTGTATGGAACAATTCAACTAAGCAAATGAATATAAGACATTGTGAATTATGTTTTTCTTAAGAAAATGTTTACTTTCTCAAATAAGATTTAAATGTGCAACTCGTAGATAAATGGTTAAAAATTTTATTTATTTCTAAAAAAAATATTACATGGACTAATTTTTTAAATCAAATTAAGAAAATGAAAATAAGGCATTGTAAATTATATTTTTTTCTTTAGAAAGATTTGCTTTCTTAGGTAAGAATATAGGTGTGCAATATCGTCAGACTCATGAATGAATGAATACGAAGATTTATTTTAATAAATTTTATTTATTTATCAAAAAAAGTTACATCTTTAAACCAAACTAAGCAAATAAATAAAAGACATTGTGAATTAAATTTGGTAAGAAAGATTTGTATCATTAGACAAGAATTTTTATTATTTCTAGTAAAAGTAATCATAATGATATCATATTTTTATGTTGTTGTTGTTGATGTGGTCACTACTGGAGATAACAATAAAAATATCATAGGAGTACATTGCAATTTGACCTTAGCAATAAAGTCACTCTCCCTCCACAATTTAATCTAACACTTTTTTATTAAAGATCTAAGTAAATAAAAGCTTTTACAATCATATTTAGATGTGCAATATGAGATTCATCAATAAATGATTAAGAAAGCTTATTTTAATATATTTCATTTATTTTTCAGAAAATTACATAAAATGGGTTTTTAAATTAGTAAATGATTATAAGACGTCGTGAATAATATTTAATTAAAGAATGATTTGTATTTTCATATTATATTTGGCTAGACCATCAAGGGCATAATGTTGGAAAGAGCAATCTTGTGTTTCTCTATTTTTGTTTATGCAAAATATTAACTACAAATTGTTTAATTGTAAACATTTTGTTATGAACAATTGTAGTAGCAAGTCATTAGTTTAGACATCAATGTTGGTAGCAATTGAGAGTGATGGTGTGTCAAAAAGTATTGTGACAACCATGTTACAATATAAGAAGGTTCATAACTTAACATGAGATAAACTAATTTATGTAAATTTTACAATTTCTTAATCAATGCACACAAGTTGTGCTGATAATTTAAGTAGTAGGTTTTGTCTTACTAAGGATGCATAAAAAATCTATGAGTAAGTAACAAACTATGTTTTGATATCTATAGAATTATAAAGAAATTATATATTCTTGTGCAATTTTTTACATAACAGGGCTGATAAATTCTTCAAAAATCCCAAAGTATAGACTACATATGACTCCTTACTACTCCATATTCCAAATACCTACTACCATACATTGTCACTACGGTATACCAAAAAAAAGAAGGGAATTTATCATCCCTTCAAACCCTAGCCTATGTCATTCCAAAGGGAAAAAAAAGGGAGCACAAAGATTACAAACTACCAAATTTGAGCTACATGCACGATCTCCTTACATAAAAAGGAGTTATTTTAGAAACATATATTTAACCTCTCACCATTGATGTATAGCAGAAATAAAAGAAATTATTTTTTTGACATTCAATAGAGTCCAAATGAGCTTTCAATTCACATCCATGCCTACAGGAGCATGATCATCCAAGTCCTCAGAGGAATTCGAAGAAGCATCTCAACCAAAGCTCTTGTGTCACTCCCGCAACCAAGGACCTCCTCCTATTCGCTATTTAACTTAATCTCTAAACCTTGTTAATCAAGATCCATGAGCCCTTCATCTCCTATGTGTTTTTGTACTCATCCATCTCACTCCTCTTCTTCTAGCCCTAGGGTCAATTTCAAGAAGGAGACACTATGCCCCACCATTTTTCTTCTTTGGGGTATGACCTCAAGATCTAAGTAATTCACAAGGGTGTGCGCCACCACCTCTCTGTCATGTCTTCTCGCCACATAGAATTCTTTGAGAAGTAAAATTCCCAAATTGTCGACAATGTTCTTAAGGACATCATCCAATTCCCCCAAGAGATTTCCCTTGACTAATTTTTTCCAAAGCTTCAAGTTTTCATCTCCTTAGTTTCAACTGCATATAGAATGGAGGTAAGAAAAATTTTGGCAACATTTGATTCTCCCTTAAATGGCACAGTCGATCCAAAGATACCCAATCTCTACAATCATCCTTACTACATACATTATCAAGCAATAATTGGTTTTGAAGATGCATCTCAACCAATTCTCTAAACTTTCCCCTAAGAAATCCATCTAGGGTATGCTACCCAAAAGCCTCTATGATGTGTCCATCTCTGCCACCTTTCTAGGAACTAACCCTCTCCAAACAACGCCACTAAAAAAGCGCTAATGAGTTAATTATCCCAAAGAGAAAACCTCCCTTTATTCTTTCTCAAGGAAACCCAATAAAATTTATGTTTGCATCCCTATGGTCAAGGCATACAATCACAACATGTCAATAATTAATTCCCTTTTTTCAAGGTCATCGGTTCATTTTGTCATGTGTATACTTTTAAAGTTCAAAGAAACCATTTTTAGTTGTAAAATCTCTTTATATATCTCCTAACACGTGATAAGAAGTGAAAGAGGTTGTTGCATCATGATCCAATCATCAATAATACCAAGAATAGATACACCAGTAATAAATATCATTTCCCCTCATACAGAAATCAAGTCTCTTAAGCAAGCCAAAATCTCCACCTTTTCCATTGCCAATAACTTGCGTCATCTAATGACAGAGACCCTTATATTTTAGCTTCCTAAGATGTCTTGGCCCACTCATCAACCATGTCATTTCCTTCCCTTTAGATATGGGAGACCTCAAAGTCACCAAATTTATTGTTTAATTCCCATAAGGCATGCACCCATTTTTGAAATTTCCAATTCAAAATCTATTTTTCTAATAGTGTTGACTATCAACATCAAGTCCCCTTTGAGATGCAATTTTTTAACTCTCAACTCCAATCCTAGTTTCATCCCTACCCAAGTTACCCTAAACTCTAGCTCGTTGTTTTAGTAGTTCCTACGGGAATAAACTTCAATCTAAGGATACTCCCCTAATTATTGAAAGTTGTACAACCAACACTACTCGAGCTTGGGTTTCCCTTAGAGACACCATAAAATTTGATTTTGGTCCAATCCATTTCACTTCACTCCTATTTGTATGTGAAAGAATAACCTTTCAAGCCCCATTAATGGAGTAAAAATAGTATTTAAATATTTAAAACATGTGAAAATTAGTATTTAAATATTAAAACTAATTTACTATAAAATATTTTAAAAAATAAAATTAGTATTTAAATATTAAAATAAGTGAAAAAATAATCTTCTCAAATAAAAAAAAGAATCAACGTGTATTAGAAAAACTAGTTTAATATTGTTGGAAGAAAGCATAAATCAAATCAACATGTATTATTAATAGTAAAAAAATCCAGTATATTTTAGAATAAGAAAGCATACAAGATTCTCAACCTTTAAAAAAAGATTCAAAATAGAAAGTTTGTCCATAGCCTAAATTTTAAGAACTAACTAAATTCAAGATAATTAATTTTCTTAATATTGTTATTTAAAACTTTTGCATTTGTATAAATAAATATTTTTTATAGAAAAATTATTAATTTTAATTTGTTAAATTTGTCTTGCTATAATTCTAAAGGAACTAATAATGACGTTGTCATCTCTTTATGTTGTTGTCATGTGGTCAATAACAGGTATTGGAGTAAAAACATTGAATAATAAAGACAATTAAACAAATATAAAAGCCTCTCTTTGTCTAAAAAATCTAATTATGTTAAAAGCATTCCCTATATGAAGTGAGCAACCCACTTTTTGAAATCAATAGTTTAAAATTGAGATGGAAGCAAGACTATATAATTAATCTTAATCGTATAATTTATTTTAATTTAAAATATATTTTCTCATAAAAACTCAAAAGACATATATAGAAAAGGAAAAACCTATCACACAAAAGCCTACAACACAGCGGTAAGTTGTGAACCTTTTAATTGGAAGGTCTCATATCTTCTTTTTTAACAATGGCAAAAGCTATATATATATATATATATATATATATATAAGATAGTTACATAATGTTTGCAAATTTTTACATAGCAGGGCTGATAAATTCTTCAAAACCCCCAAAGTATAGACTACATATGACTCCTTACTACTCCATATTATAGATACCTACTACAATACATTGTCACTACAGTATATCAACAAAAGGAAGGGCATTTCTCATCCATTCAAACCCTAAACTATGTCACTCCAAAGGGAAAAAGGGAGTACAAAGATTACAAACTACCAAATTTGAGCTACATGCACAAGCTCCTTACAGAAAAGGTAGTTATTTAGAAACATATATTTAACCTCTCACCATTGGGGTATAGCAGAAAAAAAAATTATTGTTTTGGCATTCAATAGAGTCTAAATGAGCTTGAATTCACATCCATGCCTACAGGAGCATGATCATCCAAGTCCTCAGAGGAATTAGAAGAATCATCTCAACCAAATCTCTTGTGTCACTCGCAACCAAGGACCTCCTCCTCTTCGCTATTCAACTTAATCTCTAAACCTTGTTAATCAAGATCAATGAGTCCTTCATCTCGTATGTGTTTTTGTACTCATCCACCCCCTCCTCTTCTTCCAGCCCTAGGGTCAATTTCAAGAAGGAGACACTATGCCCCACCATTTTTCTTCTTTGGGGTAAGATCTCAAGATCTGAGTAATGCACAATGGGGTGCCTCACCACCTCTCTGGCATGCCTTCTCACCACATAGAACTCTTTGAGAAGTAGAATTCCCAAATTGTCGATAATGTTCTTCAAGACATCATCCAATCCCCCAAGAGATTTCCCTTGACTAAATTTTTTCAAAGCTTCTTTTCCATATCCTTAGTTTCACCTGTATCTAGAATGGAGGTAAGATAATTTTGGGAACATCTGATTCTCCCTAAAATGGCATATTCGATCCAAAGATACTCAATCTCCACGATCGTCCTTACTACATACATTATCAAGCAATGATTGGTTTTGAAGATGCATCTCAACCCATTCTCTAAACTTTCTCCTAATAAATCCATCTAGGGTCTACTACCCAAAAGCCTCAAAGGTGTGTCCATCTCTGCCGCCTTTCTAGGAACTAACCCTCTCCAAACAACACCACTAAAAAAGTGCTCATGAGTTAATTATCCTAAAGAGAAAACCTCCCTTTATTCTTTCTCAAGGAAACCCAATAAAATTTATGTTTGCATCCCTATGGTCAAGGCATACAATCACAACATGTCAATAACTAATTCCCTTTTTTCAAGGTCATCGGTTCATTTTGTCATGTATACTTTTAAAGTTCAAAGAAACCATTTTCAGTTGTAAAATCTCTTTCTATATCTCCTAACATGTGATAAGAAGTGAAAGAGGTTGTTGCATCATGAGTCAATCATCAATAATCCCAAGAATAGATACACCAGTAATAAATATCATTTCCCCTCATGCAAAAATAAGTCTCTTAAGCAAGCCAAAATCTCCACCTTTTTCATTGCCAATAACTTGTGTCATCTAATGACAAAGACGCTTATATTTTAGCTTCCTAAGATGCCTTGGCCCACTCATCGACCATGTCATTCCCTTCCCTCTAGCTATGGGAGACCTCAAAGTCACCAAATTTATTGATTAATTCCCATAAGGCATACACCTATTTTTGAAATTTCCAATTCAAAATCTCTTTTTCTGATAGTGTTGACTATCAACATTGAGTTCCCTTTGAGATGCAATTTTTTAACTCTCAATTCCAATCCTAGTTTCATCCCTACCCAAGCTACCCTAAACTCTAGCTCATTATTGTCGTAGTTCCTAGGGGAATAAACTTCAATCTAAGGACACTCCCCTAATTATTGAAAGTTATACAACCAACACTACTTCAGCTTGGGTTTCCCATAAAGACACCATCTTGATTGGAGCAATCCATTTCACTTCACTCCTATTTGTATATGAAAGATTAACCTTTCAAGCCCCATTAATGGATTAAAAATAGTATTTAAATATTAAAATAAGTACAAAAATAATCTTCTCAAGTAAAAAAAAAGAATCAACATGTATTAGAAAAACTAGTTTATATATTAGGGGAAGAAAGCATAAATCAAATAAAACATGTATTATTAATAGTAAAAAAATCCAATATATTTTAGAATAAGAAAGCATAAATATTCTCAACCTTTATAAAATATTTAAAATAGTAAGTTTGTCCATAGCCTAAAGTTTAAGTACTAATTAAATTCAAGATAATTAATTTTCTTAATATTGTTATTTAAAAATTTTGCATTTATATAAATAAATATTTTTAATAGAAAATTATCAATTTTGATTTGTTAAATTTGTCTTGTTATGGTTCCAAAGGAACTAATAATGATCTTGTCATCTCTTTATGTTGTTGTCATGTGGTCACTAGTGGGTATTGGAGTAAAAACATTGAATAATTAAGACAATTAAACAAATATAAAAGCCTCTCTTTGTCTAAAAAATCTAATTATGTTGAAAGCATTCCCTATATGAAGTGAGCAACCCACTTTTTGAAATCAATAGTTTAGAATTGAGGAGAAGGATGCAAGACTATATAATTAATCTCAATCGTATAATTGATTTTAATTTAAAACATCTTTTCTAATAAAAACTCAAAAGACATAAATATAAAAGGAGAAACATTTTCTTTTTTTTAACAAAGGCAAAAGCCATATGTGTGTGTGTGTGTGTGTGTGTGTGTGTGTGTGTGTGTGTGTGTGTGTGTGTGTGTGTGTGTGTGTGTGTGTGGGTGTGTGTGTGTGG
>MU226923.1:339864-361737 GCA_018584345.1 Thuja plicata | reverse complement strand
GGGGAGTTGGAGGGGGGATGGGGTTGGTTGCGAAGGTGGGCTAAAACAGGGTGGCAGGAGTAGCTGATATTCCAACCACCATCACGATTGAGTTCGGATGAATGATTGGAGATTTGGATGGCTTCAAGAAGTTTCATTTTGAAGAAATTGTCTTCAGTGGCTAGGACTTGGGTATCTTCAAGGGGAATGTGATGCTTGGTTTTGGCAGAGTGTTCGGCAAGAGCTGATTTTATAACTCTCTCATGAGTTATTTCTATGTGATGCTCTTTGATTCTAGTGCCAATCGACCGACCTGTCTCACCAATGTAGGGAGTGCCACAAGAGCAAGTCACTTTGTAAACACCTACATTGAGAAGGACGTCTTTAGGGTCTTTCGTAAACACCTTAACTACTAATATGATGGATTGTGAAAATTTCATGCATCTTATTAACTTATACATAGCAAACAAACTAACTAATACTAACCCCGTCCCATGGAATACAAGCAAAATATAGGATTGAGTACCCAGATTTCTATGCAATGATTTGAAAAAACAAGAGGCAGCCACATTCATCATTATTTCATTTTATTAGTCTTCCTAAAAACATTTTCATCATAGACATCCTTCGGCTCCACATTCATGTCATGTGGCTATGCATTTGACTGTCTTGGACAAGCAGTAGATCAAGTAGCAATCAGACGAGGGCGGGAAGAACTTTCATTGTCCTGAGCATCCTAAGGTAGCACGACAAAATGAGTTTGTATTCTTTGAGCATGAGTCATGCAACCAAGGAATAGTTTTGGCAGAGGATCAACTTGTCCATGGTCAAGAAAGGTGAGGATGGTCGAAACCCTTGTTCTAACGGACGCGGCTAAGCTCCCTACAAAATGCACCATTAACCAAATTTCAAAAATCCAAAAACACAACAGATTTTCTCAAAATTTTTAGCATCTTGATCTATATATTTTGTGGTCAAAAACCACAAAAAAATTATAAAAAATTCAGTGTGTTTTCGCGAATTTGAGGAAAAAAATGTTTGACTTTTTTTGTCTTTGGTGCATTATGTCTAGAGCTTAGCCAGGGCCTATTCTAACTCTGTCAACAAATACATCCCCCATGGAAATAAAATGTATTTCAATGACCACCTACATAAAAAAGAAATATGACATCTCCAATGTATCTTTATTGAGACACACAACCTTTGAGAAGGAAATGACGGGGAAAAAAACCCCAATATGGCCCTGACCCCTCTACAAATCATAATTTTGGACTGTTGTGAGTAACCTGCTATCTTGCTGGAAAACCCCATTGACAAATTTCTTTGTAATTACTTGAAGCTTATGCAAAGATTGAAGAATGTCAAAAATATTAGAAAGGAATATTGAGACAATTTGTGAAGGGAAGATTACCCGCCGCGACTGAGGAGAGATAATTTCATATCTTTTTATGCACTTGATGCATTTCCTGAATTGGGGGCAATGAACCCTAAACATCTGGCTCAAGTGGTTGTCCAAAATATCCCCTAAAAATGGAAGATCCTAATCATGAACTGGAAATAAAAAACAAAAATTCCTTGCAAAGCAAAGGTCACAGGCCCAACCAAGACAACAACTACTAGATAAGAAGTTCCAGAAGGAACATCCTAGAAATAAAATTTCATATTTTTGTCTTCCAAAATTGGTCTCTCCAAAGTCTCAAAGCAATTAGGGGTTAACCCTTTCCTTTCCCCAACATCCCATCCCTCTATGGAGCCATGAAGGTTGTTACATAGAATGTTAGGGGACTAAATGTCACTAACAAGAAACGCTTATTAAAGAGGTTCTTATCCACTTTTGATGCTGAAATTATTATTATTCGGGAGACCAAACTGGGAACTCAAGTCTATGAGTCTCTTAGCAGAAAACTAGGTAGTTGGGAACTTGATGGAGTGACTTCAGCAGGGGCCTCTGGTGGGGCTGCCATTATTTGGAACCCAAGGTAAGTATCATTTAATATCTTAGCTAGTAATTTCAACTAGACATGTGGGAGAGTCAAGAGTATTAACAACTTAAATTTTATCCTAATTAATGTGTATGGCCCTAAATTTCTTCATGAAAAATGAGAGGTGTAGACAAAAATGGGACATTTTCTTAGTAACCATACGAATAAAAATATAATCATGGGAGGAGACTATAATGTAATTTTAGAGGTAGGTTAAAAAAAAGGAGGATCTATTATGACAACTCAAACAATGGTGGAATTCAAAGAGTGGATACTACAGTATAATTGCATGGAAATTGCTACTGAGAATGGAATTTATGCCTGGTCAAATAGAAGAAATAAACCCTCTTACATAGTAGAGAAATTTGATAGATTTTTTTTGTAGGAAACTTAGCCAATTTGAATTTTAATTTGAAAGCAAACTTGATGGCGGCATCAGGATCGGATCATTTCTCGGTCAATTTAACCATAGAAGAGATGTCAGCTCCGAAGAGAAACCCTTTTAAGTTTGAAAAAATGTGGCTTAGGGATGAGGACTGTCTAAAAAGAATTGAGGAATGGTGGAATGAGAGAACCTGTGAAGGATCTAGAGCATATACATCCTTATGTCAAAATTAAAATTCTTAAAGAGACGCCTCATTCAGTGGTACAAGGAGCATTTTGGGAATATCTTTAATTCCAAAGAGGAGATAGAGCTTGAAATTCACAATTTAAATGAAGACATAATTAGGAATGGGATGACTCTAGAAACATATTCCAAGGAAAAAGAACTTCTTATCAATATGAGGATATTCTGGAAAAAGAAGAAACTTACTGGAAGCAGCGATCTAGAGAAACTTGGTTAGTAGAAGGGGATAAAAATATGAAGTTCTTCCATAACAATGCAAAGGAAAAGATAAATTTTAATAGGATAACTTCCATTAAGGATCCTAATGGACATATTATAGAAGATCCTGAGAGTATAGGTGAGGAATTTGTTAATTACTTGAAATGTATCCTTAACAATTTGGAGGGTTCAAATAGAAGAGCACAAGAAGATATTCTAGCCAACATACCTAGAATTATCTCAATAGAATAAAATAAAATGCTAAATGAAAGAATAACCAAAGAGGAGGTTGAAGAGGCTCTCAAGAACCTAAACCCAGATAAGACCCCTGGGCCAGATGGCTTTTCGGCCCTCTTTTATAAAAAAATGTTGGTCATTTATAGAAATGAAGTGATGAATGCCTTGGAAGGTATGCGGAACTCTGGACACATTCGGCAAGAAATAAATAATACCTTTATAGTACTAATCCCAAAGAATTTGAATCTAGAAATTTTTGATGATTATAGGCCTATATCATTATGTAATACCCTTAATAAACTCCTAACTAAGACCTTGGCTAATAGGTTAAATAAACTTCTTCCCAGCTTAATATCAGAAGAACAAATAGGTTTTGCACCGGGTAGATCAATATTGGATGGGGTTATTATAGCTCAGGAGGCTATACATTTTGTCCTGAATAACAAGGCTTCTGGTATTCTTTTAAAATTAGATATTAGAAAGGTCTATGAAAAGGTGGATTGGAGGTTTTTATGTAGGTATCTAGAGGCTTTTGGGTTCTCTAGATATTGGATCAACCTTATCTTCAAATGCATATCTAGTCCTAGGATGTCCATTCTCGTTAATGGTACTCCTGAAGTCTTTTTCAATATATATCAAGGGTTGAGACATGGGGACCCAATATATCCCTTCCTCTTTATCATTATGGCAGAGGCCCTTGGGAGATCATTTACCCAAAGATAATAGGAAAAAAGTCTCATGTTCACACACATGCCTAGGGATTGAGAAGGATCATTTTGTTTTTGTTATGGGACTCAAGGTTTAGGGGTAACCTAGGGCTTAGGAAAAGTCCCAAATCTAAGTGAGGGTCTAGGTTCCATGTACATTTAGGTTGGTTATTTCATACATCTAAGGGTGATTACTAGAAGGGATTTGGGATTCAAAACTAAGCTATAAATCCACATCATATATAAAGGTCTAACTCATAATCAACCCCTCTCAGAAACCCAAAATGGATGTTTTAGTCTTTTTCATCTTAAATCAATAAAAATAGGGATATTTTAATAGATACATGAAGAACTAATAGTCTCAAGTATCCTATCTCTCTTCCAAGCCTCATTTTTTGTGCCAACCTTGGTGAATTATCCTTGTTTTGATAAAATTATTTCATTTGTGTTAATGTACTTATACTTTGGTATGCATGTTGAGTGTGTTAGTGTGGATTGTAAGTGACACATTAGGAATGTTAGTCTACTATGTAGTTATGTTTCTCGACCTTTGTTATGTGAAAAATTTGTTAGTATTTGTTTTATCCATTAATTTGTTCAGAAAAAAATTGTAATGGTACAATATATGAAGTATTGTTGCCTTTGAATGATTATGTTAAGTCTATATCTTATAAGGTTATTGGTTTTTTATATTTTAAAGGTAAAAATGTGTGTGTCGCTTGGTATCTAAGTTTTAATAACTACAATAAACTAGTGTATTTACAATTGATTATGTATCATATAATGTTGCTATATTGGATGATTGATGTTGATAATGAACTTTGTTAAAAATTACATTTGTTAGTGAAGATTACGTATGATTGTCACTATTCACATAGGTCATGGACTATAAGTCAACATCATTAGGATCTAGTACTAGAGTGGTGATAAAATATCACTTTTCATCTATTATTATTTCACAAATTCATGGTATTTGTTGTTGCTTTATAATTAGTCCATTTTTATTAGTTTAGTATGCTTGATGTGCAAACATGAGTCAATTTGTGTCTTTATTCATGAGTCAACGTGATATATAGTTATGTTATATGACTTTTGTAATGTGAAAAATTTGTTGGTCTATGTTTTGTCCATTAATTCCTTGAGAAAAATCTTGGAATAGTACAATGCAAATGAAGTTTTTTTTTTTTGCCTCGAATGGTTAGGTGAAGTCTATGTCTTATATAAGGTTTTTGTTTCTATATGTTAAAGGTGATAATGTGTGTTTCTTGGTAGTCAATTTTTAGTTGTTCTTGTTGGAGCTCTAAATTTTGGTAAAATTTAGAGTCCTATATAGTGATAAAACTCTAAAAATGGCATCCTAAACTCCATGCCCAATAATTGATGACATGATAGAGTACATGAAATGGGATAAAAAAATATATTAATTTTCAATTAAAAGTTGAGGGATTGAGGAAGGAAGCTCTGTGGCAGGAACAATCAAAATTATGTCTATGAAGGTTTCAGAGATGCTGGAATTTCAACCTATTGTAAAGATGATGTCGACAGAGAATGAAAAAGATTAAATATTGAAAATCTAAAATAGACCCAGTTCAGAAGATCAAATTTCCTATCTCCAGTAAAAATCTTATGTTCGTAAAATCTATTTTGGATTTTTTTCCAAAGCAAAATCCAAAAGATAGGTAGTTATTAGTTTGTTGATTAGCCTTTTCAAAAGAAGTTTTTTAATTTTAACATAGGGTGGTGTCTCTTCACCCTAAAGGGGTGTGAAAACCATTCATCCACATATATATGTGGTGTAAAATGTAAACAAATAACAACAATAAGATGCAATACAATACATATTTTCATAGGATAGAATTTGATCACAATTGTAACATGAACTCTAATGTACTATTTTTTCAACATTAATAAAGAGATAAGTGTTTTTTTCTCTCACCTGTGCTAATAGTTTTCAATTATTTTCAATTAGTCTCTTAGATAAATCTATTTAGATAGATTGTTTAATTGTGTTGAATTCTCATGTTATTTGTAATTTGAAATATATATACAGTTTGATCATCAGTTGAAAGGTGTGGTTGACAAACTATCCTTTGTTCTATTGGTCTCTCAAAGACATAATTAAATTCAGTAGAACTAACTGTATAATCTGGTTTCAATTATAATTCATGTAGAATCCCTTGAAATGATGGTCTTGTTATATACAAGTTATTAAAACTATCTCTAAGGTGTACGTAGGATTGATATAGAATTGACTCCATTGCCCAAGTAGGAGCAAGGCACTGATCTTATCAATAATTAGAATATAGTCATTTAGTTCATTGTTTAAAGTTTGTGATATTTTATTCCTGTGACCTACTTCATTTTATATATATTTTGTCAAACATTTACTATTAATCAAAGCATTTCATTTTTTGCAGCATTCAATATACTATTGATTGGGATACTTACAATTTGATTCCTCTCAAGTTTATTTGCCACCTTGAGAGAATCCACAAGTTTTAGATTCAGTTATCTGCTATAAAAGGCCTTTGAATCAACAGATTTTGTTAAGGTACAAACCTACCAGCCTTGGCTTTGTAGAGCCATAATTTTAGAATTTCAATCCTCCATTTGGTTGAACTTGTTAGCTCGCAAAAACAATTGGGTTTCCCAGCATTGGATTGGCAAGTCCATAGGAAATCCAAACCATCATTTTTGGGCACCAACATTTCTAATGAGCTAGTATAGTTTACAATTAATTATTTATCATATAATGTTAATTATTTGATGATTGATGTTGATAATGAAATTTGTGTTGACAACTCCATGTGTTAATGAAGATCAGTTGTGATTGTGAGTAGTGACATAGGTTCTGTAATTTATCTCAACATCATTGTGATCTAGTGCTAGCGTGGTGATAAACTACCACTTTTCATTTATTCTTGTTTTTATAAAGTCATGGTATTTGTAGTTGCTTTTAAAGTATTCTATTGATATTGGTTTAAAATGCTTGATGTGTGGACATGTGCCTATATTTTTTGTCTTTATTCACAATTCAATGTTCTATGTAGCTATCTTATACAACTTTTTTATGTGAAGAAATTATTAGTCTATGTTATGTCCATTAATTCCTTGCGAAAAAGCTTGGGATAATATAATATTGATTAAGTTTTTGTTTCCTTTGAATAGGTGTATGGACTCTATGTATTGTAATGTTGTTGTCTATGTTATGTCCATTAATTCCTTAAGAAAAAGCTTGGGATAATATAATATTGATTAAGTTTTGTTTCCTTTGAATAAGTGTATGAACTATATGTCTTGTAATGTTGTTGTTTCTAAATGTTAAAGGTGAAAATCTGTCTGTCACTTGGCATCCAAATTTTAATTACTCTAATAAGCTATTATATTTTATAATTGATTATTTAGCATATAATGTTGCTTTATTGCATGATTGATGTTGATAATAAATATTTTGTTAACAACTCCATGTGTTAGTGAAGGCCAGGTGTGATTGTGAGTAGTGACATAGGCTGTGGACTATATGTCAACATTGTTTTTTTTTTTTATTAAAATGCATTAAGTGTGAATTATATTAAATAAGAGATACAAACAATAATAAAGAAAAATATAAATGACATGCAGAAAAGAAAAGGATGCAAACAAAATGGGAGTAAGGCTCAACCTATAAAGAAACAAATAGAGGCTTACTAATATGGAAGGTCTGCACAAAATGTGGGAGCTAAGCTCGACCATTAAGGAAGTACACAGAAACTAGATAGGAAATAAGAACAAGAAGCATCGAACTAACTGAGAGGGGAGATCAATACTCAATGAACTTCAGTAGCGGCCTTGGGTTGAGTGTGTTCACCATTGTTATCAGGCCAAAGGAGTAGTCTTGAATCCTACTATTATGAGCATCAGAGAAGAGGTCTTCATTATTTGCAAATAACATATCCATTGCTAAAAAACCATCATATAGGACACATGACTTGAAGAGAGTCCATGCATATTGAATTCTTAGTCTTTCCATCTACAAAAAGATCAAAAAATTCTCCTAAAGGGTCTAAGATCACATCAGTATCAATTCCTCTGAATACTTGAGAAATCATTGGCCAAAACTATTTGGAGACTAGATTTCTACCCAAAATGGATACCTAACCAGGGAATGCAATTTTTTGAAGCAAGGGAGTAAAGAAAAAATCAAATATATGACCATCATGAAAGTGGGAGTCTCCACCCCTAGTATTGTATTAAAGGATCTGTGAGATAGCTTCACAAACATCTTCATCATCTAATTGAAAGAGACGGTTGCATTGTTGTTGAAGATTCTCATTTAAACACTTGCAAGTCACACCAAAATGGACTACCATATCAATCTGATAGCATAGAGACCTTGTGTAGCATGGGTACCTGAATGAACACAAAATAGAAGAAATGTAGTCAAAGGTGATGCTGGGAGGAAATACATAATGAAGTGTAACTTCAATGACAATAGGAGACACTTGAGACCATAAATAAAGGTAAGTGAGAGACATGTGAACAAGGGACACTAGATGACCAATGAAAAACATGTGAACAAGGGTCAAACATCGCATGTTAAATTGTACTAATCCAACTGGAAATGAGAGATGAATAAAGCCTAAAATTTGACATCAACATGTCTATGAAGGACAAATATGCACCCACAATAACACTAAACCAACTCAACCCAGGACCAAGACATAGTAAAAGGCAACCAAGATGTGGATGTTGGCCACTGCCAAAGAATCTTGTTGCCCTAAACCTTACTAAAAGAATGAGTAAAATTAAGTCTAAAAAGCTAAAGAAAGCATATTTAAGTCAGAGAGATGTGAAGGAATCTTATCAAGGAACAGAGGTGATAGAAATAAGAGAGGAGCTAGTAAATCTCAATGATGATAAAGAGAAAATTGCAAGCCACCCTCCATTCAGAGAAAGGACAAAATAATACTCATCCAATAAGCTAACAACATGCAACATATTGATTACCAAAGTAGAGCGGAAATGAGATATGAAATGGCCAAAAAGAGGGGTAGTAGCCTCAAGCTTGTACAAAACATGAATAATTAGCCAACAAAGGATCCAAAAGAGTTGCTTCAAAGATTCCAACGAAGCCAAAATGTGTAAGTATACAAATAAAAAAAGGTTATCTAATAATAGGATCTCCTATGACCATGGAGGAAATACTTGGATCTGTCATGATTTCAAGATTGTTATAATATTCCTCTTCCATTTTTCAGGAGCAACCCCTATTTTCCAACATATATAAAAATCTATTAGCTTCTCTAAAGTAGTGAAGAAGTTGGTAGTAGTCAAATAATAGCAGGAACTCCCATGCTTCTTGTAATATGTAATGAATTTTCCAATTTGGAGTTGTCCTACTTATCATTGTTTCTATAATAATATCAGAATCTCCTTTCATTATCAGGTGTTTCACTTTAGACTTCATTGCTAAAATTTTAAGACTCACTACCAAAGCCCTTGTTGCAGACTCGATACCAAAGCCCTTGCTTCATCCATGTTGTTATCGTTATGTATTTTAGCAGCCATTGCTACTATGACCAAACCCTTGGAGTCTCTAAGAATGCAACCTACACATGAGATACTGGAGTTACCTTTTGATGACCCTTCAAAGTTTAGTTTAAGTTATTGTTAGGGAGTCTCTACTTGATTTATTTTATGTTGATATTTTTAGGTGTGTGTTCAACAAACTCCCTTTGGACAAAAGGGTTATTGATTTCCACTCTGATAAGATCCTATCCTCTAATGTGAAACATCAGTCAACTCTTATGTGTTTAATGGTGTATGCATTTACTGGTTATGATATTGCTTTCTCCATATTCATGAGAATATTGAGAACCCCCTCTAGATTGTTTTTCTCATTCTTGAATATGCGTTTATTTCTTTCACACCAGATTTTTTAGATGAGGATAGAGGGCTCAACCTCCCAAATGAAAGCAAAGAAACTGTTTTGGTGTAGGAGAGGCCAAGATTCATATACTTCTAGAAGATCTAAATGCAATGGGTCAATATAGTGTACCTTTCCTTGTAGCCATAACAAGCATGATCTCGAGAATGGACCATTCAAGAGTAAGTGGTTTTTAGTTTCATAAATTAAATCACAAAGTACACAATTAAAAGGAAGGGCGATACCCAAATGAGAAATTCTATCACTGGTTAAAATATTGTAGCTTGTTTTGAATTGTGGTTGGAAAATATTTTCCAGAATAGCTCTACTCCTACGGCCAAATTTCAGATTTCCAAATTGTGTATAACTGATCCACCTACTGATTTGGATGTACATACTTTGACTGGAAAGAAATGAGATGAAATTTTTCTTTAGGGTCTTTGTTGTCTTTCTAGAGAAATTTCTTGAGTTTCGATTCTATGTCAACCAACACACTCTTAGGAATAGGGAGAACTGGCAAGATGTAATTTGGGATGGTAGCAAAGACGGTTTTGATCATAAGGAGTCTTCCAGCTAGTGAAAGCCAAGTGTTTTTCCACATGAAGAAATCTTGTTCCAAATGGAGTTTGAAATATTGTCCCAAAAAGATCTTTTTTTTTCCTACAAAGAGTGAGATGCCAAGATATTTATTTGAAAGTAATTCCTGCTTGAAACCAAGGAATTCAGAAAGTCTCTTAGTGACAAGTGGGAAATAATTGTGGAAGAATATTTTAGATTTGACTGCATTGACTTTCTAATTAGTTACATCACAATATATATCCAAAACTTGTTTGATTGTTTGTGTCATTAACAAGAACAAAGAACTTAACTCTTGAAACATGTGAGATGATCCACTTACTCAATTGTTTTTAGAACCCAAATTTGATGACTATTTGCTTTAAGACTTGTCAGTTGGCTTTGTCATAATCATTGAGCATAGCTAGCTTTATAATCATGATTTACATATTATGTTGTTTAATGCAGTAGACAACCTCATATCAATATTGTTAGGAGCTAGTGCTAGATTGGTGATAAACTACCACTTTACATTTATTCTTGTTTTCATAAAGTTAATAAATTTGTAGTTTCTTTGAAAGTATTCTATTTGTTATTGGTTTAGTATGCTTGATGTGAAAACATGTGTCTATTCTTTATCTCAATTCATGAGTCAGTGTTCTATATGGATACATTCTTGTCAATTGTAAATGTTACCTAGAGGATTTATGGACTTAGCCTCGTTCCTTTTTTACCTTGGCCCTATTTAGAATATTAATTTTGAAATTTCATTGTTTGAAGGAAGATTTGTTGTTTATTTTTAAAATTATATAATTTGATTTGAAATTACTAGGTTTCCTTTTGAAAGGAAATGTGAGGTGAATCAGTTATTTGGTTGTCATTGATGTCAACTAATTGACTTAGTGTTTTTCAGTATGTTACTTGATATTGTGTAAGTGAATCATAAGTTTCTAGTATGTTTCTGAAGTTTCTATTCTAATGGAAGTATATGTCATGTTTTCTGATGTTAAATTTTCCTTTGTGACTCTTGATGTGAATAAATGAGTTGGTTATGTTTGATTGAAGTCAAACTGGTTAACTGCTAAAACAGTCAATGACAGACTGTAAGTGATTTGAATGTTATCTCAAATTGGTAAAGTATTTGGTGGAGAAGTCATAGGATATGATTGTGAAAAATTTCAAGGTATTATGTTTGTGAGTATAACTCATATTGTTGATTGGTGCAACTAGTTTATTTTACTAGAAGTGGTGTTAGCAGAATGAACAGGTACAAAGATAGAGTTCTTGAACAGGCTATGAAGATTTGTAGATCGATGAAGGAATTCGATGTGGCAATAGCATCGGTGGTTATTTTTGTAAAGTGATAATTTAGTTATGTGATTTGTGGGACTTACTTGATATCACATTGATCAAGTTAAGCGTTTGAGGTGGATTCTTCAAGAATTTTCTTTTAGTCAAATGAGTTCTTGAGAATGGCTCAACTACCAAGGTAAAATCTATGTGTAAGCCGACACGGTCAGAGGAAAATGTTTTATGAGTGACTAGATACATTGTATCTTACCTAAGATGATCCGGGTCATTCATATCTCAGATCTAGGGTTTGTTTTAAGTTGGTGGAAGTAATTCTATATAGTGAAAAGTTAAAGAAAAATAAAGAGAGTTGATTGTGAATTGCAGAAGGAATTGGAAACAATACAAGTAAAGGAATGAAGTTTGATCAAGCTATGGAAGAGTAGAGAATATGAAGATGAATTTTAGAGCTTAAAAGGATCTGATTATGTAGAGGTGGTGCAAATTTTATAGATCACTTTATTTGTTGCTTTCTAATCATTGTAAAAGTGAAATCCCTTAACAGGGTGGATCCTAAATAGATATTTATTGTAAATCCTCTAACAAGGTGGAATTCTAATTGAATGTTTTAAGTCCTCTAACAAGGATTCTCCTAATAGGGCAAAGATCCTAAGAGATCTAAAGGCAAATCCCTTAATCGGGTAACACCTAACAGTGGTTTGTAAACCTTTAACAGGGTAAGCTCCTAACATGGCGTATTCCAGAAGAGTACAAATTTTGTGGGTATCATCTCACACTGTGGTTTTTTTCCCATTTGGGTTTCTACAAGATAAATATGGTGTTTACTTTGTGTGTTTGATTACTTGTGGATGTATGCATTGAAATATTTACTTATGTTAGTTGATAATAAATGTTTTGGTGCATAAAGTTTAAAGAAGTTTAATTAGGTGAATTTGTGGATTGTTGATTCACCCCTCCCCTCTCAGTAATCAGACTTGTATTAACAGTCAACTAAATGCTAGATTATCACAAAATCTACTTGTTATTCAATGCATAAACGGGGTGAAAAGAGATTGTGGTTTATTTTATTTTTTTTCTTTTTTGAAGCATGTTCTTCCATGAAAAGGATGAGGGTTCGACAACCACCGAAAATGTGGATTTTTTTTCTTTTGAAAGGATAAAGGAATATATTTTGGGGAGTTTCTAGAGAAAAGAGTTTTGAAAGTATCTAAGGTTGTGTGACAGAAGGATTGGAAGCCTGTCCACATACCTTCAAGTTGCAAGACTAAAGGTAGGTCATTGCTTTATAGCTTTGTTGAATACATTAATTAGTACACAATGCACAATCTATTGTTAAATGTTTAAATTTATATGAATTTTGCAATACAATATAATAATGTCATGGTTTTGCATGTATTGCACACATAAACTAGTATAATAGTAACATCAATATATTATTATTATTGTTTTATATATGCACAGTGCAATCGGATAGCAAACATGCATGTATATATATGTTCAATACTATAATTACAATATATTTATATACACAATGATTTACATAATATAATATGTAGTGGAAGGACAAATTTTGTGCAATTTAATACTATTACTATCCATCAACTACACTCTAGTGATGTATATGATCCCTTTTTTGTTATAATATATGTGCAAATAAAGGGGAAAGGAAAAATATCTAATTAAATAGCTTTTGTTTAACATTACCTTTAAATAGAAGTAAGAAGAAATGTTTAAATGTCTAATGTTCAATATAATGAAGAGAAATTGACTTCTTTCTAACAACTATATTTTTTTTCAAAATCATTCATATGTATTGGTTTACATAAATTTTTGAGGTTGCAAGTCGAGTGTTTTCTAAAAATTTTATATGGATTGTGAAGAGATAAAAGAGATTTACAAGCTAAGTGTTTGCTAAAATGTTTGTGTGGACTGTGTGAAGGTAAAGGAGATGTATCGGCTTTACCCTTGACCTAGTTACATAAAATTTGTGTGTGAATGTTGTTGCCATATTTTAGTCACCATATGTAAAATTGGCTTTGAAATTTTAAAGTCTGGTTAAAGGTTCATTTTTATGTTTAAGTCTCTAAGTGTCAGGATTTACAAAAACTAGCTACCCGTCGAGAATTTGGGATTTGGATACGATGGGGATTTTGGGAAGTGATTCCTCATGTAGTTTTCGAGTTTTATCCCCATATCTTGAGTTTAAGTCTTCTTTATTCGGGATGTCCAAAAAATAGGTACTCATTTTTGGTCAATCCTTTCAGTTAGTCCAAGTCCAAAATTCTAAGTCTTGTCAAAATCTGACATATAGGTGGCAAGTTTTTGAAGTTTTGGAAAAAGAAAGTACCAAAGTGTTTTATTGCGGGAAATTTAAGTTCGAACTGCTAAAAGTGATTGGGAATGGAACCCTAGTAGTGTAATTCCCAAAATTCAAAAGAAGAGAGATAAAGTGTGAATTCATCAGAAATGGAAGCCAAGTAGTTTAATTCTTGAAACTCCAAAGAATGGGACCTCTAGAGTGGTATTTATGAAATGATGGTCGCCAGCTCGCGAGTTTAGTAAGCGGTCACTAAAGAAATCCAATAGATGGAGATGGCGGTTAGTCGCCAGGTCATAGCAGTGGTGAATGAACATTGTGGAGAGCTCACGATAGTTTATGGCAGTTAGTAAAATAGTTAGTCACCAGGTCACATCGGTTTGAGGTAGTGGGTGGTAATGACTAGAAAATTGTCGAGTGGTTAAGTATTGAGAGGTCGTGAGTTAGCGATATGCTGCCACGTATCTGAAATTTTATAAACTAAAGGTTTTGTATTTCTTTATCACTGGCTCATGGGATGAAAATAAATATCCTTCTCAGGCTAGAGATTTAGTGAGAAATTTCCACGTGGAGGTTTTCAAATGCTACTGTGATAAAGGTTAATTTTCTTGGTTGTCGCTAGCTCTCAGGTTCTCAAGGCAGTATGTTCTTAAGTTGGAGAGCTAGCTAGTGACTATCACCTGTCCAGAATGTAAAAGTTAACGGTTGTCTCTAGCTCGCGACTATTAGTAAAGGTAACATAAAAGGATGGAGAATTAGCGACTAACAGTTTGTGGTTACTTGTCATGAGATCACAAAGGTTTGTGGCAGTCAACTGTCAGATTGGAGAGTTAGAGACGAGTTCTTGTTGTCAGTTCGCAAGGGTTTGAGAACTTGCATTTTCAGTTGGAGAGTTAGAGATTAAACTGCTAGCAGTTAGTCACAAGGTCGCAAGCTGGAGAGTGGTTGTCGCCAAGTCACGAAATGAACAGTGTTGAGGTGAATGGTCGAGCCAATGAGGACATGCCAGATGTCATTTGCAGGAGATGTATTTGCATGAAAAAGAAAGGTGGCGAGATTGAAGAATATTATATTGTTATCTGTTATGAGACTATTTTAGTTAACTTTCAAGAATTGTTATTGTAACTGTCATGGAAGACGAAGGGACTATTTATATCTTTGTTGAACATTTTATTAAGGATTGGTAATTTTGATTCAATTTTCCCCCTGCTACTGTGACAACTGGGTGTGACTCAAAATTTGAATTATGATTGTTGCTCATTAGTTTCTTGTAGTTTTATTGTTAAATGGGTGAATAGGATATGAATGGGATGAATTAATTGCAGGTAATCAAACTGTGTTTTGAGGTTCAGTGATTATAAGGTGATCTGTGAATCACTATTTGTTCTTTCCTCTTTTGTTCGTGTTGTTAGCATATTTGCCCCATTTTTTATAGTTGTATATTGTGTTTGATTTCCATGGTCGTGGGGATTAATGCATAGCCATAGATTTTATGTTTTAATATTTAATTTTGTGTATGTTTGTGGATGTCTCTGTTAGGAATAACATTCCATGAGACAACTAAGAGGGGATGAATTAGTTGTATTATAGATTAGTTAAACTTTAAACTTTATAAACCAAAATTGCAATGCAAATGATAACACAGTAAATTCCAACACCATAACACAATACTTGTTGTCGAGGAAACCCTGTTAAAGGTAAAACCCTGGTGGGAATTAATACCCACAAATAATGTACTGAGAGTATAGTATCCCTGTTAGGAGCTTATTAAAATATTATAGTACACAGTCTCTGTTAGGAGACAGACCCTATTAGGATTCAAGACAAGCAGTAGGCTCACTGCCCAGGCATACTATCCAAAGAAGGTTAAGACCACCCTCAAGGATTCACAATTTGAACAAGGGTATATAGAAAATATACAATTCAGTGAACTATCTAATAGCAATTGTCTTTGCTTGGTCAGGTTACAATGAAGTATAATAATCAGCTCTACTCTACATCCAGCAGTCAACAAGCCTCGCAACTTCCACAATTCTCTGCCTTTTTTAATCTCTGCCACTTCCACACCTTTCCAAAATAAAAGATCACTCATATATACCCTATTACAATAATTCATTAGGTCATCCAATTAAGCTTTCCCAATACATAATTAATTAATTAGGTTGGCCAATTAAGGCTTTCCAATACACAAATAATTATATAACCTCTTTCTAAGATACACACAGTATCTATAACAAGAAAACATCAATTAAAATCCATCACATGTACTTCTAGATCTGTAATCCATGCTCACAATTCATTTTACATGTTACATGTCTGAAGTCGGGCACCAGATAGGTCTCCTCCAGAATGGATGCCACAGATGACATCACCAGTAATCACACAACAATAGAACTCAACCCATTATTCCAACATGTGTCAGTTATCCACCAGTAAGCTCACTTCATCTGAAATATCTTAGCCAAAAATATATACCTGAAACATAGAGACCTTCTCTATCCAATATTACTGTTACAGTCAAGAAACCAGTCTTCACCAAATCAACTGTAACATTTGCAATATGCAATATAAATTCAAGTGACCTTAGGAATAAGGTCAACACACATCCTTTTGCATATATCCAGCTTCAATCATTCTAAATCATCTGTACAGTGTCCGTACACTTCTGTCAGTTAAGTAACCAATTTGTCCTCTCCACAAAAATATATGTTGACATCAGTGACAAAACATGAATATCAACAATATGATCAGTACCAAAACTGATATCATCCAAAAATCTCCCCCTTTCGCATTGATGGAAACATATGGGAAAATCCATCAACCCAAAAAGTGCTCTCTCTCAATACAATCTTCTCAATATCCTCAACACAAATCTCCCCAAAATAGTAGGGATTTTTACATAGACTCTTTCCCCCTTTGGTAGCAATGGAAAAGGGTGTCATAACTCATCTATAGTCTTTTGTAAGATGTAGCTTTTTCAAAACTTTATGTCCAATTCGATCAAGTGCAAAATCACCCAAACATGCTCTAGTGTTCCTGCGGTCACTCCCCCTGAGGAGTAGATCCATACATCAAGTCTAGAGAATGATATAGCTCTGAAATCCACTGGCCTGATGCATAACTGCATCACTTAATTACCACTGGGAGGGGCCATTACCCCAATCATGCTTTTGATATATTCAAAATCATCTTTTGGCAAAGGTTTAGTAAATATATCTTCTATATGTTCCTTTGTGCTAATGTATTACAGTTTAATTTCTTTTTCTGCTACTTTCTCCCTCAAGAAATGATACTTAATGGAAATGTGCTTTTTCTTTGAATGCATTACAGGATTCTTTGACATTTTTACTGTGCTAGTGTTATCATAGTGGATAATCACTAGTTCTTTAAAAATTATTCTAATGTCTTCCATCATTTATTTCATACAAACAACTTGTGTGCAATTTATCACAACAGCAATATATTCTGACTTAGCAGTAGATTGAGCAATACAATTATGCTTCTTGCTCAACCAAGAAACCAGCCTTTTCCCAAGGAAAATTAACCACCACTTGTACTCTTTCTTTTATCCACATTACCTACCCAATCAGCATCAGTATAAGCCTGCAAGGTAAAATCATCTAATTTTTCATACCAAAGTCCATATTCTATTGTCCCTTTCAAATATCTAAAAATTCTTTTCACAATAGCAAAATGTGTTTCTTTAGGATCTGCCTGATATCTAGCCACAATTCCAACTGCATTAGTAATATCTGGTCTAGTGTGAGATAGATATTGTAGACCAGTAATCATAGATCTATACTTTGTCTGAACAACACTTTGAGTTTCATCATTGCTAGTTAATTTGTGTCCAGTCACCATAGGTGTTCCAACTGGTTTACAATCTTCCATTCCAAATTTATTTAACATTTCCTTAAGATACTTGGTCTGAGATATAAAAATGTCATTCGTGCTTTGATTAATTTTCAAACCAAGAAAAAATTGCATTTCACCAATCATTGACATCTCAAATTCATTTTCCATTTCTTTAGAGAACTTCTTACTCATCTTGTCATTTCCTCCAAAAATGATATCATCAACAAAAACTTCTATAATCAAGATTCCATCTTCATCAGTTCTTAAATATAAATTACTGTCTGCATTACCTTTTTTGAAACCGAGATGAAGTAAGTACTTGTCCAGCCTTGCATACCATTCCCTCGATGCTTGTTTCAGTCCATACAGTGCTTTCTTCAGTTTACAAACCATGATTTCATCATCAGCCAAAGGAAAACCATCAGGTTGTTCAATGTAAACTTCTTCTTCCAAATCACCATTCAAGAATGTTGACTTCACATCCATTTGATAAATTTTAAAGTCTTTATGTGCAGCATAAGCAAGAAATAATCTCACAGCTTCCAATCTACCAACAGGAGCAAATGTTTCTTCATATTCTATGCCTTCTTGTTGTGAATGGCCTTTACATACCAGTCTAGCCTTGTTTCTTACCATTGTTCCTTCATCATCCATCTTGTTTCTGAAAACCCATTTAGTACCAATCACATTTTTGTTCTTAGGTCTTGGAACCAATTCCCAAGTATTATTCTTCTTTATCTGTTCAAGTTCTTCTTCCATAGCTTTAGTCCAAGATTCATCTCTACATGCTTCATCAGTATTTTTTAGTTCAACTTGAGAAATCAAACAAATTTCTTCTCTAACTTTAGATCTAGTCATCATGCCCTTACTTACATCACCAATTATTTGATCTTAAAGATGGTTCTTCTTTACATACCTCAGTGTCTTAGGAGTCTCAGTAACCTCAATCAGTTCATCTTTAGTCTCATTTTCAACCATCAAAATTTCTTCAGGTTCAACAGTAACCTCTTTCATTTCTGTAATCTAACCACAGTCATATATTCTTTCCTGAATCTGAAACTTTTCATCTATCCTCACATTTGTGCTTTCAATCAACTTCCTCAATCTCATATTGTAACATTTATATGTTTTACTCTTAGAATAATAACCAAGAAAAATTCCTTCATCACTTCTAGCATCAAACTTTCCTATCTCATCGTCTCTCTTGATATAGTATTTATTACCAAATATTCTAAAATATTTCACAATAGGTGTATGATCAAACCATAATTCATAAGGATTTTTACTTGTACCTTCTCTAATCTAAATTATGTTCAAGGTGTACACAGCAGTACCAATAGCTTCTCTCCAATGAACATGTGATACATTGCCTTCCAATAGCATAGTCCTTGCAGCGTCTAATATGGTTCTATTTCTTCGCTCTGCAATCCCATTCTGTTGTGGTGTCCTAGGTGCAGATGTATGTCTGAATATTCCATGTTCTTCACAGTATGAATTAAATAACTATGATGTAAACTCACCACCTTTTTCTGATCTCAAACACTTTATCTTCAGGCCAAATTCATTCTCAACTTTTTCTTTAAATAACTTGAACTTTTCAAATGCTTCAGACTTCTCTCTCAAATATGTAACCCACATCATCTTACAAAAATCATCAACAAAAAGTATAAAGTACCTTTCACCATAGTATGATCTAGTTCTTGTAGGACCACACAGATCTGTATGCACCAGATCCAACTTCTTTTTTGCTGAATAATCTTTGCTTTCAAAAGTGCTTCTAGTTTTCTTCCCCATAACACACTCTCTACACATAGTGTTAGATGGCTTTACAATTTTACGTAGATCTCTTACTACTTTTTTCGTACTCGCCTTTACAATATTATCAAAGTTAACATGATAGAATCTTTTGTGTCATAGCCAAGTGTCATCAAACTTTGCAATAAAAAAATAAGCTTTAGATGTGTTCAATTCAAATACATTACCTCTATATTTAGTACTGGATGCGATCAAGTCTCCTGATTTAGTTATGATATAGCATTTTCCACCAATGGATTTCAATTGATAACCCTTGTCCACTAATTATCCAATACTCAACAAATTATGCTTAAGTCCATCAACAAGTAATACATTTTCAGTATTAGTCTTCCCATCCAAATAAATAGATCCTATTCCAATGATAAGCTTAGGATTACTGTCACCAAATCTAACAACACCACCATCGTGTCTTTTCAAACTCACAATCTCCTGTCATATGATGTGAACAACCACTGTCTAGAACCCATTCATATTTATTTTCAACATAGGATACTAAGGCTTTTTCCTCATGCATAGGTTCATCATCCTTAATGGAAATAAATCCAATTTCATCATAATCATTATCATCATCAGATACGCCTTCACTAGCATAATAACATTCCTTGTCTTTTGAATACTTAGACTTCAAAAACATAATTTTGTGCTTCAGAACTCTTGTAGGACATCTAGATGCAAAATGAGCAATCTTGTTACATGAAAAACATTTCAAAGGTAATTTGCCTTCAAATTTTCCCTTACCTCTCTTTTCTCTTCTAGCAATCAGTGCCACAACTTCATCTAGCTTTCTTTCTTCTTCCTATATTTGTTCCCATTCATCGGCATAGGCTCCAAGTTCTTCCCTTAGGTCACTAGTACTGGTGCTTGCATTTCCAGATAAGGTCTTTTTATTCTTAAGCACGATTTCCTTGAATGTTGACTCAACTTTAGGTAAAGAATCTCCCAATTATGCGGCCTCAAAAGTAGTTAGTTTTTCGATCAACATCTATCTAGTAAAGTTTGGTGTCAAAGGTATAATCTCCTCTATAACATGTACTTTGGTTTTGTAGATAGGTGTCAAAGATCTGAGTATCTTCATAATCACTTCTTCCTCACTATAAGTGCCTCTAGAGTTTTTGATGTCGGTAACCACTTTTGTAATTCTCTGTGCATATGCCCTAATGTTCTCATCTTCCCTCATCTTCATTTATTCCATTTTCATTGTCTTCCACTTCTATAGCTTTGCATGTTTAGTAAGCTTGTCTCCAATATACAGTGCTTCTAATCTTGTCCATATCTCATGTGTAGAGTCCAGGTCTTTTACTTCTATGAATTCATCTTCAGAAAGTGCGCTGATCAAGGATTCCCTTGCAACCATATTACATGAAAATAGATTTTTTTCATCTTCAGTAGCCTTCTCCAATTCATCCTCAGTCGCTATCTTTTCACTCTTCTTTGTGAATCCAGTAGTCAATTCCCAAACATAGTAAGTGTGTTCTCATCTTGTTCTTCCAACTATCAAAGTTTTCAAGATCAAATTTTGGACTATCTTTCCTGTAGTAAGTCATCTTCGGGATCACCTCAAGTTGTTAGGATTTCTCTCTAATGACCAGTAGCTCTGATACCAAATGTTAGGAATAACAGTCCACAAGACAACTAAGAGGTGGGGTGAATTAGTTGTACTATAGATTATTTAAACTTTATAAACCAAAACTACAATGCAAATGATAACACAGTAAATGCCAACACCATAACACAATACTTATTGTCGAGGAAACCATGTTAAAGGTAAAACCCCGGTGAGAATTAGTACCCACAAATAATGTATTGAGAGTATAGTATCCCTGTTAAAAGATTTAGCCCAGTTAGGAGCTTATTACAACATTATAGTACACAATCCCTGTTAAGAGACAGACCCTGTGTTGGAGCTCTCAATTTTTGGCAAAATTTAGAGTCCTATAAAGTGATAAAACTCTAAAAAATGGAATCCTAAAATCTATGCCCAATAATTAATAATATGATGAAGTACATTAAATTGGATACAACAACATATTGCTTTTCAATTAAAACTTGAGGGATTATGGAAGGAAGCTCTATGGGAGAAACAATCAAAATTCTACAAGCGAAGGTTTTCAGAGATGCTGGAATTTAGACCTGCTGCAAAGATGATGTTGACAGAGGATGAAGATGGTCTAATTTTAAAAATCTAAAAAAGACCCAGTTCGGGAAATTAAATTTTCTATCTCCAAAAAAAATCTTAGAATTTTACAATATGTTTTGTATTTTCGACCAAAGCCAAATCCGAAAGTAGGTAGTTATTTTTTTAGTTAGTTTATTATTTTTTCAAAATAATTTGTAATAAGAGTTGTGTCTTTTCACCCTAAAGAGGTGTGAAAGCCACTCAAACT
>MU226923.1:297020-325330 GCA_018584345.1 Thuja plicata | reverse complement strand
GGCCTCCATTTCACACCTTTGCACTCCATGACTAGAGAGCTATGGATCGATATTTGAGGCCTCATTCTTGAGCAACCTTGGATGGAATGATTCATAGAAGTGTGTCAACATTTTAGCACACACTCATTGCCCAGGCATACTGCCTAAAGAAGGTTAAGACCAACCTCAAGGATTCACAATCCAAACAAGTGTATATAGAAAATATACAATTCAGTGAATTGTCTGATAGCAACTATCTTTGCTTGGTCAGTTCCAATGAAGTATAATAATCAGCTCTACTCTACATCCAGCAGTCAACAAGCCTCGCAGCTTCCACAATTCTCTGCCTTTTTTAATCTCTACCACTTCCACATCGTTCCAAAATAAAATATCACTCATATATACCCTATTACAATAATTCATTAGGTCGGCCAATTAAGCTTTCCCAATACATAATTAATTAATTAGGTCGGCCAATTAAGGCTTTCCAATACACAAATAATTATATAACTTCTTGCTAAGATATGCACAGTATCTATAACAAGAAAATATCAATTACAATCCATCACATGTACTTCTAGATCCGCAATCCACACTCACAATTTATTTTACACGTTACATGTCTGAAGTCAGCCACCAGAAAGGTCTCCTCTAGAATGCACGCCACAGACGACGTCACCAGTAATCACACAACAATCAAACTCAATCCATTATTCCAACATATGTTGACTATCCACTAGTAAGCTCGCTTCATCTGAAATATCTTTGCCAGAAAGATATACCCGAAACACAGAGACCTGCTCTATCCAGTATTACAGTTACAGTCCATAAACCAGTTTTCACCAAATCAACTCTAACATCCACAATATGCAACATAAAGTCAAGCGACCTTAGGAATAAGGTCAAAACACATCCTTCTGCATATATCCAACTTCAATCATTCTAAATCATCCGTATAGTGTCTGTACACTTCTGTCAGCTAAGTAACCAGTCTGTCCTCTCCACAAAAATATATGTTGACATCAATGAAAAAACATGAATATCAACAGTATAATCAGTACCAAAACTGATATCATCCAACAGTCTCATGGTGATGAACATTCATTAGATGCCTCTTGTTCTCTCTAGTTAAGAGCATACCCTTTCATATTCAGAAAATACCAAAAACATATTCACTGAAGATTTGTCACAGTGAGCTGTACCTGTAAAATTCAGAGATCAAACTGTTGTTCTTTTATTTCAGTTTGTTCAATTGTTTGTTAATAGAGAGGCCAATTTTTGAGGGTTTAAGTCAATATTATAAAGAGTCAATCTGTTAACCAACAAATGTATTAATCAATAAATGTGTATATAATGAGATAAATGTTTATTTTTAACTTTTGTTTTTTTAGCTATAACCATTTATACTTAGAACAGTTATTTAGAATTATTTCTCCACTTATGGCCTTAATATTGTCACTTCCAAAAAGCTTTGAAATTATTACATTATGTCAAGATGACATCATTGTAACATATATTCTTATAAGGCTTCTATATAAGGAGACAATATGTTGGTACCAACATTTGAGGTAAATCGGTAGAATCAAAGGAGAATAGAAGGCCACAAATTCAACATAAACATACCATATTTTAAATATGTTCAATGTTCAAGTTACACATGAGGTAAATGAGGCCAATAGTAAATTTCTTATTACCAATTGTATGTATTCGCATGTTACTTAATCTCCTTATTAGAAGAAGTTTTATGTCAAATGTAGGCAATTCTAGTGTTAGTCATGTACCTCTTAGTAAAACCAAATTGAGAACCACAGTTTTAAGAAGAAAAATATTCCAATGTTCATTTATTGATGGGGAAGAAGAAAAAATATTCCAATGTTCATTTATTGAAGAAGGAGATGAAGATAAGATGTGTATCTCATAGAATTAAGGAATATTCATTTATTGATGGAGGAGATGAAGATCATATGTGTATCTCATGGAATTAAGGATGTGTGAGTAGATTTTAGACATAAGACACTCGTTAAAATTATAGTCCACAAAATGTTCATACATATTTAGAGTGATTTCCAATCAAGAAAAAGCAAGGATGTTTAGTTTCAATTTCAAATAAATGCATAGGTTATTTCGGTTCATATATGACCAAACCCTTGGAGTCTCTAAGAATGCAACCCACACATGAGATACTGGAATGTCCCATCAAAGTTTATTTTGAAAAAGTTATCGTCGAGGACTTTCTACTTGATTTATTTTATGTTGATATTTTTAGGTGTGTGTTCAACAAACTCTCTTTGGACAAAAGGGTTATGGATTTCCATCCTGATAAGATCCTATCATCCTCCGATGTGAAACATGAGTCAATTCTTATGTTTTTAATGGTGTAGGCATGTACTGGTTATGACATTGCTTTCTCAAAATTCATGAGAACCCCCTCTAGATTTTTTTTCTCATTCCTGAATATGCATTTATTTCTTTCCCACCAGTTATGTTAGATGTGGATAGCAGGCTCAACCTTCCAAATGAAAGAAAAGAAAGAGATTTGGTGTAGGAGAAGCCAAGATTCAAATACTTCTAGAAGATCCGAATGCAAAGGGGCACTCTAGTGTACCTTTCCTTGTATCCATAACAAGCAAGATCTTGAGAATGGATCATTCAAGAGTAAGTTGTTTTTAGCTTCATAAACTAAATCACACAGCACACAATTAAAAGGAAGGGTGATACCCAGACGAGAAAGTCTATCACTGGTTAAAATATTTTAGCTCATTTTGAATTGTGGTTGGAAAATATTTTCCATAATAGCTTTACTCCTAAGGCCAAATTTCAGATTTCCAAATTGTGTATACCTAATCCACCTACTAATTTGGATGTACATACTTTGTCCAAAGAAATGAGATGAATTTTTTCTTTAAGGTCTTTGTTGTCTTTCTAGAGCAATTTCTTGAGTTTGGATTCTATGTCAACCAACACACTCTTAGGAATAGGGAGAACTAGCAAGATATAATTTTGGATGGTAGCCAAGACGGTTTTGATCATAAGGAGTCTTCCAGCTATGAAAGCCAAGTGTTTTTCCACGTGAATAAATCTCGTTCTAAATGGAGTTTGAAATATTCTCCCAAAATGATCTTTTATTTTTTCCTAGAAAGAGTGAGATGCCAAGATATTTATTTGGAAGTAATTCCTTCTTGAAACCAAGGAATTCAGAAAGTCTCTTAGAGACAAGTGGGAAACAATTGTGGAAGAATATTTTAGATTTGGTTGTATTGACTTTCTAATCAGTTACATCACATTATATATCCAAAACTTGTTTGATTATTGTAACTCTTGTATTGTTGCTTCTCTAGAAAGAATTGTGTCACCAATAAAAAGGATGTCTGATTGTAACTTTTGAGTGTGGGATGTTGATTCCCTTCCACAAACGGAGAATATGTTTAGTTGAAATAGCTCTAATGGGGGCTCCATCTAGAATGATGAATAGATATCGTAACATTGGGTCCCCTTGTTGAATACCTTGGGAAGGAGAGAAGAAACCACATGGTTGACCATTAACAAGAACAAAGAACTTAACTCTTGAAACATGTGAGATGATCCACTTACTCCATTTGTTTGAGAACCCAAATTTGATGAGTATTTGCTTTAAGACTTGTTAGTTGGCTTTGTCATATCTTGAGCATATCTAGCTTTATACTCATGCTTTCCATATTATGTTGTTTAATGGAGAAGACAACCTCATGTCAACATTGTTAGGAACTAGTGCTAGGTTGGTGATAAACTACCACTTTACATTTACTCAAGTTAGGGGATTTATAGTTTCTTTGAAAGTAGTCTATTATTGTTGGTTTAGTATGTTTGATGTGCAAACATGTGTCTATTCTTTGTTTCAAATCATGAGTCAATGTTCTATATGGATACATTATTGTCAATTTGAAATGTTACCTAATCGAGTTATTGACTTAGCCTCGTTCCTTTTTTACCTTGGCCCTATTTAGAATATTAAATTTGAAATTTAATTGTTTGAAGGAAGATTTTTTGTTGATTTTTTAAAGTATATAATTTGATTTGAAATTACTAGGTTTCCTTTTGAAAGGAAATGTGAGGAATTTTGAGAGACAGTTTAAGTTTTCATGGGGATTATTGTTGACTTGGTCAACCAAATGCTAGATTATCGAAAAATCTACTTTCTATTAAATGTGTGAATGGGGTGAAAAGAGATTGTGGGTTGTTCTTTTTTCTTATTTGAAGCATGTTCTTCCATGAAAAGGATGAGGGTTGTACAACCACCAAAGATGTGGATTTTTTTTCTTTTGAAAGGATAAAGGAATATCTTTAGGGGAGTTTCTAGAGAAAAGAGTTTTGAAAGTATCTAAGGTTATGTGATAGAAGGATTGGAAGCCTACCCACATCACCTTCAAGTTGCAAGACTAAAGGTAGGTTATTGCCCTATAGCTTTGTTGAATACTATAACTACAATGTATTTATATACACAGTGATTTGCATATTATAATATGTAGTGGGAGGACATAAATTTTGTCCAATTTAATATTATTACTATCCATCACTTACATTCTAGCGATGTATATGATCCCATTTTTTTGTTATAATATATGTGCAAAGAAAGGGGAAAGGAAAAATATATAATTAAATAGCTTGTGTTTTAACATTAACTTTAAATAGAAGTAAGAATAAATGTTTAAATGTCTAATGTTCAATATAATGAAGAGAATTTGATTTATTTCTAACAATTATATTTTTTTCAAAATCATTCATATATATTGGTTTACATAAATTTTTGAGCTTTCAAATCGAATGTTTTCTAAAATGTTTATATGGATTGTGAAGAGATAAAAGAGATTTACAAGCTAAGTGTTTGCTAAAATGTTTGTGTGGACTGTGTTAAGGTAAAGGAAATGTATTAGTTTTACCCTTGACCTAGTTACATAAAAAAAATTCCTGAATGTATAAATAAATAAATGTGTATATAATGTTTATTTTTAACTTTTGTTCTTTTAGTTATCACCATTTATACTTAGAACAGTTACTTAGAGTTATTTCTCCACTTATGGCCTTAATATTGTCACTTCCAAAAATTATTGAAATGATTACATTATGTCAAGATGACATCATTGTAACATATATTCCAATAAGGCTTCTATATAAGGAGACAAAATATTTTGGTACCAATATTTGAGGTAAATCAATAGAATCAAAGGAGAATAGAAGGCCACAAATACAACATAAACAAACCCATATTTTGGTACCAATATTTGAGGCCACAAATACAACATAAACAAACCATGTTTTAGATATGTTCAATGTTCAAGCTACATATGAGGTAAATGAGGCCACTAGTAAATTTATTATTACCAATTGTATATATTCACGTGTTACTTAATCTCCTTACAACAAGGAGTTTTATGTCAAATGTAGGCAAATCTAGTGTTATTCATGTACCTCTTAGTAAAACCAAAACCAAATTGAGAACCAAAGTTTTAAGATGAAAAATATTCCAATGTTCATTTATTGATGGGGAAGAAGAAAAAATATTCCAATGCTCATTTATTGAAGAAGGAGATGAAGATAAGATGTGTGCCTCATAAAATTGAGGAATATTCATTTATTGATGGAGGAGATGAAGATCATATGTATATCTCATGGAATTAAGGATGAGTAGATTTTAGACATAAGACAATCGTAAAAATTATAGTCCACAAAATGTTCATACATATTTAGAGAAAAGCAAGGACGTTTAGTTTCAATTTCAAATAAAATGCATAGGTTGTTTCGGTTCATATATGACATGCAAATACATCTTAGGGTGTTTAACTTGGTTATGGATCTAATGCAACAATGCATTGCATGCTTTGTTAAGAAATCAATCCAACATGTAATGATAAGTAGAGAAATACGATGAAATTTTCCTTTCCTACGTGCAATGTAATGAACATCAGGATTGCTGCTAGGCTTATATAGAAACCGGTCTTAATCATTCTTCCATTCGATCAAGACAGGCATAGCAAAACTTCTTTCAATGAAATGCATAAACTTTGATTCAGAAATATTACATGGGTTTATTATGAAAGGAACACTTGCCTAGTTAGACAAAAGAATGGGTAGCAATCACAGATAGAATCCCTTATTCTTTGCACGATGAAGATGCTTCTATATACAACTATTGAAACTCCAGACGAACGCCTATTACAAAGCGATACCATTGGTTGAGTTGTGCAGAACACCAAGTTTCAAAGCCAAGTATCCCCCGTAAAGAATGGTAGTCGATTGCCTCTTACGAATCTTAGTCTGAAGTGTGGTGGGTGACGATAGCTTATACGTGCCCAACTAAACAGATATCTGAGGTAGTTGTAGGAGTGAAATAAATCATGTTTTAATTAAGACTTCGATCTTGAATCCGTTTATATATATATATAAAAGAGAGAAAGCATTTCTAGTTTTTAAGAGAAGTGTTTCAAATATTAGATAAGTCTTTGAAGTAACTGAGATCAAAACTTATTAGGCACTTATTTTGTGACTTTCTTCTTAAAATGTTTTATTTAAATTAAACAATGATTTATTTATTTAGATGGCTATTCTGAAGTACTATTTTGTGACTTTCCTTTTAAAATGTTTTATTTCGATCTTTGTAAAATTAAACAATGATTTATTTATTTAAAATAACTATTTTGTGATTTCAGTTAACATTTTAAGAGGGAAGTCACAAAATAGTTGTCTAAGTCAAAGATCAAATATTAGATAAGTCTTTGAAGTAACTGAGATCAAAACTTATCAGACTTTTAAAGAGGGCAATCACCAAATAGTTGTCTATGTCTGAGATCAAATATTAGCTAAATCGATGAAATAACTGAGATCAAATATTAGGTAAATCAATGAAATAACTGAGATCAAAATTTATCAAACAACAATCTCACTACCGTTTAAGAATTTATAAAAAGTGGAAACCATTTTGAAGTGATCCAAGATTTTCATTATTATAAAGGCAAAAAGTTTTGTAGGGGTAGTTCAATATTTGAGAAAGCTTATCAAATCATGTTCCACAATTGCAATGTTTTATATTGCATAGTGGCAATTGGTAAGCCTTTTATCTGGGGTAGAATTCAACAAAAGACATTTGTTTAGTTGAAGCAAAAGATTGAAAAGCCACTGGTTTTGGCAACTACTATTTTAGGCAAAGGTCAATGTTGACGATAAAATTAAATATATTACCCAAGTATATGAAGTACCTCGGATTAAAATTAATTGTAGAAAATAGATTTTTTCATTTATATTCTTATTGCTGATTACATAGGCAAATATTGAGTTAAATTTTTAAGAGGGCAGTCACCAAATAGTAGTCTAAGTCTGAGATCAAATATTATCACAATAGCTAGGTCTATGAAGTAACTCATATCACAACTTATCAGACTTTTAAAGAGAGCAATCACCAAATAGTCATCTAAGTTAGAGATCAAATATTAGCTAAGTCTATGAAGTAACTGAGATAAAATATATATATATATATATATATATATTAGACAGCAATCTAGCTACTATTAGGAATTTATCAAAAGTGAAATTTATTAAAAATGGAAAAAAGGAGTTTTGTGGGGGTACTTCAATATTTGAGAAAGGTATTAATCCTAAACTATAGGGATTCGTTGCTTCCCCATTCAAGGGTCATCTATAATAGTGCATAATAGTTATCATTTAAAAATTAGTGTATAATATTAATTATATATTTGATTGCATGATAATCCAATGGCAAAGCGTGCAGAGAGCTTGGGTCATATAGAAACTGTGATTTAGAAAAAAATCATTAGTTGCTTTTACACTATCTCACATGCCCCCCACAAATTAGGATGATTGAGGCCCTTTCAAATTCGGTTGATAATTGTCATTGCTCCTCCCGCTCCTCTGTTTAGGATTTTTCAGAAGTAGGAAAGGAAACTAAAGGCACAAAATAACAAATTGTTTCCATGCCGATCCACATTGACTTCACTTCCGTCCCGGAATCATCCCTATTTCGTACCGATTCATCAATTTTGTGAGTTTTTTTGTAGGGATTCGTAGGTTTTTGCAAAAAAAAATTACGATTTTGACATTTTTTAGGGATTTAAATGCGCTTTACATGCAAAAAGATCATTGAAAATCAGGTCGACAATTGGTCAATAATTTTTTCATGAATCAAAATTTTTGTCAAGAAAAATTGACTGGTTCTAGGATTCAGGATTAATCAGATATACTCGAGATTTTTAACAGATTATTGTTTCTATGAAATAATATTGCTAATACTATTTTTAAATATATAATATATTGGGCGGCTATGAAAATTCAAAGCTTCCTTCAACCAGGTTACAAGCTCCATGCATTCATTCATTAATATCCTTCTCATTCATGCATAATTTAATTAATGAATCAGCATATATAAAATTTGTATAAGTAACTTAAACATTTTTCAAAATATCGATCCAAATAAATCTAATTTCAATAACCTAGAGAGAAAATAATCCTTAAACTTACCATAATAATTTACATAAATTATTCCTAATTGTATATGTACATGGATATATGCCAAATTTAACAGCTGCTCAGTGCAAGAAATGAGCTCTAATAATCACTACATATACTATCCCAAGAAACTTGATTATTAGAAACAACAGCCCTTGTTTTAGAAGTTGTGCTTACCCGTCATCCTTGTAAAATCTATATACTAAGAAACCCTGACACACTTGGTGAATTGAATTCGTTTGGAAATACTGTGCAAATTCTTCCTAACAAAGAATTGTCATTGTTGAAGGGCTAGGCCAAGTAAGCATTTAACACCACATACCTCGTTTAACCTTGCCCTTCATATATTTTAATCTCTGTGAGTCTGTCATTCTCATTTTAATCATTAAAAATAAAAGAGGCCTTCCATGTGCTATTTGATTCCATCAATATGATTCTTTTTCTTAATGAAAATTTGTGCATGTATATCGAGTTTGACATTCACTTGCTGTTAAATCTTCTTGTAAGGCATACTACTACACATTACCAATCAAAGGAAATAAACCAAGAGTACCTGTGGTCGTGAACAAAGCTCCATTGTCTTCTACGAGAAGATCGCTTTTATTAAAAATCACTTTCTTCAATGGAAATTTAGGGACATATATTGACACTAACGTGCAATTCAAGGGATGGAAACTTTCTACTTAGGATTCAACCCTTATATAAGTCCTCGTTGAGATGCTAACTTTTTGCTAACTTCGGCCTTTACTACTGAATGGTTATGCATGCAACAAGAGAAAATTAGACAATAGATGAATGAACTAGCGAATATCATTCCATAACAAAACATTAATTTAGGGCCTTTGCAAATCGCTACATTAATCCATAGTGGAAACAGCTTACTCTGTGAAATTGCGACAGCT
Source organism: Thuja plicata (assembly GCA_018584345.1). Taxonomy (NCBI): domain Eukaryota; kingdom Viridiplantae; phylum Streptophyta; class Pinopsida; order Cupressales; family Cupressaceae; genus Thuja; species Thuja plicata. Next base: position 315,956 of record MU226923.1, on the reverse strand, counting down.
TGTGTTAGTGTACACTCTCCTGGCATGCATTTTGTAATGGGATACCATTTAATGCCTTTATCTCTATACTTCAAATGATTTGAAATTTACAGAGTTTAAACAAAACTCCCAAATATTTCCATGCATGATCCTTCTAACTTGTGAAGGCCAAAGGATTGTGTATCTTTACAAATGTAAAGAAATTATATTGTTATAAATATTTTCCATACTGATCAAGTTAATGTTGATTTGGGCTCTCAACCCTCTTTTCAGAACCTACAACTTTCCAAAATATTTGATTCTGTACCTACCTGAAATCTAGAAATATCAATTTACAAGAGACATGCAAAACAATGAGCTCTGACCACAACACCATATCACACACCAAGGAAGAATTTTTCATAGTTGAATTATCCAATTTTTAGTCTCCAGGGGTCATGTAGGTGATTGAGCGTTGCGCAATATAGAGGAGAGCTTATTTCTGCTACTTCAAGCATCAAACTGACCTAAAACCATATTCATTTGCAGACTAGCTGAATGTTTAGTTTCTTCGCTTGCCTGATTTTTCAGTTAAGAGCTTATTTCTTGAATATCATCTAAATGATTAATAAGGTAATTGTCATACATTTGCATACACACAATTCCTCTAGCTAACATATGTTCAATATTTGTTTGTGCCTGCATGCTGCTTTGAGTAGGTAGATGGATAAACATTAAGCTAATTAATTTCTCTCCATTTTTTTCTTACAAGTGAAAGAAAATAAAAGGTTATCATTTTTTGCATTTCTTTGTAAGAAAAGAACAAAAAAAATTGGACAATCATTTGGGAAAGAAGTAAGCTCTTTCCTTTGCTGCAACATCTACTAAAAACAGAAGATGCCCACAACATTATTCAACTTGGAACAATTTTCTAATCACATAGAAACATTGACCACAATTTTGTCTTGAAATTTTAAAAATATAAAGCAGGTATCTAGTGCACAATACTCAATTAAATTACAGAGATTGCTCCACTATTGAAAATGACTATCTATGTGCAACAATTCTAGCATTTAAAAATATAACCCAAAATGTGAAAACACTATAAAAGATTCATCTTAAAATATCAATATACTAAATGGAAAACCACAATAAAATCCACAGAATGATCTACTTAGTTTTCAATATTCTATTTAGTTTGAAATTGATGTACAAAATATCCACCGAGAGCAATCTCTGTCTTCAAATGTTAGAAATCTGTAACAGGCATCCAATCCACACAAATTCAATATGAAGACTTCCATTTAAATTATAGCACCCACTTCGTTAATCAACAAAAGCATCTTATTGAAACATTTTTAAGGATTTGATAAACAGTACACATTAGATTGAACAATAGAAAATTGCCTCAAAACAATACGAAAATGAAAGCATCATCAGAAAATAAAATTCAAAGTTACCATGTGTAAAATTAGAGTGTGCCCAAATGATCTATTTATTTTTCAGTATTCTTTTAGAATTCTTTTAGGGTTTCAAATTTTAGCCAGAGAGAATAAAACATTCATTTAATAAATAAGAATGATGAAAAGCCTATGGGTGTACACAAACTTGTGGTTCAAGGTCTCTCTCTTTGTGTGATCAATTCATTAAAGAAGAGATCTTGCCCCAACTGGCCTCGTAAGAGGTTCTTAGAAGATGCCCTCTTTCTTTGAGACTATTTTGAGGAGGTAACTTTATGGATAAAGCTTGCCCATGTGATTTCAAGCATAATCCCTAGCTGCTAGATTGCATGTGTGGAAGTATTTTCTAATGAAATGAACATGGTAGATACTTTCAATCATTTCATGTGGATGATGTGCCAGTTTGTACTGAGGCATCAATTATCTTTATTGATATTTTGAGTGTGGGTAATCTGTTAGCTGTGTGGTGCCATAGGACACCAAAGGCAGCCTGTGGAAACTCAAGGTCCTCATAGGAAGGGTCACATTTTGGATAAACAATTGCATTCTATTTTTACTGGCAACAATTTGGCAACCTTAGGGATTGTTAGGGCAGTTGTGGGCGATCTAGGCATGGGAGTTTCAAGGCCACCATGTTTAAAAGTCTCTATTGAGAGGGCTTTATTTTTATAACTGGTGACAACAATTTTAAATGCAAAGCAACAGATACGGCTCCTTTGTCTTCTTTTTTGCCAAAGTTCAACAATATGGAGGTTTTATTTAGTGAGGTGGAGGAATTTGTTTAGGCTAACATTGTACCCTCGACAAAGGAAGAAGGGAAAAACATTACCTAGGCTGAGGGGCTCATGGAAAATAATGAAATGAAGCTAGTTTGGAGTGAGTTATTGCTGCTTAGGGCTTTCTGTGTAGATGTAAACGAAGTCTTGGAGGGGTTTATGGTGACCCATTTACAAGGGTCACCTACAGATTTTTATCAAGTTCATAATTACTGTCTTTTGTGTAGATAAAATCCACATAGCACACAGTGCAGGTGAACAACTGCTATCGTGCAATTTGAAGAGATGATGGGTTGGGGTGTGGCTGATAATTCTGGCATGAATAGATAGGGGTGTTGTTTCATCCTGATTTCTTACATTTTGGCTGTCCTAGGCTTCGATGGTATATGTTTTGGCAGCTATATTATCTATTTGAACTCCTTATTCATTAAGTTTTTTAATTTTGGGTGTTGGTTATCTCTCTATTGATCTTGTATACGGATCATTCTGTAATCTGTACACTGTTATAGTCGTTAGTGTCATCTTTTCTACATATAATATTTCTTTTATGTTTTATTATTAGGTAGGAACATCAATAGAATCCCCCACTAATCAAGCATAAAACAGAACAAATTTCATGGATCGGTTAATAAATTTGAAATAAATTCATTGATTTCAAAACATGGCCCTCCACAGAACACAAATTTTGTCTAATAAGAATAAAAATCCAATTCAGGTACTAATACCCACATTGAATATTCAATTTATAACAAGTATTTTAGAGTTTCAAAGCATGGACATCTGCATAAGGCAACTATTATATTTGAAACGGTTTTCTATTATTTCAAAACATGATCAGTCAGAGAATTCAATTTTACTTCAATAATGAAAAAAATCCAATGAAGGAATTAATCCTTAAATTAAACATAAGAATTGGAACATTTTTCTAGGGTTCCAAAGAACGACTATTTGCAGAAGCCAAATTTATTTTAATAACAAAAAAATGTAATCTAGGCAGAATTCAATTTTATTTTAATGACAAAATCCAATGTAGACATCAATCCCCACTTCATCTATTAACTCCTATACAATTTTCTAGGGTTTCGAAACAAAGACATACACAATTTGCAATTTTGATGTAACAAAAAAAATCTAGATCGGGCATTAATCCCCACATCAACTATTAAGATTGAAAAACTTTTCTAAGATTGTAATTATGAACATGCACAAAATGCAATTTTGGTTTGATACTGAAAAAATCTAACACTGGAATCAATTCCCCTCTATAATTACAAAATTCGAAACAATTTTTTAGAGTTTCAAAACAGTGGAATCTGTATAAAAATGCAATTTGCCTCTGAAACAGATAAATAAATCCAATGCATGTATCAAAACTTGCAGCAGTTGATTAAATTTAAAAAAAAAAATTAGGGTTTTAAAAAATGGGGCATAAAAATAAACAATGCATGGATCAAACCTTACAAAAATCTATTAAACTTTAAACAATTTTCTAGGGTTTCAAAACATGGGCATCTGAAAAATGTAGTCTTTGTGTAAGTATGACAAAAGTGCTATGCAGGCAACCCATAAAAGTATAGTTGCCCATGCAATTTATCGAACACAAGATCTACATCACTGCTTGCCATTATTTACATAACAATAGTATTTGAATTATAGCTTGCAATTATTGAATATAACAACAGTATATGGACCATTTCATTATGGTTCAAAGAACAGAGCATCCTCCAGGTCCACAGATCTCATCTGGAAAATTTCCAGAAATCCAAAGCAGGATCACAATTGACAATATAATACCCAAAGATGAGATCCTATATTCCATCTTCAAATCTGAAAAATAACATAAAACAGAATTTCGATCCACAACATAATATCTAAAATCCAAACCCTAAATTTCATTTGAAAATATTAAAACCCTAGACTAGGAAAGTGATCCACAACATGAAACCCCTGAATTGAAACCTGGAGAAAAGACAAGACAGAGAAACTCACATTATGAAATACGCCAAGGCCACATTACGAAATATGCCAAAGCCTGAGCTTGAGAAGGGTGACAACAATTCCGTTGAGTTCATGGTTAAGAATGAACTGGCAGCCAGTGTGGCAGCCAGTTTGAGGAGGCAGTTTCTGGAGCCAATCAGAGACGATAGTGACCTTGCACTTGGCAGAGCAAGCAGTGAGGTCCTCCAAATGATGGGAGGCCAAGTCAATGAGGCCATTTTTGGCCAAGACCTTCAGCAGTATAGCTAGTCAAACCCACAACGGAGTGTCCCTCATTGTGCAGGTTGATTGCAGGAATACCAACTATGTGATTGAACACCTTTTTCAAGCTCCCACTAGAAGATTGGGTTGCAGAATGATGCCTAAAAATATAAAAATATCAGATTCTTGAGCTGGAGACAAGATTTTTGCAGCAATTTATTGAAAGTATTAGCTGTGACATAAATGTGATTTTATGAACTATTCAAAACCCGATTTGATTCAGAGATTGGAGCTGTAGGCATTGATTTTGACTTCTATTTCCCATATCCATTGACAAAGTTTATCGGGCTGAGATCTGATCGTTGCCTGATAACCAGTGCAGTTTAACGGCAACTTAAAACAGGTCAACAATGTGAGACAGGTTTGGGAGAAAACCCCACACAGTATAGCCTATCAGCTGATAATATTATGTAGTATTTATCATATGCAGTAATTAAATCATTGAAAATGTTGAAAATTTCAACATTTTGCATATACTTAACAAAATTTCAGCATTTCCACTCAAAGTTGATTTTTTTTAACTTTTTCTTTGATAATTAGGGAAATTGGCAAACCCATTAAAGGTACAGCTTGGTATGAGTGGCATACCTTGAATGAGTGCAATTAGCATGGAAAACCCCATAAACCCCGGTCAGCACTAGGACGCCCCCAACCCTGGCTGACAGGTGAAAGGGATTTGATGATATCAGGTTGCAAGCTACCACGCACTTAGAAGGGCACGTCTATGAGGGCACCAGAATGCACGGTCCCATAGTGTACTTTATAAGCCTAAGCTTATAAAATACACTATGGCCGTGCATTTTGATGGCCCAATAGCCATGGTAGAAGAATGGATTATTGGGAACATCCATGAAGCTGTTAGGAGACCAGGAAAAATATTGAAATTCAAATTACAGATTTGAATCATCAACAAAGAAAAAAATCAAAGATACAAAATCCACCAGTTTTATTTGAGAAATGAAATAAAAGTGATTTTCATGATAGGAGGTGTAATCAAATATGTTTCAATAAATGAAGCAATAAATATAATTTCAGCCAGAATTTAGACCTGATCAAAAGAGAACTAATACTCTGCTTTAATAATTTGGAAAACACTAAAGTTCACAGATTAGATTAGTAAACTGTTGCTTTTCTTTTTTTTAATGCTAGCTTTGTTGACCTTTGAGGTTCACTGATGTTAATGTTACTACCTCTATATTCAAAATAGAATGGTAGTCACTTCTAAGGTTGAAACTATTCTTGTAGATATGCTACCTTATGCCCAAAAATACAGCAGAGCCTCCACAGATTTTCTCTAATTTATGCAGTACATTTTTTACCTAAAAGTATTCATACAGAAACGGGTACTGAGATGTTAATTCAAAGAATCATGAACAATTTTCTCGGCCGAATCATTGCAAAAACCATAACTTTTCAATGTGTAGTCAAAACATGCAGAGAAACAAAGCACCATGATGTCCAATTTATCCCATTGCTCAAGCTCAAAACAACCAACTTGGGAAAAACTCTAAATTACAAAAAGGACTCACAAGGAGCAAATAATGTCTCTTTGAGTAATGTTGTCAGGCAAATAACAGTTCATATTCTCAAACCTACACTTTCCCTTGCAGTTCTTGGAGAGGAATTTCATGGCAAACAATCCATTGACGCTATCCCTTGACTATTAGAGCATCACGACCTGGACCAACACCAATGTAATTGATTGGTATTCCAAGAAACTTCTCAATCCTCTCAATATACTGGCAAGCAGCAGCTGGAAGGTCCTCATATCTTCTTACTGAAGATATATCAGCTTGCCATCCAGGAAGCTCTTCATAGACAACCTGTACCCAAACATTGTTAATATCAGATCAAAACTGATTCTTTTGTTAACATATCATTGCATAAAGTAAATATCTAATAGGTGCAAGTATATTACAGAGAATAAATTAAGAGTACCTCTGTTTTCTCTAGAAGTTCAAGATCAGCAGGAAAAGATGGCAATATATTGCCATCAAGCCCTTTGTAAGCTACCCCAAGCCTAATTTGGGGAAAACCGGATAGCACATCAAGCTTGGTGAGATTAAGTGATGAGAAGCCATTGATTCTGCAAGAATATTGGAGTGCAACCAGATCCAGCCAACCACAACGACGAGGACGGCCTGTTGTAGTACCATACTCTTGCCCAGCAGATCGAAGCTTTTCACCTGTTGTACCAATCAGTTCAGTTGGATATGGACCTGAGCCAACTCTTGTTGTGTATGCCTTAGCCTGAAGATTAAGACATCAAAAATTTGAGAAATAGTTAAGCTATTAAAAAAATTGGAACATTACCATAAAAGAATGTCAATCAAGGGATATCAAACAGTACCAGAGGCCTCACATGCCAAAAGACCAAAACAGTAAATAATAGAGATATAATTAACCTATTATTAAAGTTTGAAAATGTTTTCAGTCACATGAATAATCTAAGTATGGCAACCAGAAACTATCAAAGGGTTCACATACCACCCCAATCACATCGCCAACATGCCTCGGAGCAATACCAAGACCAGTGCAGAGTCCTCCAGCAGATGGATTAGAAGAAGTAACAAATGGATAGGTTCCAAAGTCAACATCCAACATAGTAGCTTGGCCACCCTCAACCAAGATCCTCTTCTGATTCAAGAAAGCTTCATGCATCACATGAACAGTGTCAGCTATATAAGGCTCCAACCGTTCATAATACCTCTTGTAATTCTCCACTTCAACTTCTAACATTCTTTTACTGTACTCAAAACCTTTGAAACGAGATGCAGCATCATGCAAAAGAATATCCAGCTTTTCAGGAAATGTGTCCATGTGCCTCAAGTCACTTACCCGGATACCATTCCGTGTTACTTTACTTGCATAGCATGGACCAATTCCTCTCTTTGTGGTTCCAATTAAAGACCCTGCAAGTTCTGCTTCTCTCAATCCGTCAATAGTTTGATGAAAATCAAATAGCAAATGAGCGCGATCCGAAACCATAAGTCTTCCTTTACAAGAAACTCCATTCAACCCAAGTCCTTCTATCTCTTTAAATAGTCCAGGAAGATGCACAACAGCCCCATTTCCAACAATGCATAACACTTTATCATTAAGGATTCCAGAAGGCACAAGATGAAGAGCAAATTTCTTTCCCTCGCTATTGTAGATAGTGTGACCTGCATTTGCTCCTCCCTGTGATGAAAATTTTGGCATTAGTATACTTATCTTGAATAAGCAAATAATAAAATTCCAAAAACATAACTCAACTTTTAAACTGATCAAATTTCGCCAAAAATATTTTTAATCATCAAACTCCAGTTAATATACATCACCGAACTTGTGTTTAGTCCAGTTATTAAGAGGGAGAAATTTTGAAGTAAATGCAATATATTAAATTTGCAAGGATAATCCATTGATGAAAAAATCCACCTAATAATCATAATATGAGTTTCATTTCATCAAATCAAATTATCAAAGTAAAACACTCAGTAGTCAAAGCTGAGAATCACAACTATGGAGTAAAAGTAGATATAATTCACCATCCCATTTCATATCATTGTATACATACATGACAATTCATGTTACCAAAAAGAATAAGAAGCTAGGAAATGGGAAACAGTGGACAAAGACAGAAATTTCTTGTCTTGCTTATACTAAAAAATAAAAATGAAAAAACAAAATGAGTGAATAAATGTACAATTAAAAATGAAACTTATCAATATAGGACAGAAATCAACTCAGAGAACAACAGATTGTACATGCAATACTAGTATAAAATGGTACCAAACACATAAATTAAATTATGTAATACTGTTCCTACATGGTAGAAATTCGAAAACTTGTCAAATCATCTGATGTCATAAAATCATAGTCAAACGATGACAAAATACACAAATTAAGATTGTACGCATACAGAATAGTCCATGACAATAATGAAATTGGATCTGACAATCTCACCTCTCCTGCTGTCACCAATATCAAAACAGGAAATACAAAAAGAAACAGTACACAGAGATATAATTGGGTGTCTGTAAAATTGTACTGCGGTTTTCAATACCACAAAAAATGGGCAATATTACTTAATGTTTTTTATCCAAAAACTGTAAACATGATTACTTAATATTTATATAGTGAATCTCTTGTCCCTATCATACATAACATTAACAACTAAACAACCTTAACCAAAGTTGCATGGACACGGATACAGACACGGTATTGGGTACGGATATGGCCATTTTTCAAGACCCCCAATATGGATACGGCTGGATATGACATTAATAAAAAACACACATATTTAACACAATTTTCTAAATTATTAGATGAGATTTTCAGTACTTCAAAAGCAATATAGACACGTAAATAATTGTAAGTTAATTTAACAATTTACAATATGCAAAAATAGTAGAGTTGCATTAGAAGATAACCCAAAAAAATGGGTCACAGAAATAGAAAAACATTCCATTTGTCTTTCTTATTCGGTGCAGGTTTTGTTTATACCAAAAAAAAATTTAAAATTGCATTAATGAAGTTTTTTAAATTAAATTTGGGAAGATTTACATCAAATCTTAAAATAAATAAAATCCCGTAGTATTCGGCGCGGTTGGAAAATCAAGTTTTTAAGGCACGCATGGGTACAATATTTGACATGTCTCCGGGCCGTTTCGGATACGTTTCCAAATTGGATACGGGGATACGCGTGCCCAGGGAGGGACAGAGGAGTTTCCAGCAACTCTAACCTTAACATATGGGCTCAATGCACATGCAGTGCTTGAGAATAGAACAGAATTGTGTATGAACTTTCCCAATAATAATGGATTAAAAAGAATATTAAAAAATATCCCACTAATGGTATCTTCCATGTTATTCCTCCTCAAATTCCAAGATATAAAGTGAGATGATTCAATACCAAAATGGTCTGCAGAGAAATGAACAGTACAGAGATCTATTTGCATTTCTGTAAATGGTACTGGACTTTTCAACATCACAAAGATGGACAGTATAACCTACTTCTTCTCCCAGAAACTGTACACAAAATTACTTAATATTTATCAATTGAATCTATTGTTCCCTTCATTTATGACATTTATAACCGAACTGGACTTATGAAAGAACTCACAAGAGCAGCAATCTAATCAGCAAGACCAACAACCTTCTACAACAGAGATGAAATAGAACGAATTGTTATATTGCTGAAAAACAACGAATATGGTATATTACTATATAAAAAGATGACCTTGCTATATAGTCAAGGATAAAGCCCTAAAGATATTTAAGATCATGACAAGTGTCTTCATCCTATAATATGACAGACAAAAAGTAGATAGCCTAAGTAAGCTCGAGTAATTAGGTGCGACAGTGAATAGGTCACAAAGTGAAACTAGCTAGATAATATACCCTGTTCACACCAACAACCCACTTTAAGTGCAACTTAAAGGGGTACAAAACAATGCATAAAAAGCAAATATGGGTCCCAGCAACAAGGTTTGATGAGGTACCCATGTAGAAAAGATCCCTCACAAACAAGAAAAGGAGAAAACCCTATGAATAAAAACTCCTCTCCAAAAGAGAGAAACAAATATGAAAAAAATACATATATAAGTGACAGAAGGAAGACACAACAAGACCCCCCAAGGACAATTTGCTTCACCCCAAGCATCAATCAAAGTTGAAGATAACAAGGTGATGCTAAAGGCTTGGGGAAGATATCCCCAACCTGCTCCTCTGTAGGGAAATACTCCAAGCTCCGAAGATCATCCTGGATCGCCTACCGAACTGAAATATGCTGACTTGCAAATACTTGCAGAACCTAACAGTGAATGAATTTCACAATCTTATTTACCCAATGAAATAATCCAACTCAGAAATATTTCCTCAGGTCATTAATGCATCAATACAGAAGCAATTAGTAGTTCAGAAAAACACCTCAATTCAATCAACTTCGTGTTCAAACACCTAAACAGATGTCAACAGTTCAGGTCTGCAGACTTCAGGGGGCAATCTGAGTTCACAAAATTCTCTAATCACCCAAAATACAATTTATTGATTTACGTATTTCAGGCTGACTTGTAGTTCTGTAGAATGTTTTGTAGGCCAAGATGCCCCCTTTCCATGAACAGACCTCTTGCCGCTGGGCATGGATGATGATGTAGCTTGCTTGGGCGCTTGCGTTTAAAGGCACAAGTCACTGCTATGGTCAAAGGACTTCCACTTCAAGGCTCTCCATTCCTGCACATAGACTGCTTACCACGACCTTGGAAAGCCCTTCAGATCTCTCAAACTGCCACACGGTGACCTCCTTAATGACTCGCACTCAACCAAAGCCTGACCAGGACCGAATTGTAAGATATCAGAGATCTGGGCGACTGACTGAGCAAAACGAATATGAAGTGATTAGGAAGGACTGGTAAGGGTTTCATCTTACCAGCTGTGAGGAGCTTAGGTTGGCGTTTAAGCTCACTGAGCATTAGTTTAATGCACAAGTAGTAGTAATAACGTTTGCTGCCTAAACCTTCACATTAACCCCTATAGATGTCAATCTCGTGCAAGTCGGCTTCCACTGCAAACAACCCAGCAGCGGTTAGTTTAAGTCGGCCAGGAACAAGATAAATTTAATTAATGGTTATTATTTAATAATATTCACCATAGTCGGCCCTTTCAGTTATTTAATATTTTTATTTACTAATTTATTTATTTAATTAAAATATTGCTGCTGGCCTACCCAGCAATTAATCGGGGAAATTAAACGAACAGAGTGCATGTGGATCTCAGTATACTTAGTCCATTGATTTTCCACAAGGTTGCAATAAATATGAATGACACTCTGATTATCATGTCAGATAGCGGTGGGACTAGCAAGAGGGAATCTAATTTGGTCATCGACAATCGAAGCCAAAGAACCTCCTCGCTAGCCAGAACAACACCTTGATACTCCAGCTCTATGGATATTAGCAAATTGCATCTTGCAAGACCATGCAAGAGATCCAAACAAAGACAAAAGACAACTAAAGTAGACCCATCCTAATCAATGTCAATGAAGCCATCAACCCAAGACTCTCCTAATGTAAAATGAATACCAAAATATATAGAGCCCTAAATATATCTCATAATATGTTCGGCAACCATTCAGTGACTCTTATGTGGATCCTGAGAGAAATGAGGAGAAAGTCCAACCGCAAAAGAAATATCAAGACAAGAATGGATCAAGTACAAAGGACCACCAACCAATTGCTATACAATGTTGTATCCACTGTAGAAGTTCTACTTCTGCTGAAAAAATGGCAATCCCATAAAGACTAAATGACCTGTAAACCAAAAAAGTAATGCAAAAGTCCAAGACCTATTATATCAAGCTGCTCCATCAATGCTCTTTGTAGTTTGTACACTCTGAATCATAGAGATGAGCTACCAATAAGGATCAAATCATCCACATACAACACTAGAATCATGATCATCTCCCTATCTGTAAGTATAAATTGTGGGATCAAAATGGTATCGAATGAACCAAAAGTAAGCAAGAAATGATCCATCTTCTCATACCAAGCCTTGGGGCTTGTTTGAAAGTCATTACCAAAATTAGTAAAAGACCTAGAATTGAGATTTCTAATTATACAACTTGAAACTTGCGGAATTAATTGATTGAAGGAATGATATGGAAGAATACTTTGAGAATGAAGAAATTGAAGATCCAGAGAGTGAGATTTGTGAAAACCAAGTTAAAAGGAAATGTTATTTGGTGGAGGGGAGTTCAATTGGATAGAAATGGGAGGGGAAATTTGGAAAATAAAGAATCACAAGGTGGGATAGAATGGTGACAATGTTGAAGAATCGATTTATACCTGTTGATTGTGAACTAGAATTGTTGAAGAGATTGCAAAACCTAAGGTAAAAGAGACAACAGTGAAAAAAAAGAGAGAGAACAATGAAGGAGTACACTAAAAATTCCATTAGATGATGATCATAACTAGACAGCATGAAGCCAGCAAAGAGAAAGTTCTGTGGTATATAAATGGCCTAAGAACAAACAATCAAAAAGAATTGAGTATGCTAAGTATGACAACAATTGAACAAGCATATCAATTTGCACTAAAAGTTGATGAAAAGTTGAATAAAAGATTTGAACAGAGGCCAAAAGGTAGAGGAAGTAGATTCCAAAGAGGTAGACCACAATGCAGTCAAAAGAGACCATAGCAGAGCATAATAAGAATGGGAGACCATACCAAAATGATGAGAAAAGTGATAGCTTCCAAGAAAGGAGCAACAAGAATTTCTACGACAATAAAAAAGGAAGCAATAATACCAACCACAATGATGGATATCAAAGGAATGATAGGTGATCAGATAAGAAGTCATTCAAAGGAACCTATTTCAAATGCGGTAGAGAAGGATATCAACGATTTGAATGTCACCAAGAAAGTGCTAGCAAAAGAGAATTTGAAATGGAGCCTATTGAATCTCCAAGATCTATAGGAAAACCTGAGAAGGTTGAATCACTAGTCATGAGGACAGCTGTGTTACAAATGAAGACAACTGAAGAGTTGGCACAAAGAAAAAGTTTGTTCAGAACAATATGCAAATCAAGAGGTAACTCTTGTAAAGTTATCATCAATAACAGTAGTATAGACAATTTGGATTCTGAGGAGATGGTAAGGAAATTGAATTTGAAAAGGATAAAACATCCAGACCTATACAGGATTGCATGTATTCAAGATGATCACAAGATACTAATAAGTGAACAATGTATGAAGAAATTGCATACAGAATCATATAATGCCAATGGGTGCATGTCAAATGTGTGATATTATGCCAATGGATGCATGTCAAATGTTGTTGGGAAGGCCATGAGAGTATGATAGAAAAGCAGTTCACAATAGAAGAAAGAACATCTAGACTGTGATCTCAAACGGGAAGAAGCATGTCTTGTTACCTTTGGAAGAGGAGTGCAAGAGTGAAGTGTGTAGCAAAGGCAGAATCTATTTGGTGAGCGAAAGAAAAATTTTGGATGGATTGAGACATGAAAAGATGTGTATTGCATTAATTCCAAGAAAGTTAGAAAGTACCGCCGCAAAGGAAGAGGAATCGTCACAAAAGGATGTATCTAAACTACTAACAATATACCAAGATACTGTATCAGAGAATGTGTTGGAGTGCCACCAAATTGGAGCATAACTCATCATATAAACCTAATATCAAGAGTCAGCTGCCGAACAAATTGGTACATAGGATGACACTAGTAGTAAATGTGGAGCTAAATTGACACGAGCATGAGTTGTTGAGGAAAGGGTTGATCTGGGAAAGTTTAAGCCCATGTGCAGTACCTATAACATTAGCACCGAAGAAAGATGGAGAATAGAAGATGTGCACAAAATCAAAAGTTAGTAACAAGATCACAATCACATGATTCCTATTGCTAAGAATGGATGACATTATGGATTGTTTGAGTGGTGTGAAGTACTTCACAAAGATAGACCTAAAAGAGTGGATGTTACTAGATTAAAACCAGAGAGGGAGAAGAACAAAAAGACTGCATTCACGACAAATGGGGGACTGTAAGAGTGGTTGGTCATGCCCTCTGGATTAACAAACCAAGTACCTATGAATGAGGTATTGAAGGAATTTTTCGGTAAGTTTCTAATTGTTTGCTTGGATGATATTTTGATTTTCAATACAACCAAGTATGAGCATTTGTAGCATATGTGAGATCTTTTCATGAATTGGCAAGTTTCAATAGGAAGTCCATTGGGAGTTTCAGTGGCATCTGCACACCTATGGCAAAAACAATGAGGGTAAATCGGAAGGAATTCAAGTGGACAGCAAGAACTCAAAAGAGTTTTGAGCTATTGACGCAAGAAATAACAAAACGAGTGTTAGGCTTACCTGATTTTGATAAAGTGTTTCGGGTTGATTGTGATGCCAGTGGAAGTGCAAAGAGAGCAATGTTGAGTCAAGAAGGATAACCAATAGCCTATTTCGGTGAAAATATGAATGATGCATGGGAGAGAATTTATGATCAGGAGTTCTATGCCATAATCCAAAAATTGAAGAAGTGGAGACATTATCTGCTATTGAAGGAATTTGTGTCGTACACTAACCATCAAGCCGTACAATATTTGAATAGCCAATAAAGGTTGAATCAAAGACACGTGAGATGGCTAGCATTAATGCAAAGTTATACATGTGTGTTGAAGCATAAAAGCAAGAAAGTCTAACATGTTTGCAGATGCATTAAGTATAATATGAAACTTGTTGACAGAATATAACCTTGACTTTGCAGAAGCCTAGAAAATAAGTAGGGAAGCAACTATAATAGACAAAAGCAAATGATTGGATTATTCCAATCAAGATGGCATGCTATTCAAAGGAAGCCAATTGTGCATTCCTAGGAGCTCAATAGGGGAGAACTTGATCAAGGAGAAACATATTAATAAATTAGCGGGACACTTTGGTATAGATATTATTTTTGGCCTCAAATATATAAGGATGTGAGGAAGTTTGTTCAAGAGAGCAAGACTTGTCATGTTGCCAAAGGGAGTAGTCAAAATCAGTGTTACAAGACTTTGTGAATCTGCACTGGACTCTGTGAGTCTTGACCCAAGTTGGCTCTGCAGAGTCTATTGAGCTCTAGACTCAGACTCGCCCAAGTCTGGACAGGCTCCCCGAGTCAGCCAGACTCGGCAGACTCACTGAATCTCGTGCCTGAGACACTGCCGCAGCTGAAAAGCTGTAAAATGAAAAAAAAAAACTTTAATGACCAGAGGAGAATGAGACTGCTGCAATGAAGGTGCAAGAGACCAATTTTATCACTGTCAAAGCAATGACCATTGCTCATTCAGGTCTGATTATTGTTTCTCTCTGTCATCTCCAGCAATACCTAACTTCTATAACAAAATTATCTTTCCTATCATAATTCTCCATACCACGGGGAAATACTCCTTCCTCTCCAAGGAAGCTTCAAACAAGAGAAGTTCAAGAGTTGTAGCCTGTTGGTGAACAAAAATCTCAAGGAAATCTTGCTAAAGTTGTCAACAAACCTCCCCCTTGTGAAGAGATTTCTGTCATGATTCATGGCTCTGTCATTTCAACATATTTCATGATTCATAGTTATGAATTGAATGTATTATATCCTATATCTCTGTCACTGTCATCTCAGGGCTAAATGATTATCTTCTTCTCTTAACGTGGTCCTCTGTTCACCATTCAAAATCTACAGCTCTGTCATTGTCACTTAATCTGCTAAGACTATTACTGAGACCTTTTTAAAATGCTTATTGTTTCTTCCTAGATGCTACTGTTCTGTCACCTACGCACAAGGCAGTCCAAGGTATTCTGACAAGAGAACTGTGTATGAAGCCTGACAATACCTTGTAAAAGGTTTCATCAAATTCTAAACTGACTTTAACATCTCTTTTTGTTTTGTTCCAGTAGCATTGTTCTATTGTTATGTGATAGAATGCCCAGCGATACTCTACATTTCACTAGGTTTTCGCTGTCATCTGCTGCTATTAACTCTAACAAATGCCATTCCTTTGGAGAGTGTCTCTTGGCAAACTCAAGAAAATTGTCATAATCCAAAGCTGTTCCCAAATAGAAAGTCTTAAGAAGAAATGCACAAGGTATAGTTGATGACTGTACAATGCTTCCAATCTATTTAGAACACTCTAGCATAGAATCTTAATTCTATCCAATTTGTTCGATGAAATTGCAATCAATAACTCAAGGCAAAAGCAAGTGACCTCATCTTCAGGTGAAGTGCTTCTTCTTATTCTTCCTTTATGATTATCCTCTTTGAGTGCTATCCTCTTTGCAATTGTTTGTATCACTTTCATACACCTTTGCTCAGACAACCTCTGTGGGTACATTTGATGCTCTCACCTTGACAAGCTCTAAATGATGTTTTCATGAAATCTCCTTGCCCTGTGTTCACTTTTTTTTAGACTAATATTGCATTTTGATAGGTTGTCTTTACTTTTAGTTTGCGATCATCTGAGTATAATGTCTGCAATTACTAGTATGATTGTCACCCATGATCAGCACCTATAAGTATAGATGTTTAACAATGAAAAGTTCCATTTTCTTCACATTCATTGGAAAAAAGGAAAGAAAAAGCCACTTTCAAACAAGTTTTAAATCCTTAAAAATCTTTGAATTTCTTGGGTTTTTCAATTTGCCAAGTTTTTGCCGAATCCAAAAAAACAGATGGTTGTATTTTTGTTACAGGAGACAGATTTTTTAGGATGGCACATTTCATTCCTTGTAAAAAAAACACATGTTGTTGTACAAGTTGTCGATCTATTTTTCAGGGAAATTATCAAATTGCATGGATTACTGCGGAGTCATTTCAAACCGAGACACCAAGTTCACAAGTTAGTTTTAAAGGACATTATGAAAGAAGAAAAGAATGACCTAAATTCAATTCAGCATTCCATCCACAAATTGATCGACAAAGAAAGGTGGTAAACAGTAGTTTGGGCGATTTGTTGAGATATCTAATAGGAGATAAGTTGGAAAATTGGGGTGTGATTCTACTGCAAGTAATGTTTGTGTGCAATGAACAAAAGTATAAGAAAGACACAGTTCGATATAGTAATTGGATTGCATCCTAGACTAGTAGAAATCAGATACATTTGTAAGGAAGAAAAAAGAGTGTGAAAGTGGACGAATTTGCAAGATATGTGAAAATAGTACACAAACAGGTCAAGGAACAATTGGAGACAATAAGCAACAAATACAAATGTCAAGCATATGAAAAGAGGAGACATAAGGAATTAGCAGTTAAGGATGAAGTTATGGTAGATCTCAAAGCTAAAGATGAGGAAGTTTAGTCTATGTAAGATTCTTAGGAAGTTTGATTCAAGCAGCACTTATGAGGTTGAGCTCTCGGAAGCAATTGACATATCACCTATATTCAACATTGTCGATTTTCATCTGTATCATAAAGGATAGTCAAGCAGTGACGCCACAAAAGTTTCCTTCAAGGAATAACTACCACAACATCAACAAAAACAAATGGAACAAATTATGGACAATATAAGCAAATCAAACAAATTTTGGACAACAAAATTGGGCACAACTCCAAAAACAAATAGTATGAAAATACCTAGTTGACTAGAAGGGAACATCAATGGAACACTCATCGTGGATTTCACAAGCTAAGGTCAAATGCCTTGTAATTTCTCTATAACTGAGAAAATCCAGGACTCACTTTTCAAATAAACCCAGATGTTCAATGCAAGAGCATCCCAATGAACCTTACCACATTTCACTACACAGCCTCAATTTGGTTTGCAATAGATAACCAAAGTTCAGTAACATCTAGTTAACAACATATCCAGATTTCAGTGGCTTGTGATCAATCTACAAAAAATAATCATCACTGGAAGTTCATAATTCAAAGCAATCAAGACTCAATTCATCAAGCAAAGTTTGCAGAACCTTTCCATACTTTTCGACATCGAACCCAACGGATCGCAAGGCAGTATGGAACCAGAGCAACCTTCAGTTGGAACCACAACGAGTTTCATTAACTCTTGGAGCTTCGTCATTGGATTTAGGCCAACCTACATGTTTCATAAGAAATTGAGTTTTTGGACACCTTGCAGCTGACGTGGATCATTCCTAAAGCTTGGAGCTGATATATACACATCTCTTGTATTCATTGGGAAATAATTCTAAGTTCTGAGTTATTAATTCTTAGTTCCTAGCTGTTAGATAGTTTGTTAATTAGCTAGTTTTTGGAATTTTGAGTTTAGATTTGAGTTCATTGTAATATCTTGCATGTAAGGTTGTAATAAGCATGTGGCCCTCAATTAGCCAATCTGTGATCTGAAATTAGTAGACCAATGAGCATATTGTAATCATTATTTTATATCAAATCAATGAGAAGTTCCGTTTTGTAAGCTGACTGGTTCCTTTTTGTTAGTGCTTGCTTGATGATAAATTGTCAGTCATCCTCAATTGCCACCGAAAAATGCTTGAACTCATGTTAACTTTTCAATGTTTAGCGGAGAGAGTTTTTATACTGCTTTTGGTGAGTTTCTAATGAGTTTTCATGCAAAAAAAAAAACATGATTTTTTGTGAGTTTTCGACAATTTTTAATGCAAAATTGCCACAAGTCTTTTAAAAAATTAAAAACTTAATGAGTTTTTCGTCGAGTTACTACTATTTTTGGCTCACAAGTTTTGAGAGTTCTCACAAAGTATTGCAACTAATAATTAGATAAATTAAGAACTATATGAATATTTCTCGTACTGGTTAAAAACAATGGGAAAAATGAGTCCTAAATGCAGAAAGGACCTAGGTCTCGGGCAAATTTTGGCACTGTCAAAATAAGTCCAACACCCATCCATACATCGTTTCTCCAAGTTATAATTATACATCACTATATTGCATTCTTAGCTTATTGGTGTAGCTTATTCATAGACATTGTTGGGTTTACTAAGTCTGTTGGTGAGCCTTTCTTCACATCTAAAGAAGCAATAATAAAAATGTTGATTATTGG
>MU226923.1:264464-296921 GCA_018584345.1 Thuja plicata | reverse complement strand
AGCAATAATAAAAATGTTGATTATTGGGCTAACAAGGGACTGAATGTGACTAGGGCTGGTGGCATGCAAATTAAACTCATTAAGCATTAGGGGACTAATAATAGGTTTTAGATTATTTGAATTTCTATTTGAGCTCTATTATTGAAGAATAACTAATTTATGCATCAAAATTTATGCTAGGGTCATAAGACAAATGGGAGTGCATGTGAAGAAAAACATACACTTGTACTAAGACGGGGGTGAATCGGTGTAAAACAACCTTTTTCTTATTAAAATTTTAGCAAACACAATGAGGCAATCCAAAACATTCACACAAATAAAAGAAACAAGATTTTACTTAGAAACCCTTTCGAGAGAAAAACCACGGCAAATAGTGTTGTTTGTTGTGCTCGTTTCACCACGAGCAATGATACAGATCATCGTTGCCCTCCCAACCATAGACGGTATACTGCTATCGTCTCCCCTGAGCACCTATTAATCTATATTCGAACTGCACATATAAGTTCGACTTACTCTAAATTGATCTGCATAATAATCTCGATCTGCTAATATCGATTTGTTATATATAACCTTAGATGTGGCTCTTCATTGAAGGGTCGGCCTCTTTCAAAGTGAGGTGACTTTAAGAGTCGGCATTAATAATAATAAAATATATATTAATCAGGTAAACTGGCACACCACCTGAGTCAGCTTCATAAGGCATGTAATTGATTTTTCATATTTAATGAATCGGCTCATATAAATGTCTAAGGCCGATGGGCCAATTAGAAATTTATGTGATCTATGTTGACCTGAAGGAATCCGACCATAGCTACAATAACATTAACACTCCCTCTTAACTATGGAGGAATCCTTCTTGATATCTGAGTTATAGAATGACATTCACCATGGCTGCTCCCAGAGGGTGAAATAGAGTTCATCACAAAGGTACTCAATGTGATGACATCCATCATGGCTACTCCCATGCATTGAAGTGAATATGAACACAAGTGCCCATCACGGAGTCACTCAACGTGATGTTGTCATCTCATCATGACAGTCACCATGGCTATACTCCTAGAGGGAGAATAAACACAAGTGCTAAGTCATGGAATCTCTCAGCATGACATCCAGAGGGTGGAAGAAGGGCTTTCACCTCAAACTTCTCTCACAAAGAAGAATGCGTTAACAAGGGCTTGCACCTCAAACTTCTCTCACAAAGAAGAATGCATTAACAAGGGCTTGCACCTCAAACTTCTCACTCACAGAGAACAATGCATTAACAAGGGCTTGCACCTCAAACTTCTCTCTCACAAAGAAGAATGCATTATAGTACATTTCTAGAAATCACTAATGCTGAGACTCCCTCTCAGCAAGGGCTCCATTCTCCACAATTCCAAGCTTGTCTTGAAAATGCACAAATTTCACTCTGGCAAGGGGCTTGGTGAGAATATCGGTTGTCTGATCATCAGTGCTAATGTACCTCAACTGAATAGCATTCCTTTGCACCATATCTCTAATATAGTGATATTTGATCTTCACGTGCTTTGACCTAACATGAAATACAAGATTGGAGTCTGGATCACTCTTGGTGAATCCCAAACTCACCAAGTATCCATCTATCCAAGAATATCATGACCGAGGTGTCAACATAAAGGCCTTCCAACCTACACACATGGGACTCCATCCCATGAATCATAGTCCTCTGACTGCTACAATTTCCCAAGGAGGAAATCAATCATCATATCTCACTGATGCAACTTCCATCCCATGACAAAACTGGAGAAGTCATAGTTCAAATGGAAGTATACCTGATCACTAGAGAAACCATCTCAACATGGTCCACTGCCTCTGAACCAATATGACCAAGATCCTCGAAAGTCAACTGAAGTAGATCCTCTAGCTGCTCCCTTTGGTAATAATAGCAAATATATTTAATTGGGCATTTGTCTTTGAAACCATTTTACTTTCATATAGACATCAGGCTTACTACACTTTCGAAACCGAGAACTCCTCTGAGGCAGAATGATAGGGGTTGCTTCTCCTAGTAACATTCACATATCAGCAAAACAGCTTGCTTGTGCTTAGCAAACGGTTTCACCAATACTCGACAAGGTGAGATCATGATGTTTCTCAAATTTCACGACTTGAGTACAGGCACCGTAATGTTCAATTAAATCTCTCGAACTCTTCTATGAATCTCTAGGCACCTGCAATCCATGAAAAGAGGGCGAATATAGCTCTCGACACCTCCTCGTCCAAGGTTGCCTCTAATGGTTTGTCAAACTCCCTTTGAATGTTAATTCCTCCTTTGAAGAAATTGATCACAATTTGTATATGTTCTTCCTCTTCGAGAGATGACTCAACTCAGTGTCAATGCACGTTGTGTCCCCATACATTTCTTCAGCCTGTGTGACTTCCTCACGGGATGCAATAATCTCTTCCTCCCTAGAATTCTTATGCAATCTCTCATCATCCTTTTGCTCCTCGATCCATCCATGACACCCTCCACGGCATTGACAACTAGCATAGCGCCATCAGCAAGCGCAAGAGTGGTTGTCATCTCGTCGGAAAAGTTAACATGGCCATGGGAATCCATGACATTGAAGAGGTAGGATAAGGTGTTTCTATCCTCCAAAACAAGCGACATGAGAACTGCCTTGATAGAAATCTAGTGTCGGTGTACCTCCAATGCTTCTCGCTGTGAACATCAAAAGTAGAAATGTGATGGGTCTACTCGACCAGCATGTCCATGAACATGGTCTTGCCATGCTGGATGTGAGAGCAACATTTCTCACCAGCGTGGGGTTTGACATCAAGCAAGAGATTAGTGGAGACATAGGTTGAGGAGTCCTTCACGCCCACCTCGAACTTAATGTTTCTGACGGGATTGATGATGGGTTCCTCCAGCGGCAGTGCATCCTCTTTCATCACCAGGGATTCCACGCTTTGGCAATACATTTCTTCCGCAGTGGGGTAGTATGTCTTATCCTTTGACAATGGGAAGACTTTCATGTCGGTTGAAGGTTGTAGAAACTTCACCTTTCCATTGAACCTTGTGGAGCACGCACATTGCCTGGAGTATTCGACATCAACTTATAAGAGATGAAAGGTGTCGTCTCCTTTCCTAGACCCAAACTTTCAACATTAATCGCATGCTCAACGCCACTAGATACGAACTTGATGTTCGATCCGAGCAACAACACCCTCTAATCTCCACGGCAAACATTATCCTTTAATACTAGAACAACTGAAAGCTCTTGATGCAGTTGCTCTTGTGTCTGACAATTTTCCAGGAGAATTATGAATTGATTGTTACGCAATCTGAAGTAACCAACAATAAATACTTCCGACCATTTTTCCAAGTGTATGGCAAAATGCAGAAGCTTTCATAGACACAATATCGTACTTCTTAGACATCCTTGGAGGTTTGTTCTTTGTTGTCAAGAAACAACACCTGTGATACCCTTCGTAGAACAATATTGTTGTGTCATGGCTATTGACATTTGCAGTACTTGTGCTTGGTACTGATGACGATTTCTAACTCCAACCAAGAGATCCACATCATTCTCTGAATTCTTCACACTGGAGACTTGAATCCGTCGTGTGCGTGTAGCTTTAGGGCAAGCGCTTGTTGCAGACATGACCGGAGCTTCAAAAAGGATAGCTCCCCTCCTTACAAACATATACACTTTATGCCAGTAGAAAGCAACAATGGTATCCACCTTTTTAGGAAGACTGACATATAAACCTTGGACCTGTGATACATTGTAATATTGCTTGCACAGTTCGCTCACCTGCATTTTATAATCTTGGTCAATCTGGCTTGGGAAACGCATGGATAGTTTGTAGGCTCGCAAGTTCCCTAATATGATGATGCAGAGCTTGAATATTGGCCATATGATACAGTGCTCCTCAATATTAACTTCTCCACCACCTTACTTCTATCCCTATAACCCACAAATATAGCTCCACGCCATTTTCATCGGCATCCCACCATTTATATACCTAGCGACCAAGGATGCAAAATTATATCTTTGGCAGAGATGATCACATGTATTGTTGTAACGAAGCGCCACCAAAACGTACACATAGCCGTTATTCTCCATATCAAGGGCAAGAGAGATTAACTTCTATACTTTTGCAATAGGTGTTCGAGGACGATCGTCCAATCACGTGCCAATTATAGTGCATATGACCCACAGCAAGTCGACTCCGAAAGATTGCAAAGTTGAAGCCCATTGTCAACAGTGATATTGCCATATAGTCCGATCCAAAATTTGATACCATGAGCCAAATGATTTCGGCGAAATAAGAAAATTGTTTTATGAAAGAACATGCACAGGATCGAATAAACTTTGATTCCATGTTGTTTCATGTGCTCGTTTCACCACGGGCAATGATACAAATCATCGTTGCCCTCCCAACCATAGACAATATGTTGCTATCGTCTCCCTCGAGCACCTTTTAATGTATATTCGAATTGCACATGTAAGTTTGGCATACTCTAAATTGGCTTGCCTAACAATCTCCACCTGCTAATATCAATTTGCTATATATATACTTAGATGTGCCTTTTCATTGAAGGGTTGGCCTCTTTCACAAGTGAGGTGGCTTTAAGAGTCGGCATTAATAATAAAATATATATTAATCAGGTGAACCGACACACCACCTGAATCGGCTACATAAGGCATATAATTGATTTTTCATATTTACAAAATCAACTCATATACATGTCTAAGGCCGATAGGCCAATTGGACATTTATGTTATCTATGTCGGCCTGAAGGAATCCGACCATAGCTACAATAACATTAACAAATAGTTGTTTGTGTCTATCATGCAAATCCAACCTCGACAAAATGAAATCTTCAATACAAAGCTTTGTAAGCACCGATTCATAAGACATCAATCTCCTACCACTGGACAACAATCCAACAAGAGACACCAATCTCTTTTAATGAGTCACACCAACCTATGATGTCCCAACCTATATGCTACAATGGCACGGATTTCAATTGGCGTGTACCCAAGGCTAGGACCCACCCACGATCAAGCAGCCATGTGTCCGCGAGAGGTCTAGCCAATGTTGGCGCTTGGGTGGTACGAAAATCCCACTCTTCACGCTAGTAGGCACCATTCACCACCAATTTGGATTTTTGGTTTAGTGGTTGCCTTGCTAACACTCCCAGCAAGTGTGAGGAACCTCCTTACAGCAATATGGTGAGAATGCACGAAATCACAGAATATAGAGCAATAGCAGAATGCAAAATGAATCTATTGATCGCGGGCCACTTCGAGGGGGTAACCTCCTTTGAGCAAGCTCAATACAATAAATTCGTCGGTATCCAGCAAAGGCCTCAATCTACTCTTATATACTAAGTACGATCTAGAAAAGTAATACTACCTATGCATGTGGGATAATAAAATATACTCACGGGACGACTTACAAAGCATATGCGTCCAACAACACTACACTAACCAAATAAACAGAAGGAACACACAGGTTCCTAACAGCAAGAATTCACACCACCACAACATTTAAGCTAGGACATCAAGCTCACCATGTTCTACAAAGCTTGACCTCGAGACCTTGACTCTAATACCAAACAAGGCAAGCACTACACCATAAGCCCAGATTGATGGTGAATAGCGCCACTACCATTAAGAGTGGGGTTTTTGTCCTACCAAAGTGCCACCATAGGCCAACCCCCTCGTGGACACATGGTTGTTGGCCTTGGCCTTGGCCTTGGCCTGGGGTACGTGCCCAATCGGAATCCACAACACCGCAACATTTACGTCGAAACATCACAACCCACCACACTCTAGAAGGCTCGACCTAGGCACCTCGACTCTTATACCAAGCAAGGCAGCTTCAAGGCTCAACCTCGAGACCTCCACTCTTATACCAAGCAAGGCAACCACATAACCAAAAGCTCGAATTGATGGTGAATAGCGCCTACTACCATTAAGAGTGGGGTTTTTGTCCCACCAGAGTACCAACATAGCTCCCTCATGGACATATGGCTACCCAATCATGCGTGGGTCTCAACCTTGGGTACACGCCTAATTGGAATTTGCGCCATTGCAACATTTAGGCTAGGACATCACAATCCACCACACTACGCAAGGTTCAACCTCGAGACCTCAGCTCTGATACCAAGCAAGGCAAACACTACACTGAAAGCTCGAACTGATGGTGAAGCTCGCCCACTAGCATTAAGAGTGGGATTTTTGTCCCACCAAAGTGCCAACATAGGCCAGCCCCCTCATGGACATGTGGCTGCCCGGTCATGGGTGGGTCTCAACCATAGAAACAAAACTCGGACTCAACATGGACTTAGCAAGGCTGAACCTACTAGGGACTCAACAAAAAATCGGCAAGACTCGACAGGACTCTACAAAAACCAAGGTTTTAGGGAGTTTCACCATGAGCAAGTTTTTTGGTGAGTCCCAAGCCCTAGGACTCGGCCAGTGTCACTCGGCTTGAAACTCACTGGGACTCCACGAATCTTGGCGAGTCTGGAAACTATGGTTTCAACCTTTGGTACAGGCCCAATTAGAATCTGCACCACTATAGCATTTAGCTTAAGACATTACATAACCTCTCAATCTCCTTATAGATAGAACGCACCAACCTTCAAAAATATAATATGATAAATGTTTAGGAACTTCTTGGATCTGTTCTAATTTGTCTTTTTATATCTGCTCATAACCTTGTCCAAAATCTGCTTAAAAACTCTTTCAAAAACCTGCCATAAGTCAGCTCCAATATCTCTAACGATTGAGCTCAAATAACTCAAATGAATATGCTCTAATACTTCTTATAGGTCTGCTTGAATAGCCTCTTATTTCTGCTCTTCATATGAATGGTATCTCATGAAAATTGCTTACATCCAACTCTCTTTCAACCCTCACTTTATACTTGCCAAAATGTCTTTTCACCCAAGAGGAGTGACCCTCCAAAAGGGGTCAGCCCAAACAGCAAAAACCAATTTTTATTTATTTTATTTTGCTTGCCCAAGATGGACACTCATGTCAAGGGTGATGTTTCTCTTGGGAGGCCCGGATAAAATTGTTTTATTTGCAATTAGATTACCCCCAAATTGGGGTGGCACATAATGGTGTCATCCCAATTTTATAATATTATTTTGCATTTTTAAACTCCTCAAAGGGTGCTAGATATGGATCATCCCATGTAGAAAATAAACCACCATTTTTACAAATAAATTATCTCCTCCTTGCCCAACGGTATCTCAAAAATAGTGTCCTAAACTTGGAACACTATAACCTCTAATAATTTAGCCACTAATTTGCCATTTGACATCCGTGACAATAGAGTTATAAACCAACCACTTGCATGACCAAAAGATGGAGTGCACCTACAAATCCAAAACAAGAATGGGATAAAATGCTCCAATATATTAGAATGGAAGCATGTATTAATACTAGAAACAAATGAATACATAAGATGGGGCTAACCTTAAGTGTAATAGGAAGCAGTTATTCAACCTTAACACTTACCGTGGTACTATGCAAGTCCTGTTTGAATTATGAGAACCCTTTTACATAATGTCCATGGAATATTGGACCCAAACAAAATATGAGCTTTCTAGCATAGCGCACAAATAAATTTACCATTGATATCTAAGTGTCCAGGCCATAAAGGCGGAGAGGAAATATTTCCCCAAATTTTGGGAACGGCAAGGTGGCAGCTATTAAACTAAGCTTAACAAACTAAAAGCAAAAACAAACTAAGAGCACCTGAAATTTCAAAAACTAAATACCGTGTGCTGAATTTGCAACGACATTCCTACCCCTTTAGCTTTTGGGGGGTTTTAGCCTAACTACCAATTATTGACAAAGCACAGCTGCATCAAAACAAACAATTCAAGGCAGTGAATCTAGCCAAGTTTGCTCAAAATTAAAACAATCCAAAAAAAAGAAAGAATAATAAATCTTACATATAATATAAAATTTCTAAGTAAATTACTAATTAGATCACTTAAAACAATGCCAAAATTCAGAAGCCCAACTCAAGGGATTGCTGAATACCTGGCAACGTGCCACAATATCATATCTCTCTGCGAGAATATCAACTAGCTTGCCCTTCCCTTCGTCGCCCCACTGTGTCCCCAATACAGCACACACTTGACTTAACCCTGCAAAAGCATCATCTTTCTCTTTTTCTATTTGCACCGCCTTGTCTGCAACCAGAGCCTGCTCCTCCATCAGCTTCGCACTACACTTACATTTTATACTATCAACCTGCAAATTCCCACCAAGTTTAACACATCCAGAAGGAAGTGGAGAGACATAAAATTTTGAAACCGCAGTCTCTGGGCTTGAGCGTTGCCATCTTGGCTTGACGAAAGAGGAATGGATAACCAGCGCCATTAAACCCTAAGGATATTATAAACCCTGATAATTTAAAAACTGAGAACTTCGATCAAACAATAATTTGAACCCTGTGGCTTTGATACGGTACTGATTTAAGCATCAAAAACACCCAACTTTCGGCATCAAAATAAACTTAGCTTTTCGAGCAATCTTAGCAATGATGCAATGGCATTCTACGAAATTACTCTCAAAATGAAATACTTGAAAATTTTAGAGCGAATTAGCAGCCAGATTAAGATATTGCCATGCAGACCACAGACCAAGAAATTACTTTGATTATAAGAAAATGAAGGAGAATTTGGATTTTTACTGTCGGCTAACTTTCAGTTTACATTTGCTGTGTAAAACAGAAGACATGGCTTTCTTGAATTTCTCTCGGAGTTCAAAGCACTTATTTTTTCCCACCAAGATTCCATAGCTGACCCTAAAACAAGAAAATCTAATTAGGAAAAGCTACCTATTCTCCACTCAAATAAAGCAATTTAGAAAGTTTACGTTTTCCTCCCTAGCACGTACTCCATTAAGAGGTGGAGGGCGTTCGGAATGTGAATCTTATGTGTTTTTAAATCTAAAAATGATTATAAGGCAAGTTTGTCTTTAAATGTATGTATGTATGTGTTTTTAAATCTAATTCGATGATTATTAGTCTTTAAATGTATGTATGTATGTATATGTTTTTAAAACTAAAAATGATTGTAAGTCTTTAAAATGTATGTATGGTAGATTAGTTTTGGAATTGAATTGTAGGAGTTTTAATGAAGGGTTTAAGGGATCAAGAATTATATCTAAGTCATCTTCATATTCTTCTTCATGTCAACTTTCTAGTTAGAGAATTATTGAAATTTAGATAGATTGAAAATGGAAGGAAACTTCCATTTCTTATAAATAAGATATGAGCATTTTTTTTTAAATAGTACATATTATTAAAGATTATATATGTTTTGAGTAACAAAATTATTTTTTGTCCTTTTGTTAAAATATAAATCAATTTGAAAACTATTTAAAATTTGTAGTAATAAATTATTCATAGTGGAATAACTAGAAAAATATCATAAAAATATGTTCGCCAACAATAAACATGATAGTGAGTGTCATAAATATAGAGAAGCATTGTAGTCAATATTCACAAAATCGCTAAAGTGTTTATTATATTTCAGTTTGGGCAATTGTAGTCATTTCGAGTATTGGCCTTAATGTCATTTCAAATAAAAAGTTGATTTGACCAAAAATATGACAACTTTTTTGTTTTCCCTTCTAGTATGGTTCCACTTGCAACATTGAAACCATGAATGAGGATGTTGGTGTCTTTATTACCTTCATTCAATTATCGCTACTTGAAGTGAAAGGAGGGCTTTTCTTCGAAGTGATCAACAAAGATTTTAGATTGAATTCTAGAATAATATCGAAAAAAATATCATTGATTAGCATCTTAAAAAGCTTAGTGAATAGCCTTAGCCTTTGTATAATTTTTTTTTGTTGCTTCAGAGGTATCCTCACGACCCAGTCTAGCGCCCAACCTACCTTACACTAGTCTTACGTGTTGCCAAGTTGGGGTCAAGAAGGGGTGATCTGCGGTGAGATAATCCTATAGGGATGTACCAAGTCGCCCACAAGCCAGTGCATCGAGTGAGTCCAAGCTTTGGAGTCAAACTTGAGACCACTGGGGAGAAAACCCAAGGCTCAAGCCAACTCTGCTACCTGTGTGAGCTCTTAGCCTTTGTATAATTATTAAAACCAATACCAAAACTACCTACAAACTTGAACTTAACTATGTCATTGTGATTGAGACAAACATCTCTTATGCTACCATTTCTAAGATTATCTTTTGAAGCACTATTAATATTAATTTTGATCGAGCCTGGAGGAGGGCATTCTTATTGCATAAGTTGACAATCTTCATAAACCTACTTGAAAGAGACACAAGATGGAGAAGTTAATTAAATATCATCTCTCGATAGAACTTTGAATTCCCCTCAAAAACTTGTTTGATAATCTTGATTCCAAACTTGACAATTTTCTTTTAAATTGTATAGTTTTATGCCCCAGACCTAACTTATATGTATTGTTGTACCATTAAAAGAAAACCACTATCACTAAATATTCTAGCAAACAAAACCAGGACTCGTAGCATGCAAAAGATTAAGAGATTTTAGCTTCAAATAATGTTGCAACCAATTAACAAGAGAGTCTTTGATAGACTCAAAATTATTCCATGAAATTCTCAATAAATCGCTCCATAAACAATAAAGAAGAGTGGGAAAGAGGCAAGCTAAAAGAAGATCTCTATCAGCCTCTTCATTATGAAAACAAAAAAATAAATGTATTTAGATTGACAAGCCCTCTTTTCAAAGGATTAGCTTGATGATGAAATTTATCAAAATTTACAAGCCACATGAAAGCATTGACCTTGGGCTAACATCTAGGATTCAAGACCCTTTTCCAAATCTTAGAGTTCTTCACATTCAATTTGTCTTCCGTGTTAGTTTTCTAATGAGTTTACACGTGGTCCAAATCCCACAACCTTTCAAACCCTATCAAAGAAAATAAGGATGTACATCAAAAGAGACCTTTTGGGATGCTAAAATATGAGTTGAACAATCAATAAGGAGGTGGAATTATTAACCCAGCAAAGCACATGTAAGTTTCCATTTTCAACTTTTCACACCATCATACATAATTGTATACTAAAAATTAGAAGCATGAACCCAGTCGAATTCAAAAGGGCTAGGTTACTCCCATGCATTGTTTCATAAAAGAGAAAGGTTTATCTTCAGCATAATCTAGGAAAGGGAAACGTTAATTAGACTAGACTACCCATTTTTATAGTTTATAATTCGAGAGTCCTTGCCAAGGGTCAACTTTCTAGGGATGAAAGCATGGTTTTTCATCTTGAGGTACTTGAGATTAAGGACTAACCCCCATAAGGCTCATTCCTCCACACATAATCTCCAATATAATTTGACAACAAGAGATATGTTAACGAGGAGGGAAGATCTCATACATGAACCACCTCTCTCTTTAGGTTGATAAATCTTGTCACAATTAACCAAATGTCATTTCCTTTTTTGTGATCTCCTTCCCAAAGAAAAATTCAAGTCTTATAGTCTAGATCATGGATGATGTCTTTTGACTAGAAAAAGTTGTAAATCTTGAAGTTTAATGAGATTGAATCATAGCTTTAAGCAGTATTGTATGGCCAACCAAAGAGAAATATCTACAAATTCAATGATCGATATGACATTAAATAAAATCCAGCATAACATTTTAGTATTTTTTCCATGGACTTGTAGGAGAAATATTAACATCCAAATAGTTTAAAAGATGAGAAGAAACTCGAAAATGAACAATATTACTGCAATATATTTCTAAAGATGAGGGTTTGTGTAGAAAAAGAAAACTTGAGACTTTTGTCCATTTGAGAGTCAACCAGTTGCTTCGATATAAATGTCGAGCTCCCCTAAGAATAATAGCTTCCTCAAAAGTGGCATTGTCCACCACACAAGTCTCATCCACACACTAAATATGATAAATTGGAGCCATGCTCTACATAATGTGAAGCTAGCAATACAATCAAAACTCTTAAGGTATTTTCAAGCCTACCAAGTCCTTTTATCAAAATGAGAAAGAGATACAAAGAGAGCATCACCCTAACATATACCTCTTTTAAACTTTTAAAAAATAGCAAAAAGATAGTGATTTATTATCATAAAAAAGGAGAAGATGCCACAATCCATTGGATCTAATCATGATCAAGATCAAATACATATAAGATATCTTCAAAATAATTCTAGCAAATCCTATCATAATTATTAGAAAGATCATGTTTAATCAACATAAAACCTTTCTTGTTAACATGCATTGGGTCAATGACTTCTTAGTAGAAAATAGCAATAACATCAATGTGTTAGGAAAATAAAGTGGGTTTACCAAACGATTTTCTACATATCCTCATGAGAGAAAACCACACATGCAAACTTACAAATATACCACATGCAAAGATAAAATGCACACCACATGCAAAGATAAAATGCATACCACAAAATAACATAGGATATACATTGGGAAAAACCCAACCTCCAAAAGTATCTATGCCCAATGTATTATTCAACAATGAAAACATTACGATACACTTATAGAGTCGCAATGAATACATCTGAAACATCAAGCTCTTATTATGCATACTCCATGTCCTTAAGCGTGTATTCACACACACATGCACAATTCACATAGACACTTTACAAGAGTCAATACAATGACAACAAAGTTGAAACAACCAATAATCAATAAGGCAATCTCAACCACTAAACATGTGCTTGCTTTATAGAATCAAGCTCACTCAAAGCAAATAAGTCTTTAGGTAAAAATTATTGCTCCCACATTTACTTTTTGGTACTATATTTCTCAAATATTAAATACTTTTCCCATGTACAACTGAAACTTTAAATATTTAACCAATGTTGCATGCAACTTTACAAGTAGACTAAATTGATATTTAGTGTGGCTAAACACACCTCCTCAATGTGCACAACAAATAAATATTTATTTCACGTGATTAAAATGATTTATTCTTGTGCAAGGTGTACAAAATCTCATTCCTAACAAAATAACTTTGTGACCTTGAACAAAGACCCTATTTTTGGACAAATGATTGAAGGGGGAAAGTATTTTAGCCTCTCAAGAATAGTTTTGATAAAATCTTACACCTAGTATTACATAGAGCTATAGGTAAGACTTAAAAAAAAACATGATCTTTCTTCAAAATCATAACTAAAAAAGAGTTATTAAACCCTTATAATATTTATTTTGATGGTTGAGTCAATTCTTTCTCTTGGGCTATTGTAGCCTTGATAATCTTTTTCTTATTCCTAAGGGAAATATTATAAGGAAACAATAGCTCAAGTGGGAATAGTTTTGTCTCTTAACAAATATTTTTAGCCTAAATATGATCTTTCTTATCCATGAATTAATAAATCTTTAAAAAACAATATGTATATAAAGGTTTATATCTATGATCCTGGTACATTGTATTTTCTGATCTTTAATCTTTATGGCCATGTATGAAAGATCTAAAATTAATTTAAGCAGTTAAACATCAAACTCTCTTGGAGAAAGTTGAAGACTCAAAAGGTACTTCAAGAAGATTACTCTCATCATTCAAATGGGTAAAAAGTTTTAATGTTTAATCTTATATTAAAGCTAGAATTACACACTTTTTCTATAAAAATGCACTAACAACGATCTTAGCCATTATGTTCAGAGAATCTCCAGGTTCAAATTTCCAAATAGAATGCAAGTTGATGGCTCAAAAACATTCTAAATTTTCAAGTTAGAGTTAAAGATAACGTTATTATAAATAAATGCTTATGTACTAGAAGGAATGCCTTCTAAATTTCAATGGTAAGGGATGGTGAAATAATGTAAATAATAAAGAAATGAATAAGATGAATGTCCCAGGGTAAACCGGGGGTTTTCTTCCCCATTATTTTTCCCCCGATGCCTGCACTTTGAATGGGGAAAAAACAAAATGTAATATCTTTTAAAAATTAATAAAATAATTTGGCAATAGCCTTTTATCGATAAAAAAAACATTTATTTTGATGGATGAAATTCCTCAAAAGCCTCCAAAATGTCATCTTTAACAGTATAAAATAATAATAATAATAATAATAATAATAATAATAACTTGAAAGAACTCAATAGAAAAACCATTTAGACTTAGAGTTTTATATTTTTATCGTTAAAATCTTCTCTAGTTCATCCATAGAAATAGGGCCATTGAAGAGAGAATTGTCACCGAGGAATATAAGTCTAGGAATTTAGTTCAATGAGATAGGGCTATTGTCAACATAAAAAATAGTGAGGACATTGATAAACTCACAAAAGTAAGAAAAGACTTTTCATTGAATATATTTAATGAATTCAATTCTAGACCCATACTCTCATTGAAATCCTTCAAAGCATTAACACATTTTGTGTCACAATGAAGTAAGGGATGAAAAGACTACAATTTTCTATAAGCATGCCACATAAGCAATAATGAGAAACACAAAACCTTGAACAACTAAGTCAAAATTTTATTCATCATATAGACAATTCAATAAAAAAATTCATTTCACTCATAAGGGAAAGTACAAGGATTCGACCAACTTCTCACATTAAGATAAGCTCAATACATGAATTCATTAAACAAGAAAAGGTGTCGAACACACTATCATTACATATAAACTCAAAATATTAAGATCATTTACATCAAGATCAAAAATTAAGGTCGACCTACTCGTCGAGCAACAAGAATATACAACATGCATCAATATAGTTTGCATCAATTATACAGGACCATGAAGGTCAATCATGAATACATAATAATAGAGTGTCATCGGACATCTATCCATCTTCTATCCCTATCTCCTAAGCCATCAGACATCTAACAATCTACTATCTCAATACGAGAGTGTGGTCCAGGCACTTTTTTCGCCCAACCACAGAGTGGTTAGCTCCCTCGGGACTCATCCTGACATGAAGAGCGCGCCGACATTGCTTGAGAAGCCTAACATCTTGAAATTGGTGGATTGGATGGATGTGATACAACCGTGAAACTGAATACAAATCACATATGACTAAGTAGAACTAATCACAGAGGTGGCGGGGAGATTGAAACATAACCAGCAAATTAAAGAATACATATGCAAACAACTTTGACCAAATCAATTAAAACCAAGTTTCTATTGGCCGGTAGAATGAAAAGAACAACATTTTCTACCCTTCCTTGGTTACCCACATTCAACACCCTTCTATGATTTTAGTTTACATGAAAAAAATAAAATAACCATCACTCACTTTTTTAATTACTGGTAATTGCTCAGATGTAATTTCAGTCACACGCAAGAAATAAGCAGATTCCCAACACCCAACATATTCTTCATACTTAACATTATTCATTTGTACCCTCTCAACAAGGTTTTGCTAAATATCATATTATTTTCCCAAAATAAAACATTTTTAATAATCAGTAAAACTCACAATATTAAAGAATCTAAGATGAGAACAATGCTCTATTGGAAAAAGGCACTTTAAGAGTAATTTTTGAGTTCCAATATAAGAGGAGAAATCATCAATGGTAAGAGAATGTAATAGTGATTTGTGATAAAAGAGATGTCACAAGACCATTAACTTTTCTCATAACACAAATGACAAAACTAAATCATGCATTGACAGAAATGGTAAGGAAGTAGATGTCATGCTCTCATTACAGTGATAACATTGTCTATAGTTATAAGATCAATTTGCAACAAGTTGTTAAATTAAGATAAGATCAATACATGAATTTATTAAATAAGAAGAGGTGTCGACCATACTATCGAACACACTGTCATTACATATAAACTCAAAAGATTAAGATCATTTACATCAAGATCAAAAATTAAGATCGACCTACTCGTCGAGCAACAAGAATAAATAACATACATTAATATAGTTTACATCAACTATACAGGACCATGAAGGTCAATCATGAATACATAATAATAGAGTGTCATCGTACATCTATCCATCTTCTATCCATGTCTCTTAAGCCATCAAACATCTATCAATCTACTATCTCAAGACAGGAGTGTGGTCCGGGCACTTTTTCTGCCCAACCACAGAGTGGTTAGCTCTCTCGGGGCTCATCCTAACATGAAGAGCGTGATGACACTGCCCGAGAAGCCTAACATCTCAGAATTGGTGGGTTGGATGGATTCGGTACAGCCGTGAAACTAACTGCAAATCACATATGATTGAGTATAACTAATCACGAATGTGGCGGGGAGATTGAAACATAATCAACAAATTAAAGGATACATATGCAAACAACTTTATCCAAATCAATTAAAACCATATTTCTACTAGCAAGTAGAATGAAAAGACCAACATTTTCTACTCTTCCCTGATTACCCACATTCAACACCCTTCTATGATTTCAATTTACATGAAAAGAATAAAACAATCAATCACTCACTTTTTGCAAGAGACTAAGTAATAACTGGTAATTACTAAGATGTGATTTCAATCACATATAAGAAATAAGCATATTCCCAACACCCAACATATTCTTCATACTTAACATTATTCATTTGTACCCTCGCAAGGTTTTTCTACATATCATATTATTTTGGCAAAATAAAACATTGTTTATAATCACTAAAACTCACAATATTAAAGAATCTAAAATGAGAATGATGCTTTATTTGAAACATGCATTTTAAGAGTAATTTTTTAGTTCACAACTAAGAGGAGAAATCATCAAAGGTAAGAGAATGTAATATTGCTTTGTGATAAAAAGAGACGTCACAAGACCATTAACTTGTCTCATAACACAAATGACAAAACTAAATCATGCATTAACATAAATGGTAAGGAAGTCGATGTCACGCTCTCATTACAGTGATAACATTTTCTACCGGCAAATTAAAGAATACATATGCAAACAACTTTGGCCAAATCAATTAAAACCATGTTTCTATTGGCAAGTAACCCACATTCAACACCCTTCTATGATTTCAATTTACGTGAAAAAAAATCATCACTCACTTTTTGCAAGAGACTGCAGTAATTACTAAGATGTAATTTTAATCACACATAAGAAATAAGTAGATTCACAACACCCAACATATTCTTCATACTTAACATACCTTTTGCACAAGGTTTTTCTATATATCATATTATTTTGCCAAAATAAAACATTATTTGTAATCACTAAAACTCACAATATTAAAGAATCTTTGATGAGAAACAATGCTCTGTTGGAAACATGCACTTTACGAGTAATTTTTTCGGGACGCACGTAAGCTCCAGACAAAATGCACCATTGACCAAATTTGAAAAATTTGAAAACACCATAGATTTTTGTGAATTTTTCAGCATATGTTCTTCATGATCTACATATTGTGTGGTTGAAAACCACAAAAATTTGCCAAAAGCTTATTTTGTTTTTTGTGAATTTGAAAAAAAAAAATTGAATTTTTTTTGTCTTGGGTGCATAGCTTAACCAGCGCCATTTTTTAGTTCCAATTTAAGAGGAGAAATCATCAATAAGAGAATGTAATATCGGTTTGTGATAAAAGAGATGTCACAAGATCATTAACTTGTCTCATAACACAAATGGCAAAAATAAATCATGAATTGACAGAAATGGTAAGGAATTCAATGTCACGCTCTCATTACAGTGATAACATTTTTTATTGTTATTTTCAAGAGAAAAGAAGACCTTCCTCCTTTCTAAAATCACAATTGTTCAAGACAGCACGGTCCTATGGATATTGGTTGATTTTTTACTGAGGCTTTAAGTCCTTTCCCAAACTGCAAGTAAAGAAAAACATCCTGGAAGGTAACATTCAATGTTAATTGAAGTCCAGTACATACTCCAATGGGGTATTATTTATAGTTTCTGGACTACACCAGAACTTATACATAAACGTGATCTCACTAAATTTTCACTGGTTCTTTGTACAATTTCCAGATATAATTTCATCACCTAAGTTAATAAACAATGTTGACACTAAGCTAATCAAAATTTCTCAGACAATAAGAAATGAAATTTAAAGAAAAATATGCTTTCTTAACAATCGTTTTCTCCAATGAGAGGTCGCCCTGTTCACCTCTTCACTGCTATTTGTTGTTGTTACCATCTCACTCCTCCCCAAAACTCATAATAAAAAACACTTCCAGAGTAGGATGTTCTAAAAGAAGAAGTCTCAAAAAAAAATAAAAAATACTTCCCTTAATTCTTTAGTCCATCAACAAAGAAAGAGAGCTACCATGCCATGAGTGAGGAAGTTAATTTCTTTCCTATTTAAAAGCCACCCCCTTTACAAACCATTTTTCCTTATCCATTCATTTGTATCCAAGGACATTTCATTTATAAAAACAAAATTAAAAGGTTTCCTTATTTCCTTCCCTCTTTTTTTTTTTTTAAATGAACAGATCCAAAATAAGATAATTGAATTTATATCTGTAACCACCTGAATTTGGTCTGCTCTGATCATAGACCCTGTTTGCCTTAAGTGTGATCATACCCCCAATTATGTTCAAACGACACTGTTACTGCTTGGCATAATTCCTTCGAATCAGATTTAATCTCCTAAGTGATCTAATCACTAATCTACATTAACTGCTTTAGCCAATCAAATCAATTCAATTTAATCAATTCAAATCATACCTGGCTAATGTAATTAATTTAAAGGGAATAAATGAAATCCTATTTATACCTCACCACTTGCAAAATCAATCCCCTAGCCTAAATTGATTCAATTTGGCTATAGTCCTAATTAATCATTACAAAGCAATCAAAAGCTTAAATGATTAATTAAATCCCTATTATTAAGTGAATATGTTATTATAACAATTCATTTTATTAATATTCCCTCAGACCTAACCAATATCAACTACCCAACCATGAGTTCAAACTCATCCCAACCCCTTCTCACATGCTAATTCTTCTTAATTAGCTAATTAACCCTAATTAGTTGATCCCCCCTCCACTCATTCTCTCTCCTCCCATCTCTATCTTCTTGATCACATGCCTTAAACCCTAAACCTAATCCTAAGCTACCCTTAAGCTTGTCGCATTCCATTAAGGAATGATTAACAACTCCACCCACTTGAGAAAGTCAAGGAATATCAAGATTCCTTTTCTCGAGTCCACTTTGTCAGGCTTGACTCTAAACCCTCACCCATGCTTCTTAAACCCTTACCCATACCTCATTAATGCTTTCATAAATGAAGCATTAATGGATCTTACATATTCCTTCCACCCATACCTCATTAATGAGCCTTACACCGTCATTAATGGCAGCCCTTCTAGAGTCTTCTCCCCTTCTTCCATTTCTCATATAAATAGGATGAATTTTGAGCTCAAATGGCCCTTGACTTTATGAAATATATTGTTGTAATGCTCCTAATTTTGAAGAGTTAATAACATCCTTATACTTCCCATATTTGGAGAATTAAGGAAGCAATCTCATATTGTTCATGTTTAGGACTTTCATAGTGCTTTCTAGCTTAAATATTAGTTTTATTGTTGTAATCTCCATTTCTAGAGCTAGCATGCATGTTTTTGAATCATTTAGATTACTTTTCATTTGAATCTTCCGTTCTTAGGTTGTATTTTTCACTGGAATATGCATAATCTGAGGGCTATTATGTCATTTTTCATACTCCTCCTAGATAGGAAGCAATAGATCAATTTTAGTGATTGTTATGTTTGTTAACCCCTTATTTTCACTAATGCAATGATTTATTGAAGTGTTGTGTCTCTTAACAGGTACAAAAATCACACACACATCTCTGGTGCCCACCATGGGGCAAGATTGCTCAAAATTTCACCAAATTTTGCTCTATGCCCTTAACATTTTCAAAATTTGCAGGCAGTTTAGCGTTTCCGGGAGCAACTTATCATTTCCAGTAAATCTTTTATCATTTCCAGGAGCAACTTATCATTTCTGGGAGTTTTATTATCGTCTGTCGTTGCACTTCTGGAAGGTAAAATTTGGCCTAAAAATCATTTCTGGTAATTATTTTTGCATTTTTGGTATGTGTTATCATTTCGCGTAAAAGGAATATCGTCCTAGGTATGTTTTATCATTTGGGGTCAATCTTTTATCATTTTCAGAGTTTATCGTTTTGGGTCTCTGAAATATCATTTGTCATCCAGGGGGCAGAAATACAAGGTTCTAACATTTTCAAATTTGATTTCTAACTTGCTAACTTGGTTGTTTCCATGATTGTGATCCTATTTTTAGCCTAACTTGTGTTTGCAGATTGTTGTTAGAGCTAAGAGAGTGAAAAGAAGATACTAACTTGTGGTTTTACAGATTGTTGATCCTTTATCTTGACTTATATTCTTTTCTTATGCTTTCAAAACTAACAACATTTTCCAATCTTATACTAAATTAACCAGAGGAATATGCTCTTTTCCTTTTTAAGGAAAATCAGAAACTCACAAGCCAATTTATGATTTGAAAAGAATTTGGAGTAATTGAACAAAACAAACCTCATCGTCTAATTTTGGGATCAGTAAATAAACAACACAAATCACTAAATCTTGTGGTTCAATGAACAAATACATCGTATAATTTCTTTTGGAATCAGAAATTGAACAATAAAAGCACTAAATCTGTGGGATAAATGAAATAATTCAATTTGGATCAGTAATTAGACAAGCAAAGCACTAAAAACTGTGGTCAATTGAACAAGGCAAAATTTACCTACAAGCATCCTATTTTTCTTAAATAGGAACATTTTAAACCAAGCTCAACATAGCTTGAAGGAATGAACATTGCTTTGTGTGTTTTGGGAGAAAACAACATGGATTAGGAGAGTATGCTCTTCTTCTTTCGAAGAATCATAAATCTAGACATCCTAAGCTCACCAATCCTTTGTATGTTTATTTAATAGTAGAGGGCCTGCCGGTTGAGGAAAAAATCTCCTGGGAACGACCCAAGTGAGGACAAGTTTTACGCCAACCCTTCCAACTCACTATAAATAATTGCTTCCTCGTAGGCTAAAGCCTCAGAAGACGGAGTCGATTTTGTTCATGGAATTTTGACATCATTCCTTGAACATGCTTGGGTATGTGTAGAGTGGAGCCACTTGAATCTTGCTTGCGAGACTACACATATTCAGGTACTCATAGGGCTATACGCCTCAATTTTGCCTTGTGCAATTCTTTGGGGGACGATTTTGAACAGATTGCCCAATAAAAGACAACATTTCAACTGAAAGAATTCCTGATTCATCCTGAAAGGGTGATAATCTTTGTGCAAGGCAAAAAGTAATTGCCCCAAGACACTTGTCATATCGTGCCCTCACTTGCCTTTGGAGTCGGATAATACAACATCATGACTAGAACCATTGCGTGCTTGGTGATGGTTGTATTCTGATTAGCATATGAGTGTGTACCTAAGTCAACGAGCAAAGATTTTCATTCTCCACCTAGAAAATAGGGATAAGATATGTGTCTGTTTCACCCTCTTAACAATGCAACAATGCTTGATATGACTGAAAGTCATTAAAAGGATAAACTCTTCAAATAAGCAACAAAATTCAAAACCTTGGTCTGCATGTGTTTTTCAATCATTGAAAAATCTAAAAAACACGATCTTCAAACTTCACGCACTTTCAAAATGAAACTGACAATATTTGAACAGTGGGAACTTACATCATTGCCTCTCAGAGGAAGATAGTTTATTTCGGATCCCCTTTTGACTCTTTAGTCTATCCTTATTGCTTCTTTTGGTCTCACTGTGGCTATATCAAAAACTTTTTCAGACATCTACCTTGCATGTCCCGTCAAACTCTTACAATCTGTCTCAATACATGTGGTCTACCCATTTCTTACAACAAACTTGGTTCCCAGTTCACTATCAGGGCATTCTAACCCTCTAACGCTGGAATCATTTACTTCCACCAAAACTCAAACGATACTTCCACCTAGACACACTCACTTGAACAATTTGAGACTCTACCTGACACTATTGGGAAACGTTGACGATAGTTGAGAGACAACCACATGGTTAACACAAGATGCAATATGTACACGTCTAAAGGATCAGAAGTGCCTCCTAAATCAACACACTTTCTGGGAGAAACATCTCGCAGTTCCCTACTCGATCTAGACTCTCCACAAATGGATAGAAACACTCGCGAATGGAGTGTAGATTTTGAAGAATATGACAATAGAAAGAGTCAAAAGCATGAAGATCTAGATGAGAGTGAAGAAACCAATTTTGAACGTGATCCATTTGGATCAGACAGTGAGGGGGAGATCCCTGAAGATGAGTACAATAAACTCAAACAGAGTAAGAAGTTCCATGAGATATTGGAAAGGATAATTGATGACGATAAAGAGAAATACTTCCTCCATCTAGCATCCATGGGTGTCAAATTACCTAAGGATTACGATGTGGAACAACTCAAAGAAAAGGAAGTACCAACTCCTATATCTATTCTTGCCAAACAACTAACATTGATGCAAACAAAGCATACAAACCTCAAATAAGAGAAAGCTAAACCGAAATCACCATACTCTTTGGAATCCATTTGTCCATTCCCTTTTGATAAGAGTATTACTATGGTTCTGTTTCCTCCCAATGTGGCAAGACCGAAGTATGACAAGTACACAAGAGAAACTGACCTACACGACCATGTAAGAGAATTTTGTGCTCTAAGCATAGAATACATGCACAAACCTACATACCTCATGTGACTATTTGTAGGAAGTCTAGGAGGTAATGCCATAGAATGGTTCTCAAAGCTGAACCCTAAAGTCAAAACTTTTGAGGAGCTAATTCAATGCTTTATCCATCATTACTCCTATAACATACAACATGATGTGACCATGATAGATCTGTGTAATACTAAATAGAAGACTGGTGAATCATTTACACACTTCCTACAAAGATGGAGGAAAATCTTTGCACGGTACTCAAGAGCTATCCCTAAATCTGAGAAGATGGAAATCTTTGTCAATAACTTGGTAACAGAATTGAACTACACATTACAAATGCAAGACTCACCAAGCTTTGATAGAATAATTAAAAATGCCCTCCATATTGAGGAAGTCATGGTCAAAAGAGGGGAGATCACTCTTCAAGGTGAAAACAAATCAAACAACTCCAACTCCAAGCCTAAATGGTGGAAGCAAAACAAAAATGTTGTCAATGATGGCGTAGTAGACGCATCCAATGTTGGTCCTAAACCTGAAGTATTCAATCTAACAAACAGTATGCAAGCAAGCAAGGATTCTAAGGTAACAACTCCCATACCCAAAGCAAACAATGATAATGACAAGGGACGATCATGGACTTCCAAACCTCATAGAACATTCACTCCTTTGGGAGAACCTCTTGAGGCTGTTCTAAAAACACTATTGGATAACAAAGTTTTTACAATCCCCGATTCCAAACCGTGGGAACCAATGGTCAAACCCAGGTGGTGGGATGATAATTCCTACTGTGTTTTTCACAAAAATAAAGGACACAAGACTAACAATTGTCTTAAGCTTAAGCATGTCATTCAAGACCTCATCGAAGGTGGAAAGATCAAAGTGGACGGACAGACTACCAATGAAGATCATACAGCATTCAATAAACCATTTCCTAACTACAACAAAGGAGAAACATCTAAAGGGAAAGGTAACGAAGTCAACTACACCTATTCCAACAATGACAATGTGATTAATATGCTAGACATTAAAATAGAATCAATCAATGTGGTCACAATCAAAGGTGTTTCATTCCACTCGAATGCAGTAACACAGAGCCAAGCGCAGGTCATGATCAAAGGACCCCCAAAACCATCATCAACGTCCAAGGTTCCTATCATTACTATTCCTAAACCAGCAGCAAAACACATGGTTACTATTCCTGGAGCAAAGTATGACTTGGTAGACCAATTTCAACGAACCTCTGCCAAAATTTCCATTTTTGAGTTGCTCAAAATATCCATAATACATAGGAAAATCCTAGAACAAGATCTACATGTTGCTA
Source organism: Thuja plicata (assembly GCA_018584345.1). Lineage (NCBI taxonomy): Eukaryota > Viridiplantae > Streptophyta > Pinopsida > Cupressales > Cupressaceae > Thuja > Thuja plicata. The sequence continues at coordinate 273,019 of MU226923.1, read as the reverse complement.
ACGTTCCAAAGGATATTGATATAGATAAATTCCAAGCGATGGTCAATCACATCTCAATGCCACATTACCTCTCCTTTTCTGAAGAGGATGATAAGTCATTGACACATCCACATAATCCACCCCTCCATATCGATGTCCTCATTTATAAATCTCGAGTTTGACGTGTGTTGATAGAGGGAGGCGCAGGATTGAATATCTGTACACTTGATCTAATCAAGAAACTGGGTCTCTCAGAACAAGCAATTGATTCCAGAAGCAAGATAACTATCAAAGCTTATGATGAGGAAGAAAGATCCTCTAAAGGTCTTATTGTTCTACCTATCAGAGTCGAACCAATTGAGAGGAATGTCACATGTCAAGTTTTGGTTCTACCCTTAGCCTACAACATCCTGTTGGGGAGACCATGGATTCACAAAATGCAAGTTGTGCCATCTACTTACCACCAGTGCATAAAGTTCCCACATAATGGGGTGGAAGTGACAATTCCTGCGGATGCTAACTATACTTGTAATAATGTCAAAGCAGGTAGTATGATCCTACATAACAAGGAGGCTATAGATGCAATTGCTCCTGAAACTACCAAGGATATGGTTATGAGGAGTTTTGGAAAAACCTTAAAACTTGAAGAAACAAGTATGGGAGAGTACAAGCTGGACCTGACTCCCTCATTGACAGAACTTCCGGTATCACCAAGATCTTATGAAAAACCTTCCTCGACATTCACACCTACTACATCCAAGGAACCAGAAGTACATAAAGCAAATGGCATGGTAAAGACATCCACATCTTCTCTAGATAACATAGAAGAACAGGCAGTCTTAGACTAGCTTTACAAAGGAGAACCAGTGGAAGCTAGGGTCAAACATGTAGAGATATCCCCAGAACAGTATGGAAAGGGATATGATTTCCTCAAACAAATGGGATACAAAGGAAAGGGACCTCTAAACAACACACGACAAGGGCTTATTGAGCCTATACCCATGGATTTCCGGAGTACTAGAGACAAAACAGGACTGGGTTTTAATACTAAAACTAATAAACCCGCTTCAAAAGGCAGTCCAAACTCAGATAAAGGGAGTGATGAAATAGACGAACTAGAGCAGTGGTCCCATGAAAGATTATTACATATTGGCATGAAGGATCCCAACTACCAAGGAGAACGCTATGTACCCAGCTTTGAGGTACCCCGAGATCTTCATACCCCTTTGTTAGCACAACCTCCCATTCAAGAAGTAGGAGACTCAACAATAGATGATTCAGAGATACCCTTGATAGAAATAGCTACGACAAGCACACCCCGACAATAGGATTTACATCCTAACTGGGGGTAGTTATTCATGATCACACATGTCCTTGATCTACCATACTTTGATCCACAAGTAGCTAATCAGGTACATCAAATAACCATTACTGAATACTTAAACAGATCTAATGATGAGGTCACAGACTCTCATGATTATGAATGGGATGAGCTATCTGTCGCTACAAAGGACATTGAAATAGATACAATTCACATGTTTGCAGCTCCCTTAGCTCCTTGTGAACAGTCTAACACTCCTTCCAATGACACTGATAATCCTAAAGTAGAAGAAGAGTTCCTTCCCCCGATCATTGATGAAGAAATTGGTAATTACATGAGTCTAGAAGAATTTCAGAGGCTACAAGCAAGAAGCCTCCTTTTACAGAGGGATGATGGTGGTATTTCTACTGATGAGTCACTAGATTTTGGTTCGCATATAACTAACAATGACCCTTTTAAGGATGATCTCACTCTTATTGATCTAAACATTGAAGAAATTAACTTAACGGAACATGTCATGTTGGTTAATGGTCTTGATGCTAACGCGATGTTGTCCTTCCTAGAGTCTGATTCCTTGTCTTTGATACTTCCAGACCTAATTGATTGGACTGAAACAGATCCTACCCCTATCCTCGACTTTCTCAATGACTATACCCTAGCTTGCTATCTCAATTATTGTGAACCTTACCCTTCTTCCACCAATGTAAGGAGCAAGAACATGTCACAGGAGGATATCAAGTTTCTCAGTCAAAAAATGAAAAATAAAAAGAAAAAGAGGACTAATGGTGAAAACCACTTTGTGGCAGTATCAGATCCCAAAATAGTAAAAATAAAAGACATATCCAATGGTGAAAACCTCTCAGAGGCGCCAAAGGATGAGATTCTTGATATCCTCCCCGAGCACTTTCAAGAAAGGTCTTCAATTCTAATAGAACCAACACAACCAGTTAATTTGGGCACAATTGAAGACCCTCAAGTAGTCCAACTTGCACAATATTTATCAGAAGAAGAGAAGGCACAGTTTACAGAGTTCTTGAGGGAAAAGAAGATCAACTTTACATGGTTTTACACAGATATACCTAGACTAGATCCTAACCTAATCATGCACCACTTATATATAGCTCCCGGGATCAAGACCGTGAAACAAAAACTTAGAAAGATGCATCCTCATGTTGCACTACTAGTAAAAGTGGAGCTAGAAAAATTGTTGAAAGTTAGATTTATCAGAGTCATTGCCTTTGCCGCATGGATCTCGAGTGTGGTACCTGTGTTTAAATCTGATAAATCTATCAGGGTTTGCGCTGACTTCAAAGACTTAAACAAAGCATGTCTAAAGGATGAATTCTCACTGCCTAATATAGATATGATCATAGACCTCACAACAGGCTACCAGATGTATTCTTTAATGGATGGATTCTCGGGCTATAATCAAATCAAAATTGCCCCCAAGGATCAAGATAAGACTACATTTACATGTGCATGGGGCACCTTTTTTCTGGAATGTCATGCCTTTTGGGTTAAAGAATGCTAGTGCAACATATCAAAGAGCAATGACTACTATATTCCACGATATGATGCATAAAAACATGGAGGATTATGTGGATGACACCTTAGCTAAATCCAAAGAAAGGAGCACTCACATTTCTGACTTGAGAAAGATATTGGATCGTACGGAGCAATTTCAACTCAGGCTCAATCCAAAGAAGTGTGCTTTTGGATTCCAATCAGGGAAGCTCTTAGGGTTTATAGTTTCAGCAAAAGGAATTGAGGTAGATCCTGCAAAGGTGAAAGCTATTCTAGAGATGACTCCTCCACGCAACATTAGTCAAATGAGGACATTGCAAGGGAGACTTCAATCAATCAGGAGGTTCATGTCACAACTTGCTGACCGCGCACAACCCTTTACCAAATTACTACATAAAGGGGTTACCTTCAAATGGGATGAACACTGTGAAGCCAACTTCAGAAAATGAAAAGGGTACCTAGCTACTCCTCCTATTCTTATGGCACATATTCATGGAAAGCCATTACTCCTCTATATTTCAGCTACAACTACATCACTAGGAGTATTTCTATAACAAGAGGATGAAACTAAGAAAGAAAGAGCTATCTACTACATCAGTAGAACACTAGTCTCCTATGAGATCAATTACAACATTATTGAAAAAGCATGCTTAGCAGTCGTCTTCGCATCACAAAAATTGAGACACTACATGTTGTCACATACAGTGAGGCTCATTGCTAAGATAGATCCTCTGAAATATCTCCTAAGCAGAACATCATTAATAGGGTGGGTCCTGATTCTAAGTGAGTTTGACATTGAATACGTAGAAAGGAGAGCTATTAAAGGCCAGGTCCTTGCAGATTAATTAGCTGATTCACCACTTCGGGATGATGAACCTTTAACGAATGAATTCCCTGATGAAACAATCATGCATCTAACTGAATATCCATGGAAGATGTACTTTGACGGTTCATTCACTCAACAAGGCTCTAGAGCAGGGGTCCTATTCATAACTCCTTAGGGTTACAAGATTCCCAAATCTTACAAATTAATGTTTCCATGCACCAACAATATTTTAGAATATGAAGCATTGGTAAACGGTCTTAAGCTAGCTACGGAGTGGAAGATTGTAGAGTTACACGTGTATGGTGACTCCCAACTAATTATCAATCAGGTCAATGGGGAGTATCAAATGAAAGATGAGAAGTTGATGCCCAACAAGCAACTAGTTGATGACCTGAAGAAGTACTTTGTCTTCGTCACCTTCCAGCAGATACCAAGACCAGAGAATAAAGCTACACATGCTATGACTACCTTAGCATCCATGTCACAACTAGAGGAACATTAATTCCGCTATGACTTCTTGGTGGAAGAACTATCCTATCCTGCCTTTGATACCCCTGAATACCAAGTAATCTATGCTTTAAACACCTTAGACCAATCTCGGTATGTCAATATCATTGCCTGTCTCACTGACCAAACTATTCCTAATGATCTATCTAGAAATGAGAAAAGAGCCTTGATTAGGACAACATCGCATTACGTCCTCATAACTAATAACTTATATCGATGAGGTCTTGATGGTACGCTTCTTAAATATTTAGAACTTGAAGAGTCTAATCTTGCATTAGAAGAAGTCCACGAAGGTGTATGTGGATCACACTCGAACGACTTTTCATTAGCAAAGAAACTGCTCAGAGTAGGCTATTACTGGCCTACCATGGAAAAAGATGCTATTCAATTCTCAAAAACATGTCATAAATGCCAGACACATGGAAATCTTATCCATGCTCCTGCCAGAGAACTTATCCCTTTCATTGCACATTGGCCATTTCAGCAATGGGCCTTTGACTTGGTTGGACAAATATATCCTAACTCTTTAAATGGACACAAGTTCATCATTACGGCTACTGAGTATTTCACGAAGTGGGTCGAGGTCATGCCGCTAATCAAAGCCACTGGCAAATAGGTGGCTATGTTCATTCTGAACTACATTATTTGTAGATATGGGATACCCTCTTCAATTGTAACATACAATGGGGGCAATTTAAAAATCAAGACGTTGATGATCTTTGTGAACAGTTCCGCATCACTCAACATTGCTCCTCAATCTATTATCCTCAAGGTAATGGACAGGCTGAGACATCCAATAAGAATATTCTCAAGATCCTACATAGAACTATAAGTAAATCTGGCAGAGACTGGCATCTACAACTGAATCCGACACTACGGGCCTACAGTAAAAGCATCAAAACACCAACTGGGGCCATGCCATTTGCTCTAGTCTATGGTGTTGAGGCAGTACTACCTATTGAGGTTGAAATCCCATCTTTGTGGATATCTTTACAAGGTCTTGTTACTGATGAGCAATACTGCATTGATCAGGTAAATTCTTTAGATCTACTTGATGAGCGCAGACAACAAGCATTCGATCACCTCAAAGTGTACCAAGCACGTATGTCCAAAGGCTACAACAAGAATGTCAAGCCATGAAAATTTGAAGTGGGAGATCTCGTCTTAAAAGAGAATCCTAAGAACCAGCCCAACAGAGAATAGAAGGGAAAGTTTGAACCTAATTGGATAGGACCTTATGTTATCACTGCTACTTTTGGGACTAGAGATTATCAACTAGCTACACCTGAGGGAGACGTTCTTCCAGATCCTATCAACACTTTTCATTTGAAGTGGTTCTACGCTTAATGTTCGGCTAGCAGAGCCTGTACAACAAAAAGTTTTTTCAGAAAATACCAAAAACATTCATAATTTTTTTCCTGAAGAAATCCAAACTCAATGGAAAAAGTCCTGAAGAAAAGGGTATCCTTGGTGAAAACCTGGTAAACAGGTGCCTTGATACTACAAAAACATTCAAAAAAGCAAAAAAACTGAACAAGAGAAAAGTGCCTTGATGACCACCTCATAAAACAAGCATCTTGGTAGCAAAAAAAAAAGAAAAAGATCTTTCCAAGTGGTGAAAACTTGGCAATCAGGCGTCACTTGTGTTCTGCGCTCCATCTATCAATGCACTGCTGATACAAGGCCTTCACAATTACACCTGTGCTAAAACACTGACTTTGTTTCCTAAAACAACTATCTTATCCTCGCTTGGGATTTGTCTATATTTATGTCTTAGGATCAAGTCATTCTGTACTGGGGGCATTTTTGACATGATGCTTCACAGCTACTTTCACTACCACTATCACCTTCACGAAACAAGGATGACACAAACACTACACTTGCATGAACAATGTTCTGAAGACCTACACGGGATTGCAAATAGGAATAACAATGTACACAGACATGGAACACCTCTTTGCTTGAATTCTAACTTTTTGATTGTTGAATCTATACTGCGCTTGAAAAATGAATCAATAGTATTTTTCAATACTACTTAAACACATAGTTTGATCTTGGTTTGATTATAACTCTTTTATACTCTGATGATGATTCAACTAGGGGCATCTAAGCAGTTATGAATTTTGTTTGAATGATTCACAATTGATGGTTGTTATGTCTTATGAGTTACTCCATGACGTCTACACAAAGATAAAGAGTCGCAAGGACAGGGGGCATAACATTTTCTTGGTTTTCTGTGTATGGTGATTGTTCCAAATGATCCTATACATTTCACCTAACTTGGATGTTTATGGTAAGAGCTGCCACTATGGGTGGATAGCCACATATATATCGATCTTTGTTATGTGTAAACTACGGTGAGGTTGAAACAATTTCCTTGTCTATTTTCTAAAGTTAGATTCTCGCTAAAGTATACGAAGCATAATGTACCCAAGGATATGAATTTTCAAGGTCATTGCGGGTTCAATATCTTGCCTTACATAGAATTTGATATAATAAAAGGAAGGTGACTATTTTATTATCCTGGCTTCTATGCCTTGATGCTTAAGTCTATTTCTGACATTTCAATAAAACATGGTATTCATACTTTCATAATATCAATGGGTATTAGTGATGGTTGTACTATCAGGTGGTATCCATTCTGAAAAGCGCCCAATGATGATAAAATATTCCAATATCTACAAATCAGTGACAAAGTCCTAAGAGTCTGCATGTAGCTGCATTTAGAGATTGCATGATGCATTTTTGAAAGAACAACATAAGGATTTGAGCTCAAACACCTTTCTATTTTTAATTCATCTGAAATCCAAGTTTATTACTAATACCCATGCTTCCCGAAATCTTTGATCTATTGGGAATAAAATCAAACTCATATTTTCAATGTGATTAACTTGGTAATCGTGTGTTTACTCTTAAACACACCCCCATTTCTTCACTTCTTCTAATCCATTCTTGCTTATTCTACCTGTTCCATGCAAGTGATACGTTCTTTCAACAAAGGGATTTCATTTCTTTTTCCTTTGATTTCGTTCCCGAGGGGGCATGATCACACTATCATCAATTAAATTTTTGCTTGAAACAACATCAAAATGACTTTGTTATCAAACAAACTAGGGGCATGACAGTTTTCTTGACTAAGTAAGGACTGTTGGATAGAAAGATTTGGTTCTCATAAGATAGATATCTTGTGTTCTCTCATTTTAAAAGATTCTTACTAAGCTCCTAGCAGCTTCATACTGACTTTTGGATGACAATCAAGTTCAGAATCAATATTATCAACCTTTGGACGACAACCAAGTTCAGAATTGATATCTTTAAGATCTTTTATTGATCTTTGGATGACAACCAAGTTCAAAGTCAATTCTATCAGTTTAGTTCAATCAAGTGCGAGACTGATATCATCATGCATTTCGTTCGATCGTGAGTGAAATTCTCAATCTTTCTAAAGTCAACATCAAAATCTTTCTTTGAATCAATGCACTGCTCGCACATCAATTCAAAGAGGGGAAAATGTAACCACCTTAATTTGGTCTGCTCTGACCATAGACCCTATTTGCCTTAAGTGTGATCATACCCCCAATTATGTTCAAACGACCCTGTTACTGCTTGGCATAATTCCTTAGAATCAGATTTAATCTCCTAAGTGATCTAATCACTAATCTACATTAATTGCTTTAGCTAATCAAATCAATTCAAATCATACCTGGATAAGGTAATTAATTTAAAGGGAACTAATGAAATCCTATTTATACCTCATCACTTGCAAAATCAATCCCCTAGCCTAAATTGATTCAATTTGGCTATAGTCCTAATTAATCATTACAAAGCAATCAAAAGCTTAAATGATTAATTAAATCCCTATTATTAAGTGAATGTGTTATTACAACAATTCATTTTATTAATATTCCCTCAGACCTAACCAATGACAACTACCCAACCATGAGTTCAAACTCATCCCAACCCCTTCTCACATGCTAATTCTTCTTAATTAGCTAATTAACCCTAATTAGCCAATCTCCCCTTCGCTCATTCTCTCTCCTCCCATCTCTATCTTCTTGATCACATGCCTTAAACCCTAAACCTAATCCTAAGCTACCCTTAAACTTGTCACATTCCATTAAGGAATGATTAACAACTCCACCCACTTAAGAAAGTCAAGGAATCTCAAGATTCCTTTCCTCAAGTCCACTTTGTCAGGATTGACTCTAAACCCTCATCCATGCTTCTTAAACCCTCACCCATACCTCATTAATGCTTTCATAAATGAAGCGTTAATGGCTCTTACATATTCCTTCCACCCATACCTCATTAATGAGTCTTACACCCTCATTAATGGAAGCCCTTCTAGAGTCTTCTCCCCTTCCTCCATTTCTCCTATAAATAGGATGGATTTTGAGC